>OX940977.1:19223538-19652539 GCA_954871275.1 Leptopterna dolabrata
CCTAGACAAGCACCTTCCTTCCTTCACCCACATCGGTGGATTACCGCCGCCTGGGTGAATTTCCTTCCTCTCGCCTACATCGGTGGATTACCGCCGCCTAGACGAGATTCCTCCCTTCACTCACATCGGTGGATTACCGCCGCCTGGGTGGATTTCCTTCCTCTCACCTACATCGGTGGATTACCGCCGCCTAGGTGAAATTCCCCTCGCTCTCATCTATTCACTCCTTCACGCCACCGTGATGATAAAATTTAAATTCATCACACGCACCTAATTAATTTCTCGGATTTTGATTTACCAGCTTACTTGGTTGGATTTTACAAAATGGGTAAATGCACCAGACTGGAAACCATTATCCAGGTGTATTGCTCATCCAGACATTTTTATGGACAGAAATATGTCTATTGCACAATAAGCGTTATTATTATTATTATTATTTCATTGAGTCGCTCAGTGTCAGGAGCCAGGCTCTGGAACTCACTATGTCACGTCTGGGGATTCGTTTCCTTCCATCGTTGGCACGAGCATTAGTGGTGAATTTTGACCTTTTCCTTCTTTCTCCTCTTTTCATTCATCTGTTTTCCCTATCATTTATTAGATTTTAATTTGTATTTTGGTTTATTATTTATAATAATGAACCTTCGAATCGAGCATGAAATAGATGAATAAATAAATTTAACTTCTACTTAAGTACTGTTTATTTAAACTAAATAAATAAATTTAACCCCCCCCCCCCACCACTCAAATTTTGTTGGTTTCCGTTTCACGGTACGTGAATCCGAAAATGGAATAAAAAAATTTCTGTCTGTCCGCCGTACTTCGGCACTTTCCTTAGTTACCGTGAACGACAATTGAAATTTTGACGAAAGAATAAAAGCGGAGTTAAAGGACGTCTATTTCCACAATACGTGTTTCATCGCGAGTGATTTAGTTCGAAATTTGGTTTGTGGGGTCCCATTTGAGGTCTAGTTGGTTCGCCAAGCTCGGCGTGTCAGTCCCCAGCCTTAGGCCTAAAGGGATGAAAAATAGGGGTTGCGATTTCCAGGACGCTAATATCGAACTTAGGAATTTTTTGAGACCACCCGGAGCACTGCACGTCCAGCCAATTCACAGTAAGGCCCTGGAATTTGCACAGAAAAGCTTCCTCAACATGATCTTGAATGAAACGGTATACATCCGGACCAGATATCATTGCTAGGGAACACCTGATTATAATCACGGATGGCTGCATGAAATCGAGTTGATTTGTTCCATGATATTTCATTAGAAGAACGATGGTTATTTTGGATTTTTTGATAGGTACCTACTTCGTAACTGAACAAACGCTTCATGAATAACAGCAAATAATTAATTATAGAATTCTTAACTCCACCGCATATTTATGAAACTGTAGGTAATTGCCCGACCGGCACCAGTACTCGATTTAGGTCTTTCCTGGGGGGAGCACGAGGGTACGTACTGACCACAGAAAACAGTGATCTATGCGGGTGATTCTCAGGAAAGCTGTGGAAACGATGTTTGACTCAGTCGATCATCAGATGCTTGAGCAGACCCTCAAAATAACCCATCAATCCAAGATAGCACATGTTGATGTCAATGAAAGTTACGTGTCCAACGAGCCTCAATCTGTACATTTTAGAGCGTCCACACGGTCGTGGCCTGCTGTGGAGGTGCAAAGAAATGAACAGCGCCATTTCAGAAAATTTAAGATGTACGTGACACTGCAGCTGACCTGCACCGTATCTTGACTCAAATGCTCCACAGCAATCCCGAGGTGATCACGATGCATTTCATTTCAGACAGCCCCTCCCACCAGTACAGGAATAGAATTCTATTTACCATTATTGGGAAAATTTTTCCGAAATTCTAACCCCAAATCAAAAAAGTTTCTTGGAACTGTTCTGAATCTGGTCACGGTAAGGGGCCTGTAGATGGAACTGGTGGAACTCTAAAACGAATTGCTGACAGAGTTGTGGCAGAAAACAAAGATGTTTCTGTCCTTGAGTCATTTCTGAGGACTGTTAAATCAGCACTTACAAACATTGGCATTTCTGTAATACCTGACGAAGTCATTTCGCTCCTGTTCGTCAAACAATGAAGGTACTTCAATTCACCTGTGACCCTGAACTTGGACCTCTACAATTCAACTGTCTAAGCTGCCTCGACTGGAATCTGGGACAAACTTGCCACCATTATTCAGTCAGCCCTGCTATCAAGATCGGTCGATGTGATGGAGCCTCAGCAGTGGACTCCAGCACGGCCCCACTGTTCACATCTGTCATAGAAGAAGGGGCCAGGGTAGCTGCAGTTTTTGAAGACTCCTGGTGAGTAAATACTTACTTCATTAGGTCCGTTCCGTTTGAACATGAGTGCCACTGTATTTAATTATTAGTCGCCCTTCCCGCCAAAAATGCAGATGCGCTGTTGCAATGTTCCTCGCGTTGATTTAAGGTATGCTCAGGTTGGGTAGGATGATACTCATAAATCCCACATGGAACACTACAGTATTAACAACTTTTACTGGTTATTGGACGAATAACACAATGTGTATAGTTGGAGTGTGAGTCGCGTACAAGGTGCTACGGCAGACTGAACCGGAGGGCGATGTCCTGAGGGGAGTTCCGGAAAACTGGGTCGAGCTGACCGAAGCAGTTCCGTCGAACTGGCTCGTAACACTGTTTTATATGGATAACAAATTGAGTTAATGTTTTCCTGGTTTCAGGAATCGTGGAAGAAATTCAAGACCAACGAGCTGTGGTGAACTTAATGAACCGGTCAGGCCCACAATCTCTTCATGTGGCCAATTATCCCTGACATGAGAGTATTCCAATGGACGGGTTTCTTTGCAAACTGAAAAGTCCTTCCTGTCGCAGCCTCTAGCCGCTTCATGAAAACTGAAGACAAATACATCGAGTTCATTAAAAATAACCTTATTCGATCTCAGAAGTTGAGCTCCTTCCTTGCTCTTCAGCCTTTATTTTATGTCAAATACCTATTCATTCTAGTCCATTAGAGTAAGTTTTTTCTTTATGTTTATAATTATTTTACTTTGGTCATTTAGTCACATCGTATTGATATAGATATAAACTTATGTCATACGCTTATTAGTTGAATAATATCAAAAGAAAAAGTGATTTTTCCGAATGTAGAATTCTGATTGCTCAACTAATGAGATAGGTATTCAATAGCGAATAAATAGCTTCTTAATTAAATTTATGTAGAAAGTTGAGGCAGACTGATCAACATAGATTTGAAACTAGTTTTCTAATATTTTTAATAAACAATATTTTAATGAACACTTTGACTTCGTCTTTTGCCTCAAAACCTGATTTTCGTCAGTCGCGTGGCAGTATGGTCAGTAACGTCGCTCAACAGAAATTTAAATTTCGGATTTCAGGCTCAAAAATTAGTCTTTACCTCTAAAAATTAGCTTGAACTGTTGGGTTTCGTCTAAGGAACGTAGGTATGAAGATCGAAAGATACATTCTGAGTACATGCATTTTTCTGAATCACTGTGTGCTGAAAATTGCCCTCTTCCTGAGAATCACCCACGCAGAAGGGGCATTTATAAATGTAATTAAAAACCGTTGGTTAATAACTTGCAGCGTTTTTTTTCTAGATTTTTGTTCTTTTTCCCCCTTACAAAATGCTAGTTGTGACCATGTAACGCTGGAAGGCTTATACAAATAAATAATTTCATTTCATTTCAAATGCTAGTTGTGTTCGAAATCTGATCTCGGCAGTGGCTTTCTATTTTGTAATATTTTGTAATTTTCTATTTTGTTTTCATGTACGTAGCTGAATTTATGAAAAGTAACACGATTACGAATAGGTACTTAGAGAACTAACACTGTAAGTATTGACACGAACTGGTGATGGAGCATTTAGCTAACTTATTGCTACGTAACCACCAGCATTGGCAAGTCCTACTTATTCCTTACCCGGACGGAATTCCCAATATCGCTTTAGACATCTTGCACGGCAGCAGAGGATCGAGGCCATGGGGCCACTTGGTCACCGCGTTCTTTATTTTACTGGTCCTAATTCTGTTAGCTGCTAGCTGCATCAAGTCAGGCAAAATATTTATTCCTCCCTCATACTTCGGCGAATTTTCGAATAAAATAAGCTGCTGGTACGAACTAAATCACTCGCGAAGAAATCGTGGAAACCCATTTGAAAAAAAACGGAGTTACTGAAAAAATAGTCTATTTCCACTAATGCACGGAAAAAACCCGCGAAAAACACTGTTATGCCGGTTTCGGTGATCAAACAGCAACAAACAATAACTGAAGGCACATTGGAATAGTCAAAAAGTGAAATGTGGTCGAAGCTGTTGGTACCGATGGGCCTAAATTTGCTAGAAAGTTTATAGAATTCAGTTTTTTTTGCAGAACTACAAATATGTACATTATGTATGTTCTGCAAAGACTTTTGCCAACGTGAAAGAAGGTGGTTGCATACTCTGTCACGTCCCCGCATTTGGTTTCCGTAGTAACCGTAGGAACATAAATATTGTGGTTTATTAAGCGGGGTTCACACTGTCTCGTAATACTGGAGCACAGGCTGTGTCTCGACGATTACGCGCTTTACGTCCGTAACTAGTGTTGTCCATGTGAACGGTTTGACGTTTTTATGTGCTTTACGCGAACCTTTACGGCTTTACGTCGATTACGCGTCAATGAGAACCCAGCTTTATTTTCAGTAATGAACCTTTGGAATCGAACCTGACAAACCCATTTTAACCCCCCCCCCCCCCCCCCCCAATTTGAGGGTTTACACGTTTCAAGGTAAATGTGTGGATTCCGAAAAATTTCAGTCTTTCCTCAGTTACCATGAAACAAAATTTTGAAATTATTTGTGGGTCCTATTTGGGGTATAGCTGGGTCCTCGAAGCTCGGCGTTACTGTCAGTCATCTCTAAGGAGTAAAAAGAAAGGGTTGCAATTTTCAACAAGCCGTAGCTCAAAAACTCAACAGATGGGAACCTACGGTTTTTATGACAGTTTTAAATTGATTTCAACTTCAGGATTTTTTAGACCATCCGGGGTATTTTTAAAGTCCAGCCGTGTGATTCATGTTCATCGTCAACATGAATGTGAATCGCACGGCTTTATGAATACGATTTTGTTGTTCCGTGATAACTTGGAGAAAGATTGTTGTTTTGGGTTTTGTTAGGTAGGTAGGTACTATTTTACTTATTTGTTGGTAGAGTAAAAGTTTTGTTTTTCACGGCCAAGTGAATCATCAGCATGCTATTTAACCAGTATCTTCTATTTTCTTAAGTAAAATATCTCGGTGAGTGCTTTCAGAAAAGATGAAGTATGAGGGGTATCCTATGATGAACATGGGCTATTATAAACCAGTGGAAAGAAAGCGAAACGACGTCATAAGTAAAGGCTCTCACCCCCGCGTCCGCCTGGAGGGAATCCGCAGCGCCATCCACTTATGATGCCATTTCGTTTTCTGTCTATCTGTTTGTTGACCAAGCTACAAGGAGTTTTGAGATGGCAAATGGTTTTGGGAATTGGCAGGGGGGTGCTAAATCCAATTCTGAGATCAAAAATAGAAAATTCCTATAAACGGAAATGTGGGTGACAATATGTGGGAGTAGATATTTATGTCGAGGGGTCCCACTTAGGTAAAGCGACCATCAGAATTTCAAAACGCTTTGCAGGAGATGGGGGCAGTGGAAAATGCATATTTATTTAATAGTACCTAATATTGCCGAACGTTAGACAGCTTATACTTCGACTCTGGTGGCATCTACTCGCTTTAGGCTTTCCCGGGGGAAGAGAGTAGGTATTGGCCACAGAAAACATTGTGATCTACGCGGAAGGGGGCACTTATACAGGAAAATAATAAACCCTTGTGTATTAATTTGTTGAGGTTTTATGTAAAGAATGCAAAATTCAGTGTTAGCTCGCTGAACCCATACTCCTAATGTGAGCCACTTTGTTGGCTTTGATTATTCCCAGCAATTAAATTAAGCGAGTAAAATGTTTATAGAACAGAATGGTATTTCATGTGCTGTGGGTGTATCTACCAGATGATTCTTTTTTGTTACCTACCTTAAATGGTAAATATTTGTTACTTCGAATTTTTTTTATACATGCTCTGTTGTCTAGAGAATACATAGGAATGGTTATAAAATTCGAACTAGGCTGCAGACATACAAACAGTTGATTACCATACCAACTATTTTGTACATACATACTCACTCAACGACATACATACTCACTCGACGACAGAGCTAAATTCTGATTCCAAAAGGCCGGGTTTCCAACCAAGTTGACTTGCTCATTTTTAGTATCGTCAACGTCGGCGAGGCGTAAAATTACGTATCTACCAACAAGCCCACTACACCACAACGTTTAATGGGATCATGAAAATACACTTGATTATATATAAGAAAGTATTTTATTGAATTAAAATTATGCAATTGCACTAGTAATTTACACGGTCATTAGAGCATATTTTAACATGATAATTATCATCCACTCGAAAGATAACCTTCGACAAAGAGATGCAGTCGAATACATTTTTTTTGACCTGTGTAAGAATTGATTCAACTTGGTTGTTACAGTGACACTGCTATTGCGGAAAATTTGAATTTTACAAAAGTTTCATTGCTTTTCTGGAGGGCAACATACAAAAAAAATTCCTTCTAATTTCAATCTAAACTAAATGCAGTATAAAAGTTGTAACGGACAATTAAAACTGGTAACAACTAAATTAAAGATAAGTCTTCTTAGGGACTAGGCACAGATAACAGTCGATCGAACTGCACCGTAATTAGCAAACCTTGAAAATGCGATCACATTTTCGTCTACACTTTCAGAAATTTTCTCTTTGAAGTGCAGCACAAAATAAATGCTTTTTATCAAAATACGCACTACGTCCCTTCTCTAATACTCATTATTTTTCATAGTTAAGCATAGATCAAATTGCTTCCTAAAAAATGGATTTAAATTTACAAATGAAAGCAAAATATTTACTCCTATGCCCAACCATATAAATATAGTACAAATTAATGACAAAAAATAATTTAAATGAATCAGCCAAAATGAAATTTTCCGTTAAGTATACATAATTATACAGCAAACCAATAAAACTTCAAAAAAGCGTGCTTTCTTTTAAATATTGATAATAACCTATCATGAGATTTTTTAATTGTTAAATTTTATTTGTCTATTTGACGGTATTGCTAGTTTCAAATTTAAGATTCAAACGCATGAGAAGAGAGGATTTACGACACAAACCGTTAACAATGGTACAACAGCCATATATGATGGAATTACACTACTCTATGCGATAATCAACAAGTCTGACACATTTTTTGTTCGTACAGAGTTATCGTGCATCAACCGGATAATGATATCTACTTGATGTATAAACTAATTCGGAAACAACGAAGGACAAATCGAGTCGAATAAACGATGTATGGAAAGGGTTTTCATAGCATACGTCAATATAAATATGGAGAGCTCCATTTTTAGGTATGGAGCAGAGAGGTGATGATTTCTTCAAGTGGAGTAGGTGTAAGTGATGTAGAGTAGAATAAATAGTTCAGCACTTCCGATTGGAGCTGATATTTTATAACTGATGTACGTTAAGCACTGACGCTGTTTGTCTTTCTAAGGTTTAAATATGACAACAAAAGCTGGTTGGAGTTCGAAAACTTTTAAGTACCTTGATGTGTTTTACCATAAACATATTTTGCTGCGCAAGAATATATCATGTATTTTTTTAAATCATAGAAACGGACAACTATGGGGAAAAAAGCTGCTGAAAGACACGACTAAAACATACGGTGATTCAAGGAAAAATCTTTAGGCTGGAAATATTATGATGAGGGTGGGTGAGGGGTACAGAAGTAGGTTCAAGACGAAGGAGCGGCTGTGACCCGGCTGTAGACGTCGTCCTGGATGGGGGCGAGGAGGCCGCAGCTTCCTTGCCAACGGGCTTTGCCACAGGCGTGGCTCATGGTGAGGTCCCGTTTCCAGACTGCGGAGCAATGGCCCTCGCAGGTTGGGCAGGGCCGCTCCAGGGAGTATCCGCCGCATTCGGAGCAGTCGAGGGAGACGTGGTCTTCCGTCCAGGAGACTCCACACCTGTGGGCGAAAGAGGAAGAAGGTGAGGACATCGTTAAACTGAGAGTTGAAACTTCGTATAGTAAGTGGGTATGCGTAAGGAAAAGGCGGGTGACCTGATCCAGATGGGAGCCGGAACCACATCCTAGGGTTTTCCGGGCCTTATCTAGTAGATTAGACTTAAAAGTAAAGTAGTAAGGTAAACAGTCATTCCAGGCTGGGACTTTTCTTCCGACTGCCCTGCCAGCATCACGGACGTGACCAGCTGTCCTCCAATGAGAGGATAGAATTCGACCTGATCATTTCGCTCTTTACTCCCCTTCCCGCTCTTTACCGTTTGAGTGGAGATGGGTTCGCCCAATAGCTACATGGGTCATACTTGGACGTGTCACCACGTGTCACGGCGGTCACCCATCCAAGTACTAACCACGCTCGAGGTATCTTAACTTCGATGATCTCACGGGAACCGGTTTATTCCACCTGATAAGGAGTAGACTTATCCGGTGGAAAAGGGCCTAGCTCACACCCACTGAATGAGGAAACATAGAACTGCGCCAGAAAGGTAACTGAAGGAGGAAATAGAACTGCGTCAAAAAGGTGGTGACGCGGCGTCAAGCCTCCATGCTCCATTCCGTGTGAACGGAAGGCACAACGAATTAGGGACGGAGTTCCCATCTTTTACTACTTGGCCAAGTCTGCAACTCTCAGCCCAGTGGAGTCTCAGTCTAGTGATCAAGATAAAGTCCTTTATTTGCATCCGTTGTTGTGAAACATCCTAAAACAAAGGATGAAAACTAGAATCTTCCCAGATCCAACTACAGATCGTACGTCTTCCAGTTTTAGGAACCCTTTTCAGCGTTTTATGGATAGGGATAACGAGAGAAGTGAGGTTCCAGCAAGAAATTAAGTTAGACATAGATTGAAGCAGGGTGTGAAGCCATAAACAGTGACATTTTTTGTTTGTACGTATATGAAGCCGTTTATATGTTATGCAGTTTCCGCATAACACACTGTAGTCTAAGCAGTGAATAAATCATTTTCTAAGCAGCTGAATAAACGATTGACGGAAGGAACGGAACTATCGTTAACGGCATGTACCGGGTTTTTACGAAAGCTACATCACCTAATATTTATTACTATGGTTATAATATGTTGTCGATAAGTGCAACGTGCGTATTAAATTTTTACAATTCGCTATAATTATTTATCGGGACGTCTACAAAGCGTTGAAGGTTACAATCGGGAGACTCTCATTTTGCAAATGACAGAGTCGGGCAAAAATAAGCGCAAGTTATAATGACAGAGCATAGCTACGGAGGACTTTGTAATTGCCGACGGAAAATTGTGTGAGCGCTGACGGTATTATTACTCTGCTGAGCTGAGGGAATCCGGGAAGGAGACAAAGGTTGAGAATGTCATCAAACTTGTCGGGTTATAAAATTATATCTAAACCTTTCCCGTTAGTTGAAAAAGAACTCACACGGACTACAAAACGAGTAATAATTAAGTTGATAACAAGAAGAATGACATATGATTACGCTGGTTTCCGAGCGGCGTTTTCCACTTGACATTATTGAGGACGACGATGGACACCCAAAGGCATTTTGAGGCCATTGAGATAATGAACAAATCTACCAGATATTTGGAAAATGAGGTACTGTTATCTGAAGGGCGGTTGAGGCGCAAAGATTATTACCAGCATCTGTAAGAATGGTTGAGAGCTACAGTTCACGGATGTGAGAGGAGAAGGAAAAGTAAGAAATAGTTGTTTGAAATAGCTTTTCCTTCCTTGTTTTATTTGGTATTAGTCAGCGATAACGGTGCACGACCATTCAAATGGGGATTTCCGGTGTTCGACGCCTTGAAACCCTTAACATACGAACAAATACGACGAGACATCACATAAAACGGTTTATATTGCTATGTTATATTACCTTTTCCTAATCCATTTTACGGAAATGGATTCGTAACGACAGACGTGGATGTGGCAATTCATGTCCTTCTATTCATTCCACTGAGCCTTACTTTACGAAGTTCTAAACCATGCGAACAAAACAGGCTTTGGTTCTGTCGTGAGAGCTCCCAATCAAAAATATCACATGTTTTTGGAGTGGCAGTTTCTGAAGATTAAGGCATATTTTTAAATTTTCGGAAGATTTCATAGTTCATAAATATATAACAGAAGAAACCTGAGATTTGATCACAAACATGAAAGCTGAAACTGACCAGGTGGTTTGAAAATCTAAGTTTTGCTGAAGTTATATGAATCCTAGGTTTTGATGGAGGGTTGTATTTTGCAGTAGGTAACTAACAGGTTTTCCCATATTTATGTCAACACTAGCGAAACTGTCAGCAAAAAGGAACCAAACTGCATTGGGGGGGGGGGGGGGGGGGGGCTGCCACAGTGAGCTTCTTAGGAGCCTTCACGACAAGAGCCTCAGCCGGTTGCTTAGTTCAGCAAGATGAACCGGAACTTACGTAAAGCAGGAGTTGAGCTGAAGGCGGAGCTCCTCGATTGAGAGGACAGGCTCTGCTCCGAGGTAGGAGGACAGCTCTTCAGTGGAGCTGAAGGAGGAGAAAGACTGGCTCCTGTTGCTAAGACCGCTGGCGGGGTGCACGCTAGCTACGGACATCTTGCCTGTAAATCAGAAAATAAAACAATATTATTAGAGCCGTCGTATACAGAACGCGCTCTGAATGAGGAAAGGGATCGAGCAATTCAGAATAAATTACTTCAATTATGATTAAGACCTAATAACGGGCAGCAGCGCAAATATTTTATTTATATAATACGCTTTTCACCCAGAACATTATGACATAAGAAACTGGCACATTGAGGTCTTCGGGTTACCTTTAAAGGTTTAGAAAGAGGCGATATACGTTGAGGCTTTAGGGTTATTTGTAGCCTCTGACCGGGGGAGGGGATAAAAAAAATCGATGCCAAAACAAACCAATTTAAGCAAAACTTGAGTTTTCGAAGGAAGAAGCTCAATTGAGAGGCAAATGTCTATTTAAGAATAGAAGGTGGGTTCAAAAATAGCGTGAGGAAAGAATAATAGCAGTCCGCTTTGCATAGTTTAGTATTTGCAGCGGTGTTGTGAAGCAACTAGAGACCTTTTCGTGGAACGACCTAGTACAACATCTTTCAACAGTCAATATTAGTAATTGAATTGATTCTTGAATTAGGTGCACATAATCTGAAGAAGCGGATGATGGTGAACAACATTAAGGCTCTGGAAGTCGAAGTTGTAGAGCTTCACAAGTAGGTGTAATAGGTTTTTGGTGTAATTATCAAGAAATGACAAACTTAATGTCAATATGATGATACTGACAGTCAATACAAACATCCTGATCGACGTTCTCAGTTGGAGTCACACAAAGAGGTAGGTAGTAATTATTTGAGTTTAGGGACGTGGAGAAGACTATTGGCTGGACCCTTCATCAGTTCCAACCAACCAATGGCGCTTTGGAAAGCTATTACGTCACCACTCACCATAATGTATTAATCTTCATTCCCTTCCCTCGGCAATTTTCATAATAGAGGAGCCTAATATTCCAACTTGAGACACATTTTGATAGGAGGAAGTGTCCTAAGCGCCCTATGGGCCTATAAATCCACCGGAAGATGGAATCAAATTAACGTTCAGAATGTAATGGTCAGTATTAATAAATATTAATTTAATGACCAATATTAATATAATAATTTATAGACACCGAAGCCAAGCGGTCTAAATATGTAATTTAGCTGTAGCGGGGGACTTCCTGATGCACGAGAACTACCGAACCCCACATCACGACGGCCTCGTGTTTTTTATGCAACGGGGTACGACATAAAGAGGGCATTAACACTGAGAAAGGGGGAGAACGGCTGGACAGAAAAGTCGCTGAGTATTGATCGCATCCTTCTCCCGCCCATGGTTTCAGCTGGGCCCGAGCCGGCATCTGGTGCCGAAGTGTTATTGGGAAGTATAGAGATTTCGAACCGTAAAAGCAACATGTGGTGCCAGTGATGGTCTGCGTTCAACAGGAGACCAGAAGATCCTGTTTGGTGTAGGAAGGATGTAGTTCCAAGTGATTCGAGTTGACATTATGGTGTTCTGATGGAGCACACCATGTCAGCCTGATTTGCAGTTACTGCAACGGCTGGGCGTCCACTGGACGCGATTTCGCGTGAACTCAGGCGCTTGCAGTGTGGGGGATCCCATTAGAATACTCGTGTTTGAACAGAGGCGAACTGATTTCGCGAAAATTACTCTCCAGATGACTAAAACTTGGACTACGTCCAAATTTCAAATGAAGCTTCCTGGTCACGAGGGACCACATCGAAGAAACTCATCGTGTCAATATGGAGATACAACGTCAAGTTATCAACACACTCAAGATGTGGCACCAGGAAGGGTATCTGCAGGGCAGCATCCATTTTGCAGGAAGGAGGGCAACTTCTTATGAAACTGCCAGTTACTTGCTGATGACGTTGGAAATCGCGGAGAGGGGTTGACTTTCACGACCTGGGCCTTCCCACACTTTCACCTCGGTTTCCACCCCTTTGTGGCCAAGTCTTATCTCAGACTGAAACAACTAAATCCTGGAAATAGACGTAGATAACGCGCTTCCTTCTATCACTCGCTAGTAGCATTTACTGCTGTAGCATCACTGAGAATACAGCTTGGTATAGTCCCAATACATACCTGACAGTAACTAACGAGAATTTTCGAATTTCCGTGGTTGTGAATGTATTGTACGGGTGAGAATGTTAAACATTAGCCTGACGTTATGATGAAAACATCCATCGTAAACCTAAACAAATAAAAACAAGAGGTTTTGCCTTCGGCCCACTGCGGGACATCATTTGAGGCGAAGCTGGAGGTCCTTCCGATGTCGAGTTTTTTCAGTAGGTAGAGCCTTGAAAATCGAGTGTAATTTCAAACCAGAGTTGACTTTTGAAGATAAATCGTTCAAAACATCGATTATATGCCCAGACGATTCTGAGAGCCTGAAAACTCTAGTTCACGGATTGAGGTGAAGGGTAGGGGCCGAACCGTTAGGCAACTGCGGATCTTGGGCAACTCTGGCAAGTCAAGTTATAACGTTGAAACCTCCATGGAGGTTTTTCAAACTGCGACGAAACGACGTTCTGTCTACGCTGGTAATTATCCAAGTAAACAAACAAACGACTGGGATCATGAGATCCAACCGATTTCCATAATGGAGCTTCCCTTCCGGCGATCAATCAGATAACGGCCCACTCGGCCAGTAGGTACCAGTACGGTACGAACGCGTCCTTCACAGTGTATTTACAAGTAGGAAGGCGAAGGAAGCTGTACAAATATTTAGTGACAGGTTCGTTCGTACAAAATATTCGACATCACCCTTTACAAGAGCAATGTGGTGATGAACGTCGAAGGCCAATTAGGTTCAAATCAAGAAACCCGTTTAATTGAGTTGGAAAGCTCCCTGGCCACTTGTAACGGTATTATGGACTCATCATCCGCTTTCTGACAAATTTTCAGTGATGGAGAGAAACTTTGATCATTACAGGAGCATTTCTATGACGGAGATCAGCTTCAGCAATGTGAGGTTGTAGGAACTTACTGGTTGGAGCCAGTATAGCGGTTAAAATTCGATGTCTGCAGTTTGCATTTTTATCTAAATTAGCTATGAATAAAGTGCTAAGGTTATATTAAAAGTATAATGGTCACAAATAGTCGTCGTCTAACAACTATTTTGAATGAATATAATTATGAGTTAGCACAGTCTTCTTCATTCCAGGAGTATGTACTACTAAATAAAAGTAGTAGAATAGGTGCTAATGGTATTAGTTCCCAATTGAGTAAGTACCTGAGTGTTTCAGTTAGATTCTTATTGCGATAATACTTAGTTTAAATGTGTACCTTTTGTAGTGTGTAGTAGAAGAGGATAAGTTCCCAAATATATCACTCAACAAGCACAATCACAGATCGCGGACTAGCGGAAGCCAAAACAGATTTCGGCGAACTGCTATGACTCCACTGCAACTTCACGCGAAGCTTCGAATAAAAACTGTTGGATTTGGAGCTCAAAAAAACATGAGTTCAATAACCGACAAAGAAGAGGGAATTCTCCTATATTCGGCTATCGACGAGGAGCAAGTAAACTGGACGGGTCGGGCTCGAGAAGTTTATATAGTGGAACGCACGGGAGATGGGCGAGGGGAGGCGCATGCGCATTACAGTGGGAGGCGATTCAACGATTCATCGCTTTATTTCAGAGAGCGACGGCCGACGGGCGTACGGCGACGGGACGTATTGCAGGCCGTAGGGTAGGCGGTAACCTGCGATAAACCGATGAATGAAGCGGAAACTTCAACCAACTTCAGGGTCAAATTTTCCCGAGAAACGCTCCAAAATTAAATTTGCCACTTAGCGAATTCTGCTATTTAGCAGAACTCTCGGAAATTAAATTTGCTACTTAGCAAAGTCTGCTATTTAGCAGAACTCTCGGAAATTAAATTTTCTACTTAGCGAATTCTGCTATTTAGCAGAACTCTCGGAAATTAAATTTGCCACTTAGCGAATTCTGCTATTTAGCAGAACTCTCGGAAATTAAATTTGCCACTTAGCGAATTCTGCTATTTAGCAGAACTCTCGGAAATTAAATTTGCTACTAATTCTGCTATTTAGCAGAACTCTCGGAAACTAAATTTGCTACTTAGCGAATTCTGCTATTTAGCAGAACGCTCGGAAATTAAATTTGCTTCTTAGCGAATTCTGCTACTTAGCAGAATGCTCGGAAATTAAATTTGCTACTTAGCGAATTCTGCTACTTAGCAGAACGCTCGGAAATTAAATTTGCTATTTAGCGAATTCTACGTTCGTTTTCCGGACAACAACCGATAGGATACTACTTACAACTGTTCGCGTCGACTGTGTAGAGATATATTTTATGCCTCTGTTACTCATCACTTTCACATACCTACATTAGAAATTGGATGAACTCATACAACGAGATAAGATGTTCAGATGTCGAGTTTCAAGTTGTAAGGGACCTTTTTTCGAACAACAATGTCAGGGAAGCAGATACCTTCCCAATTCATAGTTGCGGCTCCAACAAGTACCTACTGTATACATGATTATTAAAGAATGCGTAGTAAGTTATGTTGTGTATACAAATGTATCTTTGTACGTATTGTAGTTTGCCTTTGTTTGTTTCTGGTTCATTAATTTCAATATTCACCCTTCAGAATCGAGCAAGAGGAAAAATTAATACCCTTCAACATTATTATGTATCAAGTGCTATAAGTTAGGAGTCCAGGTTATTTAGTCATTTCAATGATAGCTAAAATGCTGGTCAACAGCTCACAAAAACAGTTTGGCGCCCACTATGTAAATTTTTGGCTATCTGAATGCATAACAAGTATTTTGACATTTTATGTCTTTACTTTGCTACATAAACTCGAAAATGAAACGCGGGACATGCAACGGAAACAACGTCACGAAAATATTTCTTGATGATTTTCGCTTACAACCGATTCGTTGCTACGGAACTTTATCTTCGCCAGTTATCATCGTACAAAAATCGTTCACCACTCGTTGGATAGCTCTCGATTTACCTAACCATACTACGTTAACCACTGCGGACTGCGTGGCCAACAAGCTGCGGTATGAGCGTGATTGTTTAAATGAATGTTTACGTACATAATACAGTGGAGTCCGGCTAATCCGAACTAATTGGGACTGAAGGCTGTTCGGACCAAAACAATTAAGTACGAAGTACTTGGTGTGGGTGCGGGAGGGGGCGCTAAGACATAAAATGTCCCTCGTGGTTGCGTACTTGTACGGAAGCTGTACCCACCGTTTGTGTTTTTATTTTCGGATAGTTTAGTCCAAGGCTAAAGCATGTTCCATGCTAAAATTCTGTCCATCCGTCGTACTCCGTACTTTGTTTTTAACACAGAATGTGTTTTAGCCATGGACTTAACTAGCCAAAAAAGCTAACGAAATTTCGTAACGAAATCTGGGACGACAACATTTCTAATGATTTTCACGTACAACCGATTTTTGTAGTTATTTATGAAGCATAAGGTAAATAATAAGGTAATAAAACGTCGTGTAAGAAACCGTTGTGTAATAATGAGTTAGTGGTCGATTTATATGTAATTTTTCGTCGCCTTGCCTAATGTTACAATGTCTCTTCATGCCGTCAATGCCTCTTCTATACGATTTTCAGAGTAAGTCCGGGAATCGTTTACCAAACCACAAAGCCGTTTTGTATAATTTTTGATCATTTCAAGTATGCTTACTCATTATGTTCGATTTGTAATAAACGGGGCTGGAGATTTTGAAAGTAAATTACAAGTTACCTTTTCCCCGAAGGAACGCACGAAGAACTCCGCTACAGATCAGAAGTGATCGATAGGCGCATAAATATTACCTACACTCTGCATGAAACGACATACTTTTTATTACTGGGAGTCAAAAATCGCGAGACCAGGTGATGAAAGATTATTTTCATGCACCAAAAACGTGGCTTCGACCACTAAAATAAAACTTCCGGGTGGTGGTACAGTTCACGCTGAATGACTGGAACTTTTCCGAGTTAAATTTGATTAAAATGGCGATTTTGTATTACTCATATTTTTAATGATTTCACGTGCAACCATTTCGTAGTTTGGGAATTGTTGCTCCATTAACCGTTCGATGGAAAGCTCTTAATCAGGGCTAAAATCTTTAGGTGACAAATAAACCCATTTTTATGTACCAAACATTTTGCTACAATGTCCCAATAACTCAAAATTTGATCTCAAGCATTGTATTATACCTATGACACTCGCGAGAGGCGATGATAGTTTCGAGTGTTTTGATAAATTATCGCTATCTTACCAACCTGAGATGGCACGCTGAGTGTCAATTGAGCTCTACAGGCTTAGGGATTCCCGATTTTGAGGGGAATGATGCATTGACCTCGAAATCATTATATATAGGTGCCTACTAAATTCCTTCTTCTCATTCTTATTTCCCTCCTTCACCATAAAATTTCTCTTTATCATTTTACAGAGATACATTTTCTATATTATGCCATCTCTCAAAGTCAATACTACGTCAGCATCACGTATTCTAGGTACTTATACAAATTTATTATTTTCAATGAAAAAACCTTTGGAATCGGTCAAGAGAAAAATAAAAATAAAGAAATAAAATAATACCTAATATGTAAATTACCCCTCCCATTCCTCATAATTTGATCGTTTACTGACAGGTACTCGTTTCATTCGTTTACAGTTCGTGGGGGGGGGGGGGGAGGGGGGGATTGCCCGTTCAACGTTTGCCCAATTCCAAATTTAACATAACATTTACAATAAAAGTCCTTAATATATAAAATCCTTTAATGAGGAGCTTTCAACAGCCCTCTGGCTGTCATTGTCAACTCAACTTCTCAAAGAAGAAATTCAATATGGGGTCTGCAGTAGACACCAACTATCAATGATAACAGAGCTGCTCTGTTATCAGTGGTAGTTGGTGTCTGCTGCAGACCCCATATTGAATTTCTTCTTTGAGAAGTTGAGTTGACAATGACAGCCAGAGGGCTGTTGAAAGCTCCTCATTAAAGGATTTTATATATTAAGGACTGTTATTGTCGAACCCGAACCCTTATTCAGAAACCAAATAAGTCCACCCAAAGGAATGAAGAATTCATAACATTTACTCTAGCTTTCCAACCTCAAGTTGACAGGAAGGAGTGAAAAACAGGGGTTGCAGTTTTTAAAACGCCACAGCTCAATAAAAAAAACCGACACGGCAGCTGATAAACATCATTTATGCTCATCCAAAGAAAGGAGACAGAATTTCGTAATGTTGCACCTCGACAGAGATTAAGATAGAAAAGTTTTTCTGATTCACAACATACTTTTCCCACACTAGTTAGCACTTAGTATTCAGTCCCGAGAAGAGTCGACGGATCTAGTACGTACTGAAAACGCTGCAAATCCCTGCACAACGGTTTATTATTTTGTACAGAATACCCTTCTGTTACAGGTCACAGCTCCCTGTATAGATAACCCTTTATTTATATAATTATGTACTATTTTATACATATTATGTAGATCGCAGAACCTCCGTAGGTTAGTACCTAACCCCGTACTCGTTACTAGGTACCTACCTAAATCACGAGTTAAATGTTGCTAAAATAATTCTGTCGATGACAAACAGTACCTATAAAATGGCAAAAAGAAACGCAAATAATGAAGTTCTGAAGTGAAATTGTTGATGTGGAGTGAAAAAGTTGCAAACGTACCTACCAACAAACTCCAGCCACTTCTACGTAGATGGTATAATGAATCGTTGTGTAATAATTTACCCATCAATAATACTTCAACGTTTGTTCAAGTTTCACTACCTACCAACAAACTCCAAAAGAGCCATCATTTTCCAAATGAAATAATCACAGAACAACCAACTCGACTTCATACTCTGTGAATAATTATAATCAGGTGATCCCTAGCATTGATTTTATCCCGGGCCAATTGCCGATTGTTAGCGCGTCCCTGATGATGACATTTGGGCTAAATGTATACAATGCATTCACCCTACTGTTGAAATACTCGTTACTATGAACCTACCTACGTAAATCACGAGTTAAATGTTGCTGAAATAATTCTGTCGATGTCAAACAGTGACTAAAATGGCAAAAAGAAACGCAAATAATGAAGTTCTGAAGGAAAATTGTTGATGTGGAGTGAAAAGATGCTCACTGTTTTCTGTGGTCAATACCTGCCCTCTAGTCAAGTATAATGAACCGTTGTGTAATAACTTGCCCATCAATAATACGTCAACGGTTGTTCCAGTTGCAAAAGTACCTATCAACAAAAACCAGCCCCTTCTTGGTAGATGAACCGTTGTGTAATAATTTGCCATTGTGTAATAATTTACCCATCAATAATACTTCAACGTTTGTTCAAGTTTCAGAAGTACCTACCAACAAAATCCAATAGTCAAACCTAACCTGACTTATCAAATGAAATAATATCGCAGAACAACCAACTCGAATTCATACAGCCATCCTTGATCATAATCAGGTGCTCCCTAGTGATGATTATCTGGGCCGGATTTATACAGTTTGATTCACGATCATGTTGACGAAACTTTTTGGTGCAAACGAACGGCTGGTCGTACAATGCTCCGGGTGGTCTCAACAAATTGTTTAGCTCAAGACAAATTTATTAACGTAAAAAAAACCATACCCTTCTATCGAAAGTTTTCGAGCTACGGCGTTCTGAAAATTTCAACCCATATTTTTAACCCCTTAGAGATGACTGACAGTTTAACGCCGAGCTTCGAGGACCAACTAGACCCCGAACGGAACCTATAACCCGAATTTCATCAATTTTTTTTCATGGTAACTAAGAAAAGTGGCCCGTACGGCGTACGGCGGACAGACAGAAATTTTTTTATCGCATTTACGGATTCTACATACCTTGAAACGTAAACCATCAAATTTTGAGGAGGGGTTAGAATTTTTTTTTTTCATGCTCGATTCCAATGGTTCATTATTGAAAATAATAAACCAAAATGCGCGGATAAAATTTGTGATAAAAATGAGATTATGGGCAAACCATACATACCTATACTTGAGAGAGTTCTGTCATACAGTGATGGATAATTCAAGGGTATTGTGTGCAGAACAGTGGTCTCGGCAGAAGGGTCGGACTGAGCTCAGTGGCTTACAGGACCGTGATAACGTTTTGGATGGATCCAGCACATACGACGGATGTCGAGTGTACTCATCAGCTAAATATTTAGTCATGACCCCCACCCCCGACCCTTCCTTCTCATTAAAACTCAGAATCCGCAGTTGATTTTTGAAATCCCACAGAAATCACGATTTTTATTACCTAACGTATATATCGAAGGAAGAAGGCATTCGTTCATCAGAGAGACAGGTGATCACCAGATGATCGAGCTGTGGTATTCGAGAAATGGGCAACGCAATCATAATAAAACTAATAAGGTGGCGTAACTGTCTGACCTTTACAGTTGAAACAGACGAATACAAACTCAACGATGACCCCTACGATGTTTCATGCTAATTATTAGTCGTACGAAATCGATAAGATTTATTCCTCAATTTATTAGTTAATCAAGACTGAGAAAGCAGTATAAGTACCACTTCAAACATCTTAAGCAACCGACTGTATAAGCGATTTTTGGAAACCTGTGGCAGTAAAGTAGGTAGGTACAACACTTTATTGCTTCCTCACAATCAAACGTGAAGACGCAAAAATTAAAGAGGGAATAAAACCCCGAATGAATTTCTACTCGCATTTTGCGTCACATACTGTATGTACCAGCAACAGGCCTGTAGCAGGCAGCAACACATTTGCTTTCGTGTGCTTCTGTAACTAATTAGGTACTTTTAACCATTACAATATCATCTGGTAAGAGCAAACCAATTGAAATAAAACTAAGAGCAACGTCTGCCCCTGCACAAACAACAAATATCCCTAGCTCATATCCCCGGGTCTGTTCGACAGATTTCGATGAGATTTTTGGGGGTTGATCAATTAGGGCCTCCCTTATGGGTATATGTATAATTACAGATAAGAATCCATCCAACGGTGCGAAGAAGCGCTAAAGTTTTAATTTTTAATCACTTAAGAGTTTAATATATTTTCTTCTTCCCTATTCGCAAGTCTTCTTGTTATAAAACCAAACCAAAAACAAAACAACCAAGCCAAATAATTTAAAAAAAAAAAGAAAGACATATAAAATATAAAAGTTCTCTTCATTCATATAAGGACCTACAGTAAAGAAAGAGACAGCCCACGTCTCCGAATAAAGAATGATACGAGAATCCCAAGAACGGAATCTCAGTCACAGAAATGGTTTTTGAGTAGTGAAAATATGACTTCTTGTTAATCATTGAACTGTTTGAACAGGAAGGTTGCTATACAACTGTCCAATAAAAAAATCGCTGTTATAAAACTGCTACTGTCGTAGTTATAAAACGTTGCAAAATACTACGCAACGGTTTATTATCCTGTATACCTACCCCTTTTGCATTCATCATTGAATTCTTATGAGCGTAAGACTGCATTTTTAGGGATTTTTTTTGCGGCGGATACCTACGCGGTGGAGACACACACGACCAAAATGCCGCCAGAGTAGAAGTATACCTGGGTAAGCTTTCTAATGTTTGTCAGTTATTACAGTTACACAAAATACATTTTTCCACCGCCTTCATCTCCTTCAACGTCCTATTTCAGCTTCATGAACCCCTACCGGGTCATTCTTGAAATTCTGATGGTCAGTGAACTTAAGTAGGACCCTCAACCTATTCTCGAATTTTCATCCTATGTGGATGATCATTAGGCGGTGAAGAACAACGTAATAGCTATCGGGGCTGGAGTTATGACCCCCCCCCCCCCCCCCCCCTCACCGGTATGATTCGCACTCATGTTGACGAAGCTTTTCCTTCCAACTTCAGGGTGTGAACGAACGGCTGAATGTAAGTACAGTGCTCCGGGTGGTCTAAAAGAATCCTCAAGTTCGGGACGAATTAGAAATTTCAAAAAAGTCTGCCAAGTTGGGTAGGCAGTATAGCTTCCTCACCTATGGACGTACTATATAATTAGTTGGTGGGTCCATTCGGTGGACAGATGGAGAATTGACGCTTACGGTTTTGAAACTGAAATGTTCAAAAATTAAAAAATAGTAGGATGGAATAGGAGTTCTATAACAGGATTAATGATGAGCTTAATAGGATTCATTCACTCACCTACCCTTCAAGTCTCAGCGCATTAAGACGATTTCTGGAGTAGTTATGGGCTCTACTAGGATTTCACATTTGCGCATGCGCAGACGAAAGTTACTGTACTTTATCTACGACTTTAATATGGGACTGTCTGTGGCCCAACACCCACCTACCCTCCAAACCCCATCGCTTCAGGACGATTTCTAGGGTGGTTGCGAGCTCTAGAAGGATTTAATGCTGGCGCATGCGCAGATGATAGTTACAGTACTTTTCAATGAATTTGATGTGGGAGAATCTGTGCTCCAACTCCCACCATTCATATTTCAACTCACTACGACTATATTTTCGGGTAGTTCTAAGCGTTATAAGGAATTGGCAAACATTTCGTGTTTGCGCATGCGCATCCGAATGTTACAGTCCGAATTTGATGAAATCGACAAGGAACCAACAGGGTACCTTGAGGTTCGTTCTTAGTGGGCGTTCTGACAGTTCTCGAACTCATAAGAACTGGGACGGCAAATCCCGGGATGTTCCGGAACTTAAGGAACCGCGTTCTGCACTGCGAACGATTTCAGAACTGGAAGTGGAAAAATGGAAATGCGCATGCGTCACCTACGTTCTTGAGTTCCAGTTCTGACAGTTCCGAAAAAAATCGGGGACTGTCAGAACCGTTCGGAACTGGATTCGCAGAACACTGCGAACGCAGAACTCGGCGTTCCGGAACTGGGCGTTCTGGCACTGCCAACGACAAAACTCGACTGCGCTTGCCCAGAACCGTTCGGAACTGGCAGAACGCACACTGATAACGAAGCTATTGTGTGTGGGGTATTTATGAGCTTTACACAGATTTCACGTTTGCGCGCGCGCAGACGAAAGCTACAGTACTTTTTTAATGAATTTGATATGGGATCATCAGTGGCCAAACCCGCACATACATTCCCAATTTCAACTCATTACTACCATTATTTCGCATAGTTTTGCCCGGGACAAGGAGCTGACCACAGAGAGATAGACAGACACGGAACCAAATATTATGTTCCTTGATGTCTGAAACGTAAAATGCGAGTAGAAACTTTCATTTTGGAGGACGTAAATTTTTTCGACTCTTGCACGGATACAAAGCTTTCCTATATGTATATACCTTCGGTAGTGAGGAAGCAAAACATACCCTTCTATTGAAAGTTTTCGAGCTATGGCGTTTTGAAATTCTTTATTTCCATTTTCGGATTCTACATACGTACCTTGAAACGGAAACCATCAAATTTTGAGTCTTTTTCTTCTTTGTTTCATGCTCAATTCAAAGGGTGATTATTGAAAATAACAGTAAACCAAAAAGAGCGCAATGCACGATATTCACTGAGGATTTTAACGCGCTGGACGGTCTCAATAAAAATAAACCTGAGAAGAAGAATCTGAACGATGAGATTCTCCAGGAATTGTTGCACCCTCTGGTGATGGTGAACCAAACCAGTGGAGAAATAAACAACTCTAAGCACTGAGTACCTCCAAATAGAGCTTCCGAAGTGCATAGTTCGCCAAATAAATGCATATCCAAGAACTGAATTAGGTGAGCTTCCAAAACGAGAACTGAAGAAATTTAATAGGAATTCTCTGCTTCTGGGCTAATTTCTCCTAAATTCACGACCATGTCTCACTAGCACCAAGAGATAAATTCGCCAAGCTATGGCCTCAATATCCCCCACCCAGAAGGTCATAGAAGGATTTCTACCATTCGGAGAATAACTCGCTCTGCGACTCAACTCCTCAGCTACATAGAAAAGAGAGCTACGCTACTATACGAGTATAATCAAGAAGATACAACGAACAAGACCTCGGATCGATCCGTCATCACATCCTGATGGACCGACAATGGCACAGCAATCAGTTCCGTTAGTTGTTCACACGCACATAATGACTCTGTTGTTCTTAAAGCAAAACAACAGGCCCCAGGCTTTCACTTCATTGCGCCTCCTCGTCTTTTAGCTGAGGTGAGAGTTTAAATGGTTCACACTTGACAAACACTGGGCGGTGCCCACGTTGAGAATTTCTTCCAAAAATGAGGAATTGTGAAGAAAACAACGTTTCAACTTATCTCTCAATTTTGCACGTTTTAGACAAACTGCACAGTTCATCAAAAACCTGGTCGACAGTCATTCCATTCGGTAGCCATACCGTTTACCTCGTCCATTACAAATATGATCTGAATTTTGAGCCCGAAATATGCATTTTCACAAACACTAGGATAAATAATGTACTTGGCTGGAGGGGAGCGCCAAGACGCGGTGGTGACGCCACGGAGTATCTACTCCCGCAGAGATTCGCGCGTCGCGTCGCGTATCACCGTGGCGTTTCTACACCACACCCCGCGCTAGGTCACGGTCAAGGCTGCACTCCGGTTTTCGCCACAACTCCTGTCGTAAACTCTGTTACACCCAGTAGCGGTGCGTGGGGCCTGAAAACGGTGGGGCACCAGACCAGAACACAAAACCAACAGATATATCTACAAAATACCCCAAGGCAACAACACCCTTTCCTTATACACTGATAGAGTCATATTCAGCAAAGCTTATCTCTTTTAATCAACACTCTATCGTCGAACGAAAACGTCGACAATTTCTACTGCAAATTAGCCACCGAATTCATATGTTATAAAAATATAGTAAACTAAAATACAACAAAATAATGACCCGTGGGCTGGTACCTATTTGAATGGAGAAGCTATTGACTTGCAGCTAGGTAGTTATCTGTGTGTTGACGCCGATCAATCCACAAACCAGAAACAGCAAACAGGACCAAACGCATGTAGGTACCTACCACAAATACGAATCTGTCATCGGAACCCGACCGAACGCAAAACGCGCAAAATTTGACGCAAAAAAATTAAAAACTGACGACTGACTCAACAGAGAAACGAAGAAGCATCTCGTATCGAGGTGACAAACTGAATCGAAGGGATCGAATCGATTGTGAAAACGAACGATTCTGGAATAGAAATCAGATTTTGGGGACAGAAAGTGGGCGTGGCGAACAACATTTTACTCGACTGAGCATCCGTGGACGGGCCACTTTTCTCGTTTGCCATGGGAACACCAGGTCCTAGGACCTATCTTCCAGTTTCCGGAGCCTAGGTTTCGATTTCGATTGCAGGACATTGATTACTGTCGCTTACAAGCTTGGTCTATGGAGCTACATTAAGGAACCACCATGGATGCCCTACCAGAATACTGAATATCCATAGCCGGAGAAATCTAGCGAGTGGCTGATGAACTTCTCCTACACCAGTGGTTCTCAACCTTTCCTCGGTCATGCCCCCCCAGCATCATGAGCATTTTTTTGTGTGCCCCCCCCCCCCCCCCCCCCCCTCCACCTCAGATTGAATTGAAAAAGAGAAGCACGCAGGTTTTTTTCATAACAAAGAATTTATTACAAAAATAATAATAAACTTCATTTTATGAAAATATTCTATTCAAATCATTCAATGCGAAGGTTGGCACTGTTTCTGTTGCACAATGCTCTTTATGTTCGGTACTAAAGTTGAAAGAGAGCACCTCAAGTCAGAGTCCAAGTCCAAGCGATTCCGATGTTTCGTCTTGATAGCTGACATGGAAGAGAAGCCAGATTCGCACAAGTAAGTGGATGAGAACTGCACCAGAATTGTAAGGGCCTCCTTAGCGATTCGGGGGTAAATAGATGGGTGTTTCACCCAAAATTCTTCCAATGAGTTGCTGCAGAAATTTTCTTTCGCCATTGAGTCATTCTTCAGCTCAATTGCATCTTCTTGAAGTGTTTCAGTCAAGCTGTCGATCTGTATGGTGAAGGGTGATTGAGTCAGTTTGCACTGCTGTTTACTCAGCTGTCACCTTGGTCTCGTGACGCCTGTCTGTTCCTGTCTGTCAATATCTTCCAATCCTACTTTGTTATTCTTACCCACTGTTTTCCGACAGTCTCGCGCCCCCCCTAAAGTTCGCTTGCGCCCCCCAGGTTGAGAACCACTGTCCTACACTAACAAACATGCATACAATACCTACCTGAGGAATATGCGGTAAGGAATAAAATACTATGAAACACATAATATATCTTCAATATGTATTTACCATCGCTACCGATCAATAATACCGGAAATTATTTCTGCGGAACCAAGTACGTAACTATCTCAGAATAGGAAATAGGGTTTCACGAAGCTACACAAGGTCGTGCGAATTGCGCTGACAGGAGTTCTTGCTCACCAAACTTGATTCCGATCACAAGCCCTAAATTCCAGTCACGTAGAAACGGGAACCTAAAGATTTCCGAGTTCCACTTCCAGCCTCATTGAGATGTGCCCTGACGCCAACTGTAGTCACGTAAGATGTTACTTCAGCAACTTGGAGTTCCACGCCCGATTTTATGTTTCCTTAATTGAAATAGTTTCAAATTCAATATGAGTAAATGAGGAATTTGAGTCAAGGTTCATCAGCACTAAGTGCAATAATACTGAATAGAAAATGTTGTTATGTTCATGTATCTACCACCCTCGACTGGGGTGACGCCACACCCACCTTTCTATGAGTTTTTTTCACTTGAAGGACTTCGGTGCTGAAAACTGATACTAGGGGTATGGAGGGGTATGAAGGGACTGAGAGACAACTTGGTTCATATCATACACAAATTAACAACGTAGTTCCATTCATTAACTTCACCTTAGAATTCGGATGTAATCACCTAAATTTTCTTGATCTTTCCATTTCGCTGAATAATGGAAAACACGAGTTTTTCATATATAGGAAAGATACTTATAGCGATATTAACATTCATAGTACTTCAAATCATCCAGTAGTCCACAAACATGCTGCTTTCCATAGAGCTTAACAGAGAGAGATTAACAGAGCTTTATCTATACCAATGAGTGAACAGAATTTAGCTAAACAAAAGTTAACTATTAAAAGTATAGCGGCGAGTAATGGCTACGGGGGAGATCTCATTGATACAATATGGAATAGGGTTCTTAGAAAAAAAGAGTAGGGAAGGAGTTTCAAACCTAGTTAGGGAAGCTACGACTGAGGAAAAGATTTGGATCAGTATACCGTATTACGGAAAAATTTCGGATACAATTGGTAAAATATTAACTTCTAAAGGGTTCAAAGTAGGATATAAAACTGAAAATAATCTCAGATCTTCATTAAGTTCAGTTAAAGATAAAATTAATGTTCAAGATAAAAGTGGTGTTTATAAATTAAAGTGTTCTTGTGGACTTGACTATTGCCTTGTATACTGACGATGGTTTGATCACCGAAACCGGTATAACAGTTTTTTGCGTTTTTCGTGTATTAGTGGAAATAGACTATTTTTTCAATAACTCCGTTTTTCTTTGAAATGGGTTCCCACGATTTGTTCGAGAGTGATTTAGTTCGTAGGGGTATGGAGGGTGCCGAATCCGAATATGAGATCAAAACACCAACTTCCAACCCATGCATGTCCACTTTTAAAGTGATTCATTAAATTTCGGAGCGTGCAAAATTTCATGGTGAACTGGGGTGGTGGTGAATTTTATGGTTCATTATTACTGAATGAAATCCTCCCAGCTCATACCCGGCAATATAGGTAATATTTATAGTTTAACTTAATATATAGTTAATATAATATAAAGGTTTGATCTTGTCGCTGAAGGAGAAAGTGGAGTCATCAAGACAGTTCAACTTCAGTGGGGGTAATTACTCGTCGGGTCTTCGTGGAGCTAAACCCCAGCGAGTTACAGCTCCCATCCGTGCACAAACTTCAATTGGATCATTACTGATTAACTATGTTAATGGCTAACATAATTCAGCCATAGGATGGGATTAAAAGAAAGCAGCACAAGCATATTGTGTTGAATCAATCACTACTGTTGGCCTGGAATCACGTTTGGGCATTCAGAAAACGATAACAAGGAAACATATGTGTTGCAGGATAAATTACTTCGATGTCTGGCGGTACCACTCCACGAGGGCAGATAGTGCCAGATAGCAGCAGACGGGCGGACAGGGGGCGGGTGTTGCACCGCCAAAACAACATCCAACGTCCAAAATAGTTCACGTGAGCTCAACTCCCTCAATCCTGAAGAAGTTGCATAAGTAAGGTATTTTGAAGATTTTTGAAATATCTTTGTAGGCATAATCCTGCAAGCTGTAATATTTGCTTGTTTTATTTACTGCTGCTTCTTTTTCCTGATAACTCCCCAAACATTAATCGTCTCAAACTTGGGAATTTTTTGAGACCACCCGGAGCAATTCACGTCCAGCCGTTCGATTGCACCGAAAAGCTCCGTCAACATGACCGTGAATGAAACGGTACTCATAAATTATCCAACCCAGAAATCACTGCTAGCACTAGGCAACACCTGATTATAATCACTCGTGGCTGCATGAAATCGAGGTGGTTCTTCCATGATATTGTTTCATCTGAAGAATGATGGTTATTTCGGATTTTGTTGACAGATACTTTCGTAACTTCAACAGACGTTATGCTTTTCAGATAAAAAAATAAAAAATAATAATGATAGAATTATTGAATCCACCGCATATTTGTGAAATTGTAATTCCATGGCCGGCTCCAGTACTCGACTTACTGCTTTAAGGACGAGGATAGGTATTGACCACAGAAAACAGTAATCTACGCAGATGCCCCATCTACACAGATAAATAATAAACCACTGGGTGATAATTTGCAGCGTTTTGTAGTAATGACCGAGACGAAACGCTGATTTGTTTACTCAAGTACCGCTTTACAAACTCATTTAGTCGATTGAAATTAGGATGACCCCCTATCTGGGGGGACCCTACCTAGGAAATTGCGCAATCTGACAGCCTGGCCAGCAATTATGTTGAATCGAAGTTTCCAGACTTTTCCCAGTACTAATGAAGATAGGAAGGATTAGGCACAATAAACATTCCTACTCATTGAGATAATTCATCTTCACAGGTCATTAAAACGTTCCAAAATTAGGTATTATCATTTAACTTGAACATTAATTTACGACTGGTAAGTGCAATGACGAGTACAATAAAATTGCCCATGTCGCAGATGAACGACTGTGTGGCAGCCAAAACTGCCTAATGGTTGTGGCAGAACGACGGCAAAGTTACTGGCCATTTAAATAATTAAGCCAGTTATTACAGGTTAATGAACTACCAATACCCAGAGTAGCAAACGATGCGAGTTATAATCGGCACTCCGCACTAATAATCGGCTGAATATACTCGAAGATAAGGGTAATTTTCAAAGTTCTCAGTTATTATGTGTCCCAGAGCTATTTCACTAAAATTGAATGTCCTTCTTTTTACTTTCCTTACCCAAGAGTGTATCTGACAGGAAAGTATCGCAATTACCCTGAAAAAAAATTCCTGAACTCACTCAGTTGATGGGTGTTGAACCAAACTGGTACCATAATCTACATTTTATGTTTCAGACCTAAGAATGAATACGTATGAATGAAAATACGTATAAGAGTTCGTCCTCTACGAACATCATGAAACATTTCCGGATTCTAGGCTGGACATCTATTTACTCATGGAAGCTTCTGTAGAAAAATCAGCTGTCAAGGTCCATTATTAGGTGACTAACTGTCAAAAATAATCCTAAACCAACAGGCCATAAATGGGCTGCGATTTTAGCAATTTTTTCAACCTTTTTCTTCTAAGAAATTCTAGCTTTTAATGAAATTTAAACAAATCGTCGCTTTTAGCACATTTTGACCTGTTTCTCAAAACATTTCATGATCTTGGTCAAATTCCCATGTCACTATCATGAACTCCTATTACACGGATTTCAACAAAGGCACTAAACACTTGGGAGGTTGAAGAAGTGAAATTTTTTGAAGAAGGTTGGGAATTTTTTGATTTTTTGTAGGTAGTTGGGAACTGTTCTTCTACGCAGTCACTAATTATTGTAACTCGCGTACTTGATACTGATATATCTTGAAAACAACATACTACAGTAGACAGCAGTGCCTAAGTACCTGTCGAGAGCATGGTACAAAGACAATGAAAAAATGTCAAGGACGACCAAAAACATTTTATGGAGAAACATGTCTCAATAGTGCTAGTGCGTAGTTCACAGTATCTCTGTTCATTTCTTCCGTATTGTGTCGTTCGTATTTTCGCGCTCCACCAAAATACAGCTGGCGACCTCACATTTGACGAAGAGAATTATTATACTATATTGCGAGTTATTAATTAATATACGAATGCAAAGTGATTCAGTTTATGACCTCAACTATCCAACAACGATAGGCGCCGTTACTCAGAGGCTTCATTAACCCTCCAAGTCCAAATGACCCCATCAAAGACCGTCACGTTGGATCGGAACAACGTAATACTCTGGGTTGACATTTGAGTCGCCTGGAGCTATCAAGTCGCTCCGCAGCCGAAAGGATTATATAGTTGTGGCGTCAATATGAATAGCGGGCAAGCAGCGTCATCAGACAGATACACCGGCGACAGTAATGCAATAAGGGTTCCGGAGTAGAATAATATTTTATTGGACCATTATTTTAGACGTCATGGGAAAAGGCACGTTTACCTGTTTCCAGTTGGGAGGGATGTCAATGAAAAAACGTTCTTACCTAGGTGCCAAGGTACGAAAATAATAAGCGACTACACCAGAATAGCTGTATGTGGTAGAAGTATGAAATTCTAAAGCACGAACAACAAGATTGATTAAAGATTGGAAAAAAGTATCTCTTTCATTCAGATATATTTGATACTGAGTAAAACCAAGGCTCAACCTTACGTTAGTTACCTACTTGTACGAGTACTTAACAGTTGCTCCCTTATCCAACTTGTATTGTCGATATTGACAAAGAAATTGTGGCGCTCGGCATATTTTCTGTTTCATTTGCCAATGTGATATACAACTAGGACCTAAAGATCTTTTCTTACTTTGCATCAACAAGTAAAATTTACAAAATGTAATGAAGCCGGTAATGTGATACGCTGGTATTTGAGGTGTCGATGTGATATGTAATATAAGAAAAATAATTTTTATTGAGGAAAAAAGTGACATGATAAGTGACATAACAAGTACTTAGTGATATTATAAGTGAACATTACTGTTTGAAGATCTTGGCTTTAAACTCTCCCCTAAACGCGAGAACGAATTTAAATACAAGTCAAATAGTTATGGATGGACATGATTGTGTTCGAAATACTCCGATAGGTACTTGATTGAAGATGGTTCTATGCATTACGAGTGGCAATGTCCGCTTCTGACGATGTGATCAGAATTATAAATTATTTTCATGGAGAAAATTGATGGAAACATTCAAGGTGAAATGTGGCGCTGGTACCTAGCACAAGAATCAACAAAATTCAGCATTTACTAACCAAAAAGCACCAGCCAAAAAATGCCGCAAGCTGGTTAGCTAAGTTGCAGTCAGCCAATTTTCTAACTTTTCACCGTCCTTTATTCGATTAGGTGCTTGTTTGAACTGCGCCGATGATGCTTCAAACACACTAAGATGGTGTTTGCCCTATGATAGGTATTCATTGCAGTCCGAGAAAATTTCAGCCCAAGTGTACGCGCATATATTGTTGTTACAGTGACCATAATGATCAAAACCCCAGAAAAGAGGACATCAGTGCATAAAGTGGACAAACACCTACCAAGTTACTACTTCAAAATCGTTCCGGACGCTTTGTTCGACTTGAAAACCCGGAAACATCCTGAGAAGTCACCCTTGAACGTATAAACATTGCCACAGTGATACGTAACGAACCATCTTTACGGCAGGAGGTGAGTGCCATAATAGGCGATCTCTATTATAGTCAGTCGTCCGAGGAACTGTAAAAAAGTGTGAAGACGAATAAAATGCTACAACTGTTGGCTAGTGGTGCAAACTGAAACTGTGCAGACCTAATGTTGAATGTAATGGAAGCTAAAACCAACTTACTGGATGTACTCGTACAAGATTGGTTCAGAGAGGCCATTGAAAATCTAGTTATCTTGGCAAAGGGTTTTGTAGGTTGCAATATTTCATCTAGTTGGAGGTGTAGTACGTCTTCTAATACATATTTAGTTGTCGAGGAGAGCTCATCATAGCTGGTGGATTTACAGCACCTAAAACCTTGTTAGTACTGGTTAAAGCTTCGGTATCGCCGTAATGACTGGCTGAGATCCAACGAGCACATGAGATGTACCTACAGCAGAGGGACAAGCGGTCGACTGCAAGATTCGGCAAAAGGGACCTAGGGACCTTGAACTTGCACTGCACCAAGGCCCGACCCTATCGATCTCCCCCGGACAAGGGACACGTATAGAACTGCTGGCACCCCCTCCACTGCTAAGGTTTAAAAATAAGGTGTGGGATAATCCCGTTACGCCTACCCGTGTGCCAGGGAGTTAATCCGCATTCAGAGTACGGACTAGCCTATAATTTTCAACGCTGACATAAGATTCATAACCCAATCAGGACCATTTTCTGACCCCGCTGCAGTTATTCGATTTTTTAAAACTAGGCCATGTGTTTTCCACACTCACAAGGCAGGTGCTGTCTTTTAAGTTTCTTCTTCTTGCGCTGGGAGTTTGAGAGCTTGAAGATTCACAATGGAAAATGCAACATTAAAGTTTTTCTTTGGAGGCAATTCCGTATTGAAACTTGCCATCGAGGACACAGTTCCCTGAAAATTTCATACGAATTTGTTCAACAGAACAAATAACGCTAGAAGCGCCAGGAAATTCGCGTCTGCACGATCGCAGACAAAAGTTACAGTTAGATTTTAATGAAATTTAGCACAAAACATCTGGGGACGAACCCGCACATAACCTCTGAATTAAGGCTACGGATAGGCGGACCGTCAGACAACGCAGATCCCTGGGGGCCTATTCACTAAGCAAACGAGACACCTCTTTCGATCCGACTCTCTCTTTTGGCAAGAGATTTTTATAGTATCCATGACAGGGTTATTCAGCAACTTCTAAAAGAGAGATTTGGCGGCCATCTTGGCATTTTCCATCTCTCTCAGAGATACATCTAATTAGGTGTCTTTTCTCGAAAGAGACAGTCTTTCTCATTTCTCGTTTTTTTTATAGCAATGTTTTGTACCACCCTTCGGTCATCCGCTACCACATCGGTCATTCTGATGCGTGTTTTTTCATCTCTTAAAAGTAAGTAAATTGTTCATTAAAAAAATACACATATTGTCGAGTCCACGTAAAAACGTCTAAATAAGGGTTGAGGTAGGCCAGTGTAGCTATTCAGTAAAACAGACGAACCCGGGAGACACTGGAAGAGACTGTCTTTTTATTTTCAAAATAGATAATCTCTTTTCACTAACTACTGAATAGATTGCATCTCTTGATGCCTGAGATGCAAAATTCGAGAAGAAATTTTGATTGTGGAGAACATGCATCTTTTTGTGCAAAATATGGATTAAAAAATGAGTTTCTCCAACTCAATAATTTCTCAAAACTGGAATACATTTATAAAATATGGCAAAAACACCAACAATAATTAAGAACCTACATAATTAGGTACCAACAATTAGGTCAATAACATTTAAGATTGGGGGTTGAATTGATCAGATTTAGAATAATGTAGTAGTGTTCCAAAAAATTCGCTGATTTATTCATAATTATTAATTCAAATTTGCTCATTACATACGTTTTTTTAAAAATTTTCTCGGATTCAACGAACCTTGACATAAAAACTAACAGATTCTGAGAAAAACTTTTTCTTATTTGTCGATTCTAAATTAGATGGGTAAACACTACCAACGTAAAATGTTAAACTAACGAGGAATCCTCAGTAGGCTCCTGAATCCCTAATACACAAGACAGGACACAAAACGTATTGAGAATGAGCGTGATAATTCCAACCATTTCTCGCAGATCGGGTTCCACTTCCACCTCCTTTCAGAGACACATTGTGTCGTAGAAATGGAGTCAATGCTTTCGTAGGTACTCTCTTTCGAAGTATTCCGTTACCTAATTTACATCTTATTCAGTAATTCAATCGGCCGATGGTAAGCCCACTTTACCCACATAACCAACACATTTCGGAGTCAGCACTAAGGATTTTTACATAACAGACCGTAGCTTGAGTTTTCAATTTTAGATTCAGAGCTCTAGCTATTTGTAACATTTCCTACTCATGTAAGTCAAGGTTTTATCCAGGTTAGATTTCAGAACGAAAATAAGCCCTGAACTAGTTTTTGTTTCTATGCAGGGATATCATTGACACAAATTACCAAAAATACTCGTTTGAAAGGATTTTGGAAAATGGAACTGGAAGAATTGTGTTGGGGTTTTTGTTTGATGCGCATTTATTCATAAGCGGTATCTACAAAGGGAAAGGTAGCCCTTTCACGGGGCGATAGGCTTTCGAAGCAAGGACTAGCTTCCTTGAGATAAGGTGACCGCTACATTCGTAACAGCAGCACGACTCAGATATGAAGGAAAAAAGAGACCGGAGATAACGCCGTTGACGGCGCCAGGAGGGCCGATTCCTTCTCGAATAACCAGAAAACCTCACGTAGTACGAGTAGAAATACAATTCCACAAAATGAGTCCTGGGCGCTAAGGGAGCTCCAGACGATGAGGGCGATGAACCAAAAGCAGGAAGATAGGCAAACCGCAAATATATGAAAAACTGCAAGGGATTTGCGCTCAACTGACAGTTGTGGATAAGCGGGTGAACTTTGGATACATAAAAATGTGAAAATGACCAGGCAAATACCCGTATGTTCGGACGGCCACACTATTCGTTAACATGAATAATTTACATCCATCACCTTCATTAATTTGAGAGGCTCTTACCAAGATTTGGGCGGCACTGGGTCTGTCTTTTCACCCCTCGAAAAACGATGAACATATTGGTCGTATGATTCGACAATCTGAGTGAACGTTAAGCAATCAAAATCTGCTGTGGTGTCGTACGTCAGAAGGCGGTAGGAGCTGCGCCATGACGCACAGTGGTGCCGAGATGGTAAAAAGCGTCGCATGGCGGAATTTAGCACTGATTCTGAATAAACCTCATGTTAACCCTATGTTACTATACATAAAAAAATTGCTCGATGAACTGTAAAGAATGTGCTGTACAGGATTCATGAAGTGAACATGCCGCTGGAAATGGTGCGGCTTATAGTAGAAAACAGTTAATTTTGGTTAGTACGATGGCTCTTTTGCCATTCAGGTGTCTATGAGTTGGACTAGATACTCTAAAATTTTACGGCAAATTGCTACAGTTACTGAAGAAGACTGAGGTGGGAAGACGATTGATATCCGTCTATTCGTTTATTGATATGTTACATAGCTTACTGAGGTGAATTCAATAAAAAATTGCTTGGGAGGCAGTTAAAAAAAAAAATCTTGTTTAAGAAGACCAGGAAGGCGAGGCGGTTTGTGTCGGGAATTCATCACGCCCCCGCATGTAGTAAAATGAGCTGGCGTGACACCAGCTGTTCTCAAGTCGGCTGGCGGCCTATCTAAAGTGGCAGACTCACAATTGCTTGCGGCTCGATGTGGACTTGACTGGTTTCGGATGAAGGCCGTATCCAGACGTAGCATCGCGTGAAACTGACGATTCGTAGCAACAGATTCTGAAGATAAGCGTCTGCCGTCGTTGCTTCAGGCAAATTCGCCCTTATGACATTAAAACCAAAGGGCTATTTCCGCTAGTGTAAGAAGTAATACTACCATATCTTCCGGAGGAGTCCGTCGACACTGCTGGTTTTAGTAGTATCTTAGCCTGACTGGCTGTGTCTGGTATTAAATCTAAAGGGTTATTTCCGCTAGTGTAAGAAGTAATTGTATAACCATACCTTCCGCAGGGGTCCGTTGGCACCAGCTAGTGACGACGGACTCCTCCGGAAGGTATGGCAATCGCCCTTCTGATGACGATTCAGCTCTATCCGAGTATTTTTGGTGAATAATCTGTAATCACCTATCATAATTACCAAGTTACAAGTGAGTCAATTTCAATTACCAACTAAATTTCCAAATCAATTTCCAAGGGCCCAATTCCAGGGTCAATTTATTTATTTTCAAATTGAAAATCGATTAATGAGGTCGGAGAGTATCTTGGAATTTGGCAGGAATAGAGAGCACAGTAGAGCGCAGGAATATTATAGGAGGGCACCTCATGATTGGTGTAGGTACTCGCCCCTGTGTGGCTAATATTTAAAAACTTCTAGAACTAAATACCATGTGCTCATACGTTAGTGAATTAAAATAACAATACAACTCTACAGACAGGAATTCGATTCTACTGTTTCGGAATGAAAGGACGAATTTTCGTTCATTTTGACGCAGAGAGAGTTGTTATAGTGATTAAACTTACGACCTTACCCTTATAACCTTAGGACCTTACCCTCATATAACAGGGTTGTTATATTATTAAACCTTACCAACCCTTATAACACTAGGTACCCCAACAGACAACTAACTATTGGTAACAACGTGGTCCAAGGTCGTGGTTCAATGCCGTGGTTCCAAAAATGGAGAAAAATGAGCCTAAACAATGTGAGTTGAGTCCCTCATTCAGCACTCGAAAAGGTGAAGTTCTTTCAGAAACAGACAATAGAGGTGAACGAATGGTGCAAGAATAATAAAATGGGCACAATGCTTTACGTGCGTACCTACGTAAACAGAATTGAAACACACATGATAATATTTAGAATCTTTAGAATATTTAGAACCTGTAGGTACGTATCTACACAAATACAAATGCATAAAATCCACAGGATCTCTTATTTATCCACCCATGGAAGTTCACCCCAAGTAAAAGCCTTCCACAATTAGCATAATGCACATTATAGATAATAGGGATATTCACGGTTGACTCGTTCATGTTAAAAATCTTAAATCTAAGGCTATTTAGGTAATTTACTTCGTAAACGAATCAGTGATTTTGTTGATAAAAAGTGAGATGAAGAAGATGAGTACAGCGATCCAGATTTGTATAGAGTGAAAACATCAACAATAACGACATGAGCGACCTGACGCTGAGTGAATTGTGAATCACCTGTCACTGAGCAATGGGACGCCATACTTGTTTGATAACGTTTAACACAGTGTTGAAAATACCTGCCACTGATTATGTTAAATAACATGTAGAATTCCGAGGTTTAATAACAGGTTAACACGTTCAACACTACTCGACGTCGAAAACGGCCCTTTATTGTACCGGAAGTATCGGGTGCAGTAGTTAGGCAGGGAGGTACCCCATGGAAGTACCTTACGGGGAACAATATACGAGTAAGTACCGACTTAGGGCGGTCCTCCACTGGAAGCGATACGGTGCGACCAAGCGACTACGCGTATTCGTCCGTGTGCGACTGATCCCACTGCGGTAAAGTACATTGGGACGAGCGATTTGAGCGGTGGACTTGGGCGGTTTAACAAGCAGCGAGCGACGGATCCCGTTCCGACTGGATCGGTCGCGTTTTCAAGCGACCCTCAGCTCCCATCCTTTCTTCCCTTGATAGCCACCACAACCCCGTACTGCTAAGCTTCGTTCGCAGTAGAGTTCCGTACAGTTCCAGACAGTTCTAAAAAGTTCCGCGCAGGCGCCCTAGTGTTTATAGCGTTCGCAGAACAGGCGTTCGGAGTTCTAGTTTTGAGTTCGCTGTTCGCAGTACTTTTTCCTCCAAGTCCGTAACACTTTCGGAACGCAGTTCTGGAGTTCGGTTTTTTCTCGAACTGGGGGACAACTACACAAGAGCGCTCTGGTGAGGAGGGAAATTATTATGAGAGCTACCCCCGGCTTATCACTTTATCCCTGTTACTTGTGTGGTCATGATCATTGATGCTTTACTGCTATAATTTTCATTATTATTTCAAAGTATTTTATCATTATTTTTATTATTATTATAGGTATTATTTATTATTTTTAACGTTCCATTGGTAGGTTACCTGTAATTTTCATTTAGTTTGGTTGTGGATTGTACTTTTTTTGTACCAACAATTTGTTATTATGTTAATCAACAAAATAAAATTACAATCAGGGACCAACGCACTTTTACTCAGCCAGCCATACAGGATGGTCAAAAGAGCGATTGTTCAAAAAAATATTCTTGAAATCTCTCGGGAGTTATAGATGAGACAACTAGGTATGGCTTTGCATGTAGAGGAACCGGTACTACCTACACCGGTATAAAATTAGCTTACTAACCCAAAAATGGGACTATTGTCTGGAAGTTTTGAGGTAGAAGTAGGTACCTACTCTTTCTTGAATTAGCAAGGAAACATTAAGAACTTTATTGAAGAAAAAAAAAGTAGGTAGGTAGGTATGCAAAATCCTAGTAGTAGCAATGGCTAGGCGTTTAACATTTTAGGATCCGCTACATCACAGTAAACCATCTTACAAAAGTGCAATCAAATTGTCAACAAGTTGCAATCACATTCTAATGACTAGGTTACACCTGTTAAAGATCTAAAATAGTGAGAGTGGGTCATGTCAACCTTGATTCCATTCTGTATCACAAACTGTTCGGCTACCCTTCATCCTGGTACCTTTTTCCATGTTTTTTAGGGTGAGAAGACCGAATATGAAATCGACTTCGACCAAAGAGCGAAGAATTGAGGTTGTAACGAAGGGTCAGCTCCCAAAATTCATTTTTTATGAGTCAAACACCTGGGAAATTGTCTGAAATCACCATCAATTTGTATAACACTAGAAAAAGTGTCAACAGGCGGATCAAGGCAATTAAATGGCGCTATCAATAATCATAGATAATTCGAAAAAAAGGAGCGTACTTAGTGGTTTTGGAGGCCAAAATTGGTGGAAACCATCAGAAATAGCTATTTCAATATTACTGCACATGAAAGAAGCAATAAATGAACAGCCAACATTTCTGTAGGTGTGTCTAGTAGAATAATAAACCCATCTGAAAAGGACTTTGCAGCGTTTTTTTTTTTGTCTCCGGCTGTCATCCACGAAGAGACACAGGTATCCTCTAGTAACCCTGGCAGTTCAAGATTCACTGAGCGGTCTCAGTGTTGCGGAATTCGGAACCCGGTTCAGAACTCGCGGCGGCCATTTTCCAGAACTCCTCGAGTTCGGAACAGAGTAGCGATTTGTACTGCGAACGAACCTCTAGCTCTAGTGTTTAGTCGCCTCTGATGGAGGACCCCCAGTCGCCCCGTGTCGCTTCCTCAAAGTTGCCTCGCATCGCTTGGTCGCTCAGTATCGCTTCCATTGGAAGACCGGGTTGTCCCATAACTCCTTCGAGCTCTATGCCCTAATCTCTTTAGTTCTAATAGACCAATGTCCACCACAACCCATTAATTTTTATTTAGAATCTGATATCGAACATCGATTCAATCTTAGAATCTTCTGAGAGGCTAAGCTAGGTATAGTGCTAAGGGCCAAAATAAGTAGTTACGCGATTTTTTGGGAGAAAAAAACAACAACGATAAAGACCCGTTTTGGCATTTTTTTTGTTCCCTTTTCGCCATGTTTTCGCCAAGAAATCGCTAACCGATAAAAAACGACCAACATATACAGGATTAATATGGTATTTACATCATTATATAATTATCTATACTGAAAGTGATGTTCACCGATTCACACAGTTCTAAATACGAGATACTCGTATCACCGCCCAGTATTCTTTCTGCTTTCGTGCCGTCGAACCCGCTGGAAACCTTTTAAAGGAACGAAAGCTTCGAGAGGCGAACCGGAGATAAAATTGGTAATCACCGACGACATTCTGTGTCGACCTTGACCCGTGCCACGACGGCAGGTAAATCATGGGAAGAAAAAAAAACAAGAAAAAAAAACAGCCGGTGTAATAATTACCTACCTACTGGGGATGGAAAAATTTCTGAAGAACTACAAAACGAACATGAAAGTACGTGTATACCGTCTCGTACTCCCTAGTCAGTATAATACTAACACCCTTGAAATTAATGAGCATAATATAATCTATTCGTTTAATGTAAGTCTATGTTTAAACAATCGTTTGAATAGTTGAAATATCCCAATTTTTTTATTACTCTTGTATGTCGTCCTCAAAAAGTGACAAGGAAAATATTCTGTAGTGTATGACATTACTGATTATCGTTTTCATAATATCCTAATCTCACCGGCACTAAAACAACTGTTGAATAGGAATTATCGGACGGGAAAAAAATGTGTACGACACAACTACTCGTAGTGGAATGAACTTAATCAGAGGGCTTGCGTCATATGTGACTGTGATGGCAGATTAAAAACACTGCGCCAAAATAACCGCCTTGCAAATCTTTGGACTCAGTTAAACTGTGAAAGCATTAAAGTGTTTCTTGAGCAGTTTTCTCATATTTCTCTTACTCTTTAAATTGGAGGTTCAGACACTATAATTTAATGAATATTATTACCATAAAGCGATATTGAGGTTGTCTTTCACTAAATTATACATCATTAGCCTTCACTATATCGTTATTATAAATTATACCCTGCGGTATGGATTATAAAAATTATAATCCAATTATAATTCCAACTATTTTAGCAACGTTTCATTCAAAACTTACAGCACTAAACTTTCAGTTCGGTTACAGCACTAAGCTTTCGACTGTTAAGGCTCAAGAAATATGGTGGTTCACTTGGTATCAAAAATGATATGCCAAGGTTTTGAATTCCTCCGGGGGTGGCAACCCGAAAAACGTTGAACAACGTGTTTTCTTCAAATTTACCATGTAATACTTATTGAAATATCTTCTTGAAAACCTCCAAACAATGGTATGACTAATAATTTAATGTACAATCTATAATGGATTATAACAACTGAGAATATCATCTGAATTTCGTTGAGGAATATGAAATAGGTCATAACGTGTTTCTCACCACTGGTTCTTATTGACTAGGATGCTCTATTCAAACAAAACGTGAATGCGGAAGTGTGTAGAGATGAAATCCCCCTCAGGGACCTCATTCTTTCATCTGAAGGACTAGACGACCAGCTACAGCTTCACCACCAGATAATCATAGCCTTTTCGCTCAGGACGTTCACCTCTCGCTCCCTGTGTAGACTAGATATACATTTTTACGATGCCGCTGACTCGTGGATTATAGTAATCGATCGACAAAATTAACGACCCATCACCCCCATACATCACATTACGGGTGATTCGTCAAACCGAGTTTCTGTGACAAAGTGTGTCCTTTCAAAAGGCAAAACTGGGTTGCTGGTGTAAGTACACAAGTCTCCTGCCCCCTTCGCCATTGTGTCACGGGAGCCGACGTTAGTTTGAGCTAGTTCACGGTGTTCGGAGACTTCCGCGAAACTCGTGTCTTCTTTGACACAGTTGCTAACCTCGTTAAACCCAAATTTGAAATTCCACCGATAACTTCCGGGCGATGTTCATACAGCCGAACTTTAATACTGAATTCGCAAGAGAATCATTATCCCAGACGTAATTAAAGCGGATATTAAAGGAGATTGTCATTCATGAACACTTCAGTGGATGGCATACAGAAGCGATGAAACGAAACTAGTAAAATCATGCTAACTCGACTACATTTTCCACAGACTGAATAGAATTCATTAAGAAAACAGTCTCTATGTATAACTAAGAAATCTGAACTGTTCTAAGAAGATAGTCAGCTCAATACATGTTTTGTTATAACGGGGTATTTATGAGCATGTTTCAGTAAACGAACTATTCTTTGGAGAATTATTCTTCAAAGAATAATATTATTACTACAACTTACTGAAACATGCTCATAGATAGTTTTTGGTTTATTATTTTCAATAATGAACCTTTGGAATCGAGTATGAAAAGAAAAAAAATTCTTAACGGCCCTCAAAATTTGATGGTTCCCATTTCAACGTATGTAGAATCCGAAAATTCAATAAAAAAAATTTCTGTCCGTCCGCCGTACTTCGCACTTTTCTTAGTTACCATGAACCACAATTGTCGAAATTCAGTTTATAGGTCCCATTTGGGGTCTAGTTGGTCCTCGAAGGTCGGTGTTAATGTCAGTCCCTAAGGGGTGAAAAATAGGGGTTGAAGTTTTCGGACGCCGTTATCTCGAATTTTTTTACGGTTTTAAATATTTCTCGAACTTGGGAGTTTTTTGAGACCATCCGGAGCATTGTACGTCCAGCCGTTCGTTCACAGTAAGGCTTAGAAGTCGGCACCGACAGGTTTCTTCAACAGGAGGGTGTATGAAACTGTATAAATTCAGCCCAGATATCATTGCTAGGGACGCAGCAACAATTGGGAATTGGCCCGAGATAATCATTGCTAGGGAGCACCTGATTATATTCACGGAGTATGAAGTCGAGTTGGTTGTTCCTTGATATTACTTCATTTGAAAAATGCTCTTTTGTATTTTGCTGATAGGTACTTTTGTAACAAGAAATGAACGTTATGTTTCATGAATAACAACAATAATTATGAAATTTAATTCCCGGGCTGGCTCAATACTCGATTTAGGGTACCTATACAGGTAAATTATTACACAACGGTTGTTATTTGTAAATTATTACACAACGGTTTATTATTGTGTAAATTACTACGCAACCGTAAATTATTACACAACGTTAAATTACTACACAACGGTAAATTATTACATAACGGTTTATTATTTACCCTACGCTTCACGAATAACTAAAAAAAAAAAAAAAAAAAGATGAATTATTGAATTATTGAATCCTGCGCATTTGCATGAAACTTTAATTCCGGGGCCGGCTCCAGTACTCGATTTAGGGCTTTCCTGGGGGGCTCCAGGGTATTGACCACAGAAAACAGTGATCTACGCAGAAGGAGCATCTATATAGGTAAATAATAAACCGTTGTGTCATAATTTGCACCATTTTTCCTAAAAAGTCAATTGCGCCATCCGCGGTTACCAAAGTACGAATAGATAGAGTCAAACGCGAGATTTTGGGACACTGGGATCGCCGAAGTTGATCCAAATCTGAAGTTAAAATTTATTGAAAATACAGGAAAAACAACGTCTGCCTCCTTACCTATAGGAAAAAAAAGTTTTTTTTTTTTTTAAATCAAAAATATGTTGTCCCAGACCTGTGCTGGTTGGCCGACCTACTAAAAACACTCTGGTAACTATTTACACAATGTTACTGGTCCCGCAAAATAGAGAAACAAACAGTTTTTGTCGCCGTACGGAAACGCTGGCGGTCTCATCACAATGCTTGGGTAAGTAGCGACTCCCTCAGAATTTTTCGCCGGCATTTTACGCCGCCTCTATTCATCAGCATATCCGATCAATTCGATCTGGCAACACCTTTGTTTGTGTCTCGCAGTCTTTAAAAAAAAAGAAGAGTTTTCACACCTTTTTTTTGCCACACCGGTCACTCGATCTTCCTTTTACGTAACACCCGACCTTGGGGATTTTCAATGCCCCCGAAGGATGGGGGGGGGGGGGTTCTACTGGTAAAGTGATACGAATAAGATGGATTGCGCGAGGAATTTATTCTTTTCAACAAAAAAAAGAAGAAAAAAAGGAGACAGCTGTTGTGTAACTTGATCCGTTTCGGAGGGATGTAGCGTCCTCAACTTGATTATTTTCCCACCGCACCTGCAATTTTCGCCTCGTGGGAAGCGCACATTTGTAAATAAACCCTCAGGCTCTAATTCAATTTTTCACTTTGAAACAGTACCATCCGGCAAGAGTGGAAGCCTTATATGATTACGATTATTGGATCTACCTACAAACTGAATTCCAGCGTTCTATTTATGAGGATAAGAGGGAAAAATAGGTGGGAGAGAAAACCGCAAACAATGCTCAGCGTTCTTACCTACCACATGGGGTGAGCTACACTGTTCCATTGTATACATGATTAAACCAGCTTATTCCACCATTAGTCCTTGTCTTAGCCAACCAAGCTTGCGGAAGTATTATGATAACTAGGGCTAGGATTTTGCATGTTTTGCATATTTTTTTCAGAAGCCCCAAACCTTCATAGAAGTTCGTTTTGATCGTTTTCAGACCATTTGCAACCAAAAAAATCAAAATTTATTTTGCATGTTTAGCATGTTTTGGTTGTTTCCAAATTTTTGCATGTTTTGTGCATGTTTCGTGTATTCTTAGCAGTTTTATAGAAAAAATTGACCAAAAATGGATTTTTTAGCTAATTTTTAGGTACAAATCAAATTTTTTTAAAAAATAACCAACTAAAACGATTTGTTTTCTATAGCATTTTTCAAACTAAAATGGGGTGATTGGCCTCACTCAAGATTCAAAGGCAAAAGAATGCAGGAAACCAGGCTGTCTGGAAAGGCCCGATTTACCTGTGTATATAATGCAAACCGTTTTTCAATCTTCTAACCCGTTATTCATTTTTGTAGAGTTGTATAGTATAGTTTGACAATAAAATTTTTACCAATTTGTGAAATACTGTTCTTTCCTTACAACCCATCCCTTTGCTTGAGAGATTTTTGATGAAAAGCAATTGATGACTGCAAATTTATTTATACACGCATGATATAAAATTTTCAATTTTTTAAAAATTTATTTATTTATTATTAGTTTGATACATTTCATCAACTTTTTTTCATGGTTTTTCAAATATTCTTAACATTTTACGTACTTATTCGTTAAAACGGGGTTCCACAAGCATTCATAGCCTAACATTAATTTTTCTTTGAATTATTTTTTTTTAAAAATATGCTTTTGCATGTTTTGGCATTTTTCAGTGTATGTTTCGCCTCAAATTTTTGCATGTTGATCCGAGCCCTAATGATAACAAACCTTCGTGGTAAAACAGTGTGTCCTCCAAAATAAAAATCGCCGCTCACGTTAATCCTTATAACACGGGACCTCAACAAGAAGAAAACGCAATAGTTTCCACATTTACAGATGACACGGCTATCCTCTCTGTTGGAGATGACGTAGAAACTACAAATCACGAACTCCAGAGTTTACAAACAAGGTTGCTAAGAGGATCAAGATGTGGAGAATGAAGCAAAGTCAGTACCTATACATCAACTTCACTAACCGGAAAATCTTAGCTTAGAAGAAGAGATCAAGTTAATTAAAATACCGAAAGCATACGGTATGATCCAAACTAAATTGGGAAAATCACATCGAAAAGAAGAAGGAGGAATTGAAAATCAAATTTAGATGGGTGTTGGTAGATGGATAGGAATTCTCATCTTCCACTTCACAATAAAGTGCTTATAATATAAGCAGATTCTTTGCCCTATCTGGACTTTACAGCTGTGGGGCTGTGCCGAGAAATCAAATATTAAAAAAATCCAAACCTTCCAAAACAAATACAGTGAAGTTTAGTCGGCGCCTCATGGTACATGTACCTATGCGAAACTATGATATTCATCGAGATTTAGGATAGAGAATGTCAATGAAACTATTGTTAAATACGGAAGGAAGCATGAACAACACCTCCACAAACATGAAAACCTGGAGATGCGCAACCTCTTGGACAACCAAGGAGAACTTAGGCGCCTCAAGCGCAACAAACCATTGGACTTAATTTATTATTGTGCTGTGTCAATAGCAGTGCAAATGAAACTCAGTGTTACTGATCCCGCTACTTTATATGGGCTAGGTTTTGCTGAAACCATACCTTACATTGAGATTAACTTATTATGACAACTTACTGACTTATTGAATTACTTGATTTATTGCTACACGAAATGTATACATTTTTCAGTTGTAATAAATAAATCACGAAAATATAAAGGTTAATCCTTACTGCCGCCACACCTCAGTATTTGCTACCTCGACCACAATTTCGTCAACCAACTTTAATTAAAATTCCAGTGTAGGCTTTTTTGTTTTGAAACCATAAATTGTACCTACACTTAGGAATAATTTCATTGGAAGGTTGTTTACTTACTAATTACTTTAGAAGATCAGTAAAATTATCACCAGAAAATACGGTGTTAGCTGGTTCTAAATTCACAAGTACCTATTTCAATTACACGCTGAGATTTACAATCAAGCATCGTGAAGGTCAGCTAACCCTGGCTCCCAAGAAAAGATTTCCAATTTCTGAGAATTTATAACAATCATAAGGGGCTGTGTAAGTGGCGGTCGCCAATGACCTTATGAGCAGGTGCTTGCTAATGATACGTAATTATTGAGTGAGTAATCATTCGCTCGAGTAGTGGTTGAATTTATTAATAATTAATTTATCTCTCTACATAGCTCCGTATTTTCCCTCGTTTAATGAACAACGCAACTTGGGTATATTTACAGGAAACAATATTATCCTGATATAAAATAGTTATTTTAAGTAGATACCTATTTTTAAATTTTACCAATCTTAATTATGGAAGTGATGTCAGAAATATACCTACGTTTCGTAAAATGCACTGGCACAGCGTGCTAGCACGCCGCACCTCTAGTCCGGACTCCAATAAAATTGACTGGTTTAACAATTTCTGTTATATTTTTTCGAAATGACCTTAACAGGAAACGTATGAGTGAAAATGTATTAACATCAAGTAGAAGACAACGCAAAATTCATAGGTAACGAAAGAAGAAAAACAAAAACTTAATAAACAAATAAATAATAATAATTCATCAATGACACGTCATCTGCTGGGACGTCGATTCAGGTGCCAGCGTAGGTATTTTATGCTGGATCTATGAACGATGTGCCAACCTCCAAACAGCGCCGATTACTACACTGCCATGTCAAAATCCCGAATGGAGATTTCGACACTGTCTCGTGTTGAATTTCTTCACACAGATGGTTGAGATAAATTTCGAGATTAAGGATGTCAAGTCAACAAACCCAATTCTTTATCTTTCACGTGAAGATATCGCCTTCAGACGGCCTTGTATAGTTACCGTCAGGGAGCAAAGTTTGAAAGAAAATAATTATTATTAAGAGAAAAAATTTTTCTCCCGAAATTAATATTCCTGTTTGAGGAGACGTGAGGAGTAGGAGATGGGATTTTACTTTGGCCTGAGGTGATTCATCAGTAGTTACAGGAAGTCGAGTAGGTAGTGCAAGATGACTGAATAAGTGCACGATGAAGCGCAAGAAGACAGTCTCTAAATTGTATTACTACGCTTAGGCCTACCTCCCCCTACCATAGTAGCTATGTTAACTGTCCACATTCAACACGACTTCAAATCATTTCGTATTAGTAAAAATATCAATACGATAATTGGGTATAATCACAATATAAAAGGAGGGAAAATCGAGCTTTCCAAGACTATCGAGTTTACATCGATTGGGGCGCTTTCAGTTAATGTTACGTTCCGACTCGGTAACTATATATCATGAGTATAGGTTTCTCAGTAGTTATTAGTTTTACAAATCCAGTAAGAACTGCATAGTCTTAAAAGCGATATTCATTGGTTTATGTACCGGTAATTAGTAAACTCTACAGTAGCTAAGGGATGCTGCCTATGTGTTACCCGCTTATAGGTAACGGGGATCAAGTAATTTATAGCTGATTAGTTGGTCTTCACTCACCAGCCCACATACAGTTGAGTGAGATACTTACACGGTGAGTCATTTTCACTTTCCGACTGCAACCCGACGGGCGAAAGGAAATTCTGTGTGAGGGATCTTCGACTTACCTTCGGACTCTCGTTAGTATCACATTCTGCCAATAGTTCAACGGCTTCTTGCAATGAGAGTCAAGCAAGCTACACAAATAACATGCTCACCTCATCCATACTCTTTCCATAGGTAAGTTAACATTCTATAAGTGAAACATGAAACGGGGCACGAACAGAGTGAGGAATTGGTTTCGGGGCGGAAAGTTATAGTTTGATATACAGACGCACACTTCAGGAAAAACTCTTTTATAATGAATCAACCAGAGCAGAATACGAAGAACCCCACCAAACCGACCTACCTCACGAAAGAATATAGCCGCATACATCACCTGGAGAAGATGGATGTAGTATCTGAGATGGTACAGATATGAGTAGCTCAAAACTGGAGGATACTTGAAAAAAATTGATAAGCTGCGTTTGAAGAATAATATTCTACAGAAAACATTATTTGCCTTATTTGTTCGATAATTAAGAAGACCAAATGAGATTCCGTCAGAAATAGAAAATGCTGAAAAGGCGCCTACACTACCTAATATAGGTACTATGGGAGTAAGCGGATACCAGTGTGATTTTAGGTACGGGTGATGTACGCAGGACCACATCATTATAACTGTCTGCTCCAAGGCTCATAATGGAAAAGTCTTACCACCATATCCTTTTCAGATGAAGTAGAGAGGACCTACACAATATGAATTAATTAATTTACGTTTTTATGGTTGTTTCATGTATTGTCATTGAAGACAGATGATCGTGCACAATTTCAGCTCAACTGGACATCGGGAAGTGGGCCAAAAATATATTACAAGATCTGTACCGGACCGACAACAAAGCGAGTTAATAAAAACGTTTTAATTTAAAAAAGGGGTTTAAGATGTAGTGCAACAGTCAATGTTTTAACAAGGCTGAATACCACGTCCACCTGGTTTCTGGTTGTCAGGAGTACCAGAACATTGGAATACGCTATCCATGTCCCACCGTCTCACCGGATATCGATACCTCTAATCTCTATTCTATAAAATGACTTGCACTGTAACCTTCAATGAACCTTCTGAAAGTTTATTGACCCAAGGTTCATATTAAATACCGTATTTGGATGTCAAAGCTGATTCATGGCGGTCCTAAATATGTAAGAAACTTTGGCGGGTTCCTAAAGCGTCTGACATCCCACTATAAATTACAGCTAGATGACCCTACTAAAACAACCACTAGACATACATTTCTATGATACTATAACACCTACTACTCAAATACAAATACTGCTCGTAGAGCAAATGCTTGTGACCAAATCAGTGGATTTCTATTTCACAACTCACAAGTTAATTAGAGGTTTGTTTGTTGCCGTAAAATTTCTAGCAGGTTTTACACAACCACTCAATTCTTTATGACAAACAATCAGAAGTGAGGTTTTTTCGCTCACATCACACAGTTTTGTGGTCCGATTCCACCACCAAAAACTACCCGTCTGTGATTTAATTTAACGTAATCAATAATAAATTGAACGGCTGAGCCAAAACGACCGGTCACATTTTCAAGATTGGGCGTAATTAAACATTAAGATTCCTCCAGTGAAGAAAACAGCCCCTCATATCTATGCGCTGGAATCTTCCCCTAAGCGATTCGCGCTTCCGATTGTTTTTAAAATACGGCAATCTCATTTTGCAATTTTCGACGAAAAATAGACTAGTTTTTGCTCTCTACTCTTCAGTATCGATTCACCTTTGATTCAAATTTTTTTACCACCTATGCTTACCGTCTCGCGCGAGTTTTTACATTTTTTACAGTCACGCGCAGAAACCTTAATATGTTAAGTATGATATCTATGATAATGGCAAGTAGTAGGACGTTCCTGGAGCTTTGTTCCTAGAAAAACTGAACGAGGATTGGTTTAATCGTAATACTTACGCGTTTTGTATTCGCGTTAGATTGCATGGACACGGGACACTTACCTGGAACAAGAAATAAATAAAAATCAATCCTAATAAATCCTAATCAACCAATAAATAACATGAGACATCAGTCTAGAACAGCGGTTCCCAACCTTTTTTCTCATTCGCACCCCCCAGCAACTCAGTTTCAGCCGGCGCACCCCCGACTTACGTAAATACCAAATAGATCTGTATAGTAAAGGCGCTGTGTCAGAAGTTGATTTATAACAGACTTGAACAAAACAAACAAAAAAAAAACAAAAAAGTATACACACATTTTATTTTATAAGTATATATATAATAGTATAAAATATAGTGTATAAGTATGCACACAGATTTAAAATAAAGTTTGTAGTAAAAACAATGCACATGAGCATCAAGGTAAAAGTATGTATAAACAAGCACCTTTTAATAAAAAGTAGTCTTTGAAACCCCGGAGAAATGGCAACAGCTAAAAGTGGTAGTGAGACGGTAGAAAGCATGCTAGTGGATCAGATAGGAGAGTATAGTGGGGGTCCCCAGCCCAAAAGGCGAAAGATAGCGGATCCGGACAATCCTATGAGAGAGCTGCCTAACATAAGTAAGAATCAGTATACCCCCAACTTGCCCCTGAAAAGAAATGTTCTCGCATTTATCATCCATAGTCTATCTTGGTTTGCCAAGTATTGTGGATGGACCGACTTTGAGGACTTGAACGCAGGTAACAATACTGCAAGTCTAGTGGTTAACCTCCACAATTTATTTCGACAGAAATCAAACACGGCCCAAGGTAGGTAACTAAAGAGATCGAAAGAGTAGGAGTTACATAATATGTAACTATAATAATATAATGTTTTAATATTGCAAAATTACATTATTGACAAGAAGACAGGAATGAGACTAAATTAGTCTAGCCCGTAAATTTATAAATGAATAAATAAACGAGTAATTTTGGGGCAAATTAATGAGATCCTTGAGGCTGTATCGTGGTACACATTTTTTTGAAATCTGGTTCAATTGTGGACAAGTATACCCTCAAATCTATGCTTCTCTTCCTCCCCTTCTCGGCGCGTCACTACATCCCTCGCACAAAAACGATGTAGGTCCTGTCTTTTCTCAACATCTACTTTCAAGATAAAAAATATTAAAAATGTGTGGGTACAACCCATTCACAATTGAGTAGATCAGTTCACAGCTGGTTGTGGTAGCGGTGGTGTGGCAAAAGAACAAAAAATATTAATCAAATTTTTTCCCAAAAATGTCCGCCATTACTCTATTTTTTCCACGCACCCCCAAAGGGGCTCCCGCGCACCCCCGGGGGGTGCGCGCACCCCAGGTTGGGAATCGCTGGTCTAGAACATCAAAATCAATCAGTTATCTATTAAATAATGGACCTTTGACTGTTTACATTTACATATGGCTTCACAATCAAGCGTTCTGAATAAAGTATGTCATTTTCCCCAATAGGGAGAATTGACGTGAGTACGTAGGTTGCTGAAGCAGGATTTCAATAGAATGGGATTTACTATGTGTTACTAAGAGCGAACAACTCTGTAACTGGTTGATAAACGTCGTAGATCTGCGGCGACTATAAACCATGAGGTTGGACCATCGTGATAGATTTCTATGGTCTCGGTGGACCGTCTGAATATCCTGCGTATAATAATATACTGCATGCCAAAGCGGCGTGCAATTTCTAGAGAAACCACAGAAACATATACATATATATGGTCTACAGTAACCCATGGATTTCATGGCTCGGCCTTGGCACTATGGGTGGAATTAGTTGTCCTATTCATAACAGGTAGCATTTTGTAGGGTATTTTCTAGGATTGCTTGAAAGAGGGGATTTTTTCAATTAACAATCTGGGTCATCGAGTAAATTAAGAAGCGACATTACCCGTAATAACAAGGTTTGAACAACGATCTAAAGATTTATGGAGCGTCAATGACTATTGTCCCAGATTACAGAAAGATGCTTTGTTTAGGACATCGGTTTGAGGGTTATGGCGGCCCAACGGTTTTCACGTTTGCGCATGCGCAGTGTCTAAAACTGATATGAATGCGACGAAATTCATATCGGACCAACTAGGACCTAACCCTGAAGAACGTCCGTAGTCAGAAAATGGGGTTTTGGTCAATCGGTCGGTAGTGGGAAAAAAAACTTTTAGGGGAAAAATATCGCTTCCACAATGCGGAAACTGTTCGAATTCGAAATTCACGTTTTTTGAGTTGTAACTTTATTCTAAGACAGGTACGATAAGGCCTCGGCCACTTCTGAGGCGGCCGAGCCTAAGAACTATGAAAATGCACTAGTGAACGACGCCACACCTGACGCTTTGTGTTGGAGCAAACGTTCTCCGCTAAGCACTTGGGCGCCTGCATGGCCACCAGTCTTCTGGTTCTATCCGGTTTTCAATTAATCATCCATCTAGTGAAAGGAAGCCGACTGAACATGGAAGCAGCTCCCGCGAAACTTCTATATCAGACTTCAAAACGTGAGGTTGCCATTGGATGCGTCTGATGCATTTAAGAGATAACAGTTTTTTTGCGGACGGTAAATCAAAAGTTCCCATATCGAAAAGCCACTTCCTCGTGTGTCTGTTTTAAATGATAAAACAAACTGCTCGGACACAGCAAGCGGTCGAGGTCATTCTTTGTTGGATGACGGGGGACGAATACAATCCGGAAGTAGTTACTTGGTGTTGAGTAGCTGTCGGAAGGTCGAAAAAGTCGTTAGGTATCCAAGTTGCTGTACACAGAGTACTTTTAAGTTGAACAGTCTCCTAATAATAAGAGTAAGGTACGTACGTACTAAAAACTGAATGTTTTGGGTTTCTGTATTATTTTCAACATTGAACTTTTGGAACTGACTTAAAAAAGTATCGTGCCTATACACAGCTAATAACTATACATTCTTGCTATAATGGTATAGTGTACATTCCTCTGCCCATTTCAATTTTTCACAGAACAGTGTTATTATTATGAACTATTTAGGTAGTTTTTCTGTGTTTTGTTGCACTCCTTGCCTTTCCAAGGTAACAATAATCGTACTGGTGATTATCGCATGTATAGGATAGAAAATACGTTAGAGAATAAAACAAAAAATACCGATCACGATGGCTTACCATAATAACGTTTGCTGTGAAACTTGATGAATTGAAGAAAAATACGTATTTTACCTTATGATATGCTAATATAAATGTTAGATATAATAATTTTAAAGATATATGATCGTCATTTTGTACGGATATTTTAGATTTTTCATTTTAGATTTTCTTGAATGTTTATCGCATACTTTTCCATAACTAAAACCTGATGTCTATCGTTAGTCTGTTACGTGTCTAACTACTGATTACAATCCACAGCACTTCTAACAAACATAGGTACATATTATGTTGAACATTAGGAGGGGTGGTCTTTATAATACCGGTTTCACGATTTTTAACACGGATTATGGATGGACTCCTGAAACGTATCCGTACCTGAAACATGTTAATTAATTTGTTCATAATTACCTACCCCAATAGACCCTCAAGTTTTTAGCAAATTTTCAAAGAAAATTAGAATTTTTGAAATAAGCAGTTATAAGCGAATCCGTTTCAGAGCATGCTGAATTCACGTACAGAATTTAACACACACACACACACACACACACACACACACACACACACACACACACACACACACACACACACACACACACACACACACACACACACACACACACACACACACACACACACACACACACACACACACACACACACACACACACACACACACACACACACACACACACACACACACACACACACACACACACACAAATATATATAAAATGCGTTACTGTCAGTCATCTCTACGGGGTTAAAATTTTCAGAACGCCGTAGCTCGAAAACTTTTGATAGACGGGTATGATTTTTCTAACGTTATTAAATTTTTCTTGAGCTAAACAATTTTTTGAGACCACCCGGAGCATTCTACGTCCACCAAAAAGCTTCGTCAACATGATCGTGATGAAACGGTATAAATCCGGCCCAGATATCACTGCTAGGGAGCACCCGATTATAATCACGGATGGCTGTATGAACTCGAGTTGGTTGTTCTGCAATATTATTTCATTTGAAGAACGATGGCTTTTTTGATTTTGTTCATAGGTATTGCAACTTGATCAACTGGTAAGCTTCATGAATAACAACAAATAATTAATGATTGAATTCCGCGCACGTTTTTATGAAACTGTAATTCTCGGGTCGGCTCCAGTACTCGATTTAGGGCTTTCCTGGGAGGAGCTCGAAGGAAGGTATTGACCATAGAAACATGATCTACGCAGAAGGGGCATCTATACAGGTAAACAATAAACCGTTTCGCCATTTCGACGTTACCCATAATTGAACAGCTACGGGACCCTGTAATTCATCAATGTTGGTATGCGGATGACTCGTCTGCACAGGGAGAGTTCCAAAAGCTCACTTATTAATACTTTTATTAAACACACGGCAGAACGCTTGGCAGATCGGTGGATGCGGCCATACAGCACGGTTATGGGATGGCTCCGACCCCGCTTGGCCTTCGCCATCTTGAGGGCTTCAAGTATGTGCCTGCGGGGAAGTCGGACGAAGTGGCGTCCCGCGGGAGAGCTTTTGGGAATGTCAGATGGAGCGGCTCTTCAGTTGGGACTGAACTGAGGCCTCAGGGGTGAAGCCTGCAAACGACGAAGACGGCAGCAACGCGGCACCACCGACGGGGGAAAGTTGCCTCCATCAAGTCCTGAGGCTGGGGAAGCCTTATGAATGTGCAAGGTGGCTCGTTATTGTTCTCGTTTTTGTTATTCTTCTTGTTTGTGAAAATATATTGTGAACCATAAACCGTTGCAGCGTTTTTCTTTAGATTTAATTTGACATCTGTACCTCAAAATGCCTCAACATTCAGCCCATCTAAGAAAGGTAGGCATCAGCCTCGGTAGACTCTGGACCACACGACTCCAAGTAGTACTTTTTCTGGTTGACGGTACAGTACGAAAGAGAATTTCTGATAATCTACCAACTCCACAAGCATAATTTCTCAACCTTTTCACACTAAAATACTTTTCACTCCCCATTTCCGCCGTTCAGCCATTCGTAGTCGAGTTGACTATTTACGTTCGGTGTCTTGATACGGGATTCAGTTACGTTGAGTTGGATTCTCCCATCAAGACAAAGGTTCATTGCACCGAAAGGCAAACAACCAACCGAATGTGTGCCACAAAAACAACGCAGTTCAAATCCAGCGATCCAAGGGATGAATGTTATCAGACGTCGAGGGTGTTATTGACTTTCCTCAAAATAACAAACGAACCCTCACAACTGGGAAATGAATTGTTCCGCTGGCTTATTATTGCAGCGAATTAACCAACACGGGTGACGTCACTTGCTTTTCTTGGTCCCACCTCAAGAACCCTTGTTTCTCCTGCATTACCTACACTATGTGTGCAGGTCACACTTGATCTGGAATTTTGATCTTTTAAATGAGGTAGAAGCACAGAACGAGAGTGAATGGTGTCATTCTAGCTCGCCATGCCATCTGCCCTCTCCCGGGCTCAGCATTTTGGATTTGCAGCCTCTCTATCCATATTATCATTAGTCACACTATTTACATGAATCACTTCTATTTTCAACTGTAATCAACGAGGCACACTGTAGGAACTATAAAATAATATTCAACAATATACCTAATACCACTAATCCATCTAGAATACTTTAAATCTCAATATCCATGAATCACTTGTGCCTCTTACCAGCTATCTGCAGGACATAGTAGTTTACCCATACATTTTTCTTATCAATCAGGTTGCTCATTATGCAATGGTTATGCCACTGCATACAACTACAATGACATTTATACATTTTACACTAAGTCTTAGTGTAAGTCTTCTGTTCAAAGGTTGCAAGCGCTCACCGAGTACAACTGAACTTTGGGTATCTACATGTTCACCTACATACAGCAATAATGTTTTCCTTGGAACACATCACAACGATGACTATTACACCTACACAACGATATATTGCCAACATTCGTAGAACGAAACCTCTGCCATCGAATTCCACACGTTATCTGCCACTCATTGAACAGCAAAGCAATCACAAATAATGAAAATGACAGAATCCTCGATTTAATCGTTTTTATCATTATCAGGTCAGAGGATTTTCATCTTGTTTACCCACCCGGTAACTGTCGTCATTACCTTTGATTACCTGGGTTTGAAAACCATCCCGTAATCACGTGTTTGCCGCCTTCATCAGTTTTAAGGCCAGCACCATGCAACTACCTTTGAAAATATAGGTACCAACTATTGGCCGACTGTCAGAGATTAAGATCAGAGGGGGGGAAATCCACAAGCTACGGATGACTTCCTCCATTGTAGTTTCTAGAAATAAGGTGGAAAACGTTTGATGGACGAATGAGAAGAGAACGAATGTGTTTTCGTGGGAAGTAACAGCAATTAACTCCGATATAACAGCAACAAGGAACCTTGGATTCGCAATCGCAACTTGTTTGATATGGAGTAAATTCCTTAGTAAAGTAATTTCACAATAACAATGTAAAAGAACATGGTGGGGGAAGAACAGGACCGAAATACATCGAACAGAAAGGAGAGCAAACGGGCTTTACGTCAACTAGTGTTCGTCTGAGGCTTATGAATAATGTTTCAAAACCTCCCCCTTCTCCTATCCTACGTAACGATCTATGCCATAACTCCATCTTCCTTTCTTTACCAATGGCTACTTACCAGTAGCGGTGCGTGGGCTCTGAAAAAGGTGAGGCAGCAAACCAGAACACAAAACGAACAGATTTGTCTATACAAAATACCCCAAGGCAACAACGACCTTCCCTTATTTACTTATTGATATTCAGCAAAGCTTATCTCTTTTAATCAACACTATCGTCGTACGAAAACGTCCACAATTTCTACTGAAATCAGCCCCCGAATTCATATGTTATAAAAATATAGTAAACCAACATATAACAAAACAATGAACCGTCGGCCGGTACCTACTTGAATGGAGAAGCTATTGACTTGAAGCTAGGTAGTTATATGTTTGTTAGGACGCCGATCAATCCACAAGACCACAAACAGCAAACAGGACAAAATGCAAGTATGTACCACGAATACAAATCTGTCATCAGAACCGGAACGAACGCAAAACGCACACAATTTGACGAAAAAAATTAAAAACTGACGACTGACTCAACAGGGAAAGGAATATAATTCACAAGACAACAAAAACAAATCAGAAGACGAAGAAGCAACTCGTATCGAGGTGACAAACTGAATCGAAGGGATCGAATCGATTGTGAAAACGAACGATTTTGGAGTAGAAACCAGATTTTGGGGACGGCGCCCAAAGTAGGCGAGGCGAACATTTTACCTACTCGACTGAGCATGCGCGGGCCACTTTTCTCAATTGCCATGACGACACTAGGTCCCAGGATCCAGAACGTGCCTACCGAATTCAGGAGCCTAGATTTCGATTTCGATTGCAGGACATCGATTCCTGTAGCTTTATTACGATAACATGCCTGGTCTATGGAGCCCGCCATGGATGCTCTACTAGAATATTGAATATCAATAGAATTTCCATTCCATAGCCAGAGAAATCTGGCGAGTCGCTGTTGACCTTTGTGAAAAATGCTAGGTACAGTGTACGGAGGGAAATTCAAATGCCAAATGAATAGTAGAGTTTTTGTTTTACTCCTAGTGTTTCTGGGTGCCGGGGCAGTGGCCCCAGTGGCCTTATGGACGGAACGCTCCTGCTACTTACTTACATACTTTTTTTTACAATAACGTACTACTCCAGAAATATTCTGAGGGATGCTGTTGGAGTAAACAGCCTCCCTGGCTGGACGATAAGCCCAGTGCCGGACAGTGTACCATGCCGAACATTTCTCCAAAAAATTTGTAAAATAAGGATTTCAGTTGAGCTAGGGACTTGATATTTTTGAAATGCTGCCAAGAAAGTTATCAGAAACAAGGAAAATGAAGAAGAACACGTTTGCTGTGAATAGGAAGTCACAGTGGTATTTGAATGATGAGGTGTCGTTACAGGCTCATCAGGAGGTTGTTTTCTTATATACAAAAAAAAGTTTTATACATGATAAGGTGTACGAGACACGTATTAAGCTTATTTTTGCATTTCCTAGATGTATTTTAATGTTTCGGATGATGGTTCTCAATATTTTTTACCACCAACATTTCCGTTTTGTGTAGGAAAAAACATTTATTTCTGTATGTCCGCTACCAGTGCACCAAATATTCCCATTGTACTTGTAGCGGACGACCTTTTTGCCTCTAGTTCATCTGGTCAGATGACGTAATTTTATAGGTGATTGCACTTCATGTGTTCAGGAGTGAGACGAAGTAATTCTCATTCAAATTGGAGGTGTCTCACTAAAGGTTGACAGGACAGACCCTACTACACTCTTGGGATGCCCACCGCTAGTTCATTTCTAAATAAAGGCTCTTCCTTGCCTGATGTGACTAAGGATTTGCTTATACTTTGCCATTAGATTAACTACTCGTAGGTTTTCATTTTTCTGAAATCATTATATTATGGTTAATACTATAACAATATGTACTCGTTGTTTTTTATACCTACACTATCTTCGTCCGCCTCAAATAAACTTATTTTCCAATGAAATGATTCGGTCTGCTATACCGTGTCTGCCTTTGGTACATTTGGCACATCAAGTCCGACTTTTGAGCAGTCACATTTCTGGGTGTCCGCTACTCATACATTTTAATGATCTGGAAAATTTGAATTTTCGCCTATAGTATTTCTTGATACTATTGATTTTAGGTGTTGAAAATCAGGAACGCTCTGAGCACACCATGAACACCAGAAAATAATTTTACTTGTATCAGTCAAAATGGAGAGTAAAAAACAGCTGACATTTCCTTAAGATGTCCGCTACTGGCTTTTACCTTATTACTCCTCTCCTTTCAATCCATACTGGCCATCAATGCTGACTTGTCTATATAAATCCCTGGGTGCACTAATACTATTTGACCTTGATAACTGATACCAGCGAATACAATCTTTGAACTTTCTTTTGCGTTGGTACACTCCCATTTTAGCAGGATTAAAACAATCATTGGGCCCGAAATACCTAGTACTTATCGCACAATTAAAAAATAGTCGACATGACAAGGGAAAAAAAGAACCAATAGCGGAATTTTTTAACTTATTACCCACAAACAACAGCGAGTAATCAATACCTTATTCAATTGCTTCTTTTTGTTTCCGTCGCACAATCATGGTTAATGTATTTGACCTTCAAGTCAATACGTCTACTTAACGTTGCTTAGAATTCGCTTCGGTGCATATAAGTTCATCGAGCTCGGAGGGGTCAATTCAATTAGCAAAACTCCAAATTGGCCTCACGTTTCGAGCCTCAAGACAGGTGATTAAGGAAAACAATCATCCGATAATCGACACACTTCAGTCGAGTTCATCAAATAATGCTGAGTGCCTCCCCAATTCTAAAATATATTTGTCAACTTTTCCTCTTACTTCTACCAACAAATGAGAATGGAGGAAAAACTGGTTTGAACCGTGAATTTCAGCAGCTTTCGATTGGAATATCTAAAAAGATTTATTATTACAAGTGCTAGAAACATCCAAAGTACAATAAGAATAAGTAAACTCGGCGCTGCGCGCCTCGGCGGGGGCTTCGCCCCCTGCACCCCCGGATGACTTCCGCTTAAAGCCTGACGGCTAAAATGTGGTGTACCTGACCCTTCAGGTTTTTGTCCCCCTCGCTGTATTTTATAAATTAGCTTTCGGAGCCACTCAGCTGATCCGGGGCCTGGGCAGTGTCAAATTAAGGTCCTAAGGAGCCCACATACCAAATTACAGCTTCGTAGAGTGAATAGCATAGAAATTAGCTTTAGGAGCCACCCAGCTGATCCGGGGCCTGGGCAGTGTCAAATTAAAGTCCTAAGGAGCCCACATACCAAATTACAGCTTCGTACAGTGAATAGCATAGAAATTAGCTTTAGGAGCCACTCAGCTAATCCGGGGCCTGGGCAGTGTCAAGTTAAAGTCCTAAGGTGCCCATACCAAATTACAGCTTCGTAGAGTGAATAGCATAGAAATTAGCTGTAGGAGCCACTCAGCTGATCCGGGGCCTGGGCAGTGTCAAGTTAAAGTCCTAAGGAGCCCACATACCAAATTTCAGCTTCGCAGAGTGAATAGCATATAAATTAGCTTTAGGAGCCACTTTATAAAATACGCGCTACTTTTGTCTCACAATTTGGTCTCACTATTTGGTCTCACAATTTGGTCTCACAATTTGGTCTCAGAATTTGGTCTCACTATTTGGTCTCACTTTTGGTTTATTATTTTCAATAATGAACCATTGGATTTTCAATAATGAGCATGAAAAAAAAAAAATTCTTACCCCCCCTCAAAATTTGATGGTTTACGTTTCAAGGTATTTCCTGTCGTTTTTCGGCGGGGGGTCCCATCGCAAAAACCTGAAGGGTCAGGTTAAAAAATGTGAGATTCTGTCACTAGAGAGACCAGTGTATTTATTCATAGGTACCTTAACTACCTACTTACTTTAAAGTATATTTTTACAACAGCATTTCGTGGTTCCAAAAATGCAGGCCGAAACTTAGCAATTTCAAATGAATGGAAGAATAATCTCGAGTTTAAAGATTCCGACCTGAACCACCATAGCTGCCATATCGACATTATTCTTCCGATCATCAGACAGAATTTCTTTCTCAACAAAACATCATACAGAAAGCTGTCCAGATTTTATCCCAGTCCAAATGATTAATGATGTAATTTTAGATGAGGCATAAACTCAATTCATGATCATAATACTCGTATTATATAATTCGTCGCAATTACAAAGACAAGGTAGGTAATGCAATTTTGGTGTAATCAAGACTGCCATTAGCGATATTATTACGTACCTATTTAATGGTCATCCAGCTATCGTACAGCCGATAAACTAAGAAGCTAATAGGTATAGGTAATAATAATAACAATGAAATAGGGTTTTGCCGTGTATAATCTAACCTGAAAGCAGTAGATAAGTAGGTATAATTACCGATTATAGCACATTTACGTAACGTATCATTTATTGCTGGCATCACCGTGGCACGCAGATTAGCAATTCTGTAAAACTTCCATATCGATTGCGGTCGTCAGGGCTGAACTGCCACTGACCACACAGGGCAACCAATATTACCTACGCAGGCGCTAACTATGTACTTTCGGGCAAACTCTCCAGCGAGCTTCAAGCTCTTATAATTCCTGAATCCATCACATATTCATGAAACTGTAACTGTCTGTGCAGCATCTGCGTAGAAGGGGCATATATACAGGCACATATAATAAACGTTGTGGAAGCGCTTTTTCCTCATGTTTGAGATAATGCAAGCCAAGATGAGGTTCCGCAATGCATTGAAACTGCCCTTGCGTTCCCCAGCTATCTCTATAGGTATATTATAAAAACGAATCTCTGTGAGTCTGTCTGTCTGTCTTCCCACGGCCTAACGGCTCGACGGATATCGACCAAATTTGGCACGAATATCCAGTAGGCTCCCAAGTTGTGGAACGTCGCATTTTTAATTCCCTGACCATAGCGGAACTATGGTCGACCATGGTCAACTTCGTTAATTGAAATGGTAACCCCTATTTTTTATCGCGTATTCGTAATCTACGTGAAATTCTATCTACGATCGACCCTTCGGACTACCCCCGCGGTCGACCATAGCGCATCCATGGGCCCCTCCATGGTCGAATCCCGAATTGCTCAACGGATATCGACCAAATTTGGCACGAATATCCAGTAGGCTCCCAAGTTGTGCAACGTCGCATTTTTAATTCCATAGCGGAACTATGGTCGACCATGGTCAACTCCTGAATGGCTTGACGGATATCGACCAAATTTGGCACGAATATCCAGTAGGCTCCCAAGTTGTGCAACGTCGCATTTTTAATTCCCTGACCATAGCGGAACTATGGTCGACCATGGTCAACTTCGTTAATTGAAATGGTAACCCCTATTTTTTATCGCGTATTCGTAATCTACGTGAAATTCTATCTACGATCGACCCTTCGGACTACCCCCGCGGTCGACCATAGCGCATCCATGGGCCCCTCCATGGTCGAATCCCGAATTGCTCAACGGATATCGACCAAATTTGGCAAGAATATCCAGTAGGCTCCCAAGTTGTGCAACGACGCATTTTTAATTCCCTGACCCTAGCGGAACTATGGTCGACCATGGTCAACTCCTGAATGGCTTGACGGATTTTGATAAAATTGGGCACAAATACCCGGTAGGCTATGGGATTTTTCCGTCGTTTGTTGGTTCCACGATACTGCGTACAGCGAATCTCGGATAGCGAGCGGTCAGGCTAGTATGTACATAATATCTAGCGTAATAATCTAATTATTTTTACTGCCTAACTTGCCACACTAAAAAAAAAATATTTACATTCTTCCTTATTTCACTAAATCATGTTGATCTGTAATTATTTATTTATTGGAATGGTTTAACCAGTTACTGTGAATTAATCATCTCTTCATCTTATATTAATTGTGTTATACCTTATCAATTTTATACCTATATATTCAAGTTCATTGCTGAAACTACGTTAATGGCGTTCGTCGCCGTCAAATAAATAAATACTTCCCCGTTTGTTAGGTTGTTTCTTGGGTTCAGATCCAGAGTGTGAGTCTGCTGTAACTCGGCGTCATGAAACCGGGAACCCCCCCACCCACCCCACCACGCCACAACACCACCACATAGAGCTGCCCTTGAGAAACGACTCATAATTTGTTTTCACAAATAATCGCCAAGAATGGAATATAACGATTTTTCAACATTAAAGTACGAGTATTAAAGTATTTCAACGACAACTGAGGCGTGAGAAAACAGCGCCATTTGTCTCACGTAATACTCTTAGGTACCTTAGGAGGACTTGATATTTTTCATTCTAGACGGAAAAATAAACTACACACGACGAGTTCACTTCCATTAATTTGGTTGGTGATAACTGATGGTGCTGAATACGTTTGGGAGTGTGGAGAAACGATATGGCGATCATTTCATGGTTATTCAATCCACATGACAAGGACCGCCATTGATATTATAAGGGGAGAACAGTGAGGGTTTAAAAAATGTATACATAAAATTACAAACCCACAAGATGTAAACTACATTCACGCTCTTGGTGGTATAGAAAATCAGGGAATTCAGTCAAATTAGGGAATTTATGTGGTTTTACATAGCTACAGCATTTCCTGCACGTCACTTTAAATTTAACTGCGCATGTGGTTAGGTTTTCACTGATTCCGGGATCAGCAGTTTATTCCTTTATTATTGGTATTCTTAATTTTATTTGAGGTTTTTGAGGAAACCTCTGGTAGCAGAGAACTGTCTCGTGAGATATAGGTATTAGGATCAACTATCCAATATAGATATCATTACATGGTAGCAGAGCATGGTTGGTGGGTATGTGCTGGATTTTATCCTCGGTACCCCCTCCACTTTTTGAGAGCTTTTCCAGAAGGAATAGCTCTGAGGTTCTCCAGAAGGAATCTTCTTTTTAATATCTTCTCTTTTTAATAACCCCTTTGTTAATCAATATACACTTCGGCCATTGGATTTTCTTTTTTCATCAAATCAAACTCATTATTATTATTACTATTATTATTATTATCAAACTTGATTATTATTCTTAAGGCGCTCAATGCCTGGCGTTCAATGCCAATTTTTCCCCTTGTTTTCCCAGTTGTTCCATCTTATGATGGGGGTTAGTCACCCAGAGGTTGTTCAGATGAACTTTCCTGAACCAGAACCTCTGACAACGACTTCTTTTTTTTTCCAAGTCCGCCAAGTGATATTGAGAAGGAGCTAAGTTCTCCACCAGTAACAATTCTCAGTAGCACCATTACGAGGGAAGCTATAAGCTTTGGAGTTTTTCAGATGGATCTTCCTGAATTAGAACTCCATACTACTTTCAGTCCGTGTCTATTAACTTCACATACTTCTTCTTCAAAGAAGTATGTTTTCAAGGGTAGGAGTGTGACGGTATATGGGAATCCCGTCCATCTTGGATGGGGGCTCTTCCCGATCTTTTTGACACGCGCCTGAAGGGGCGGTCGATTCGCGGAAACGAATCGTCAACTCCTGGAGGCATCGCGTTATAATCTAACCAGTGACTCCGGGGGCAGCTGTCACACTGCCTCCCTACCTTTCTTGAGGATGGAGTACTCGCGTCATTATTCAAAAAAATATAAGCAAAGCCCTATTTGGAGCCTTTATTCGGCCCAACGGTAAAATATGGAATAATTCCAAGTTTCCCTTTCATACATCATGTATTATATTTATGATACCGCTGTTATCAGCTTATCAATTATTAGATTATCAATCACAACCGAAGCCAAACCTTAATATAGGTTTTTCCAAGTCAAATTTCGTATCTTCCAAACCAAATCCGAAAGTTTCCAAATCCATTTCTGAATTTTCCCAACTAATTTCAGCATTTTCTACAACAAAAAAAGAGAATTTTCAAACTAAGTATTTCAGAGTTTTTAATTTTAAATTCAGAATTTTCCCAAAATTCGTGTTATGGCAACAGCGCAGAAAAAAGTCCTCCTTAGGTAACATTGTGATGGATTGGGATGGATGGGGATCATTAAACACAGCACGTATACCTGCACCATAGGCAATCCAGAGCCCGGCTCTTCAAAGAATTCCAGCTCCATTCTTACTGAGTTGAAAGAAAGTTGGAACTTCAAAGCATACCTAAATTATAGAGGTATTGACATAATTCTGAAATAAAAATTCTGAAATTGGTTTGAATATTTTTGAAATTGGTTTGGAAAATTCTGAAATGGTTTCCCAAATTCTGAAATTAAATTGAAAAACTCTGCAAATTATTACACAACGGTTTATTATTTACCTCTATAGATGCCCTTTCTGCGTAGATCACGGTTTTCTATGGTCAATACCTTCCCTGGAGCTTCCCCCCATTAAAGCCCTAAATCGAGTACTGGAGCCGGCCCGGGAATTAAAGTTTCATAAAAATGCGCGGGATTCAATAATTCAATCATTAATTAACTGTGGTTATTCATGAAGCATAAGGAAAATAATAAACCGTTGTGTAATGAAACGTTGTGTAAGAAACCGCTGTGTAATAATTTACTTGTATAGATGCCCCTTCTGCCTAGATCACTGTTTTCTGTCAATACCTACCCTCGAGCTCCACCCATCAGGAAAGCCCTAAATCGAGTTGTGCAGCCGGCCCGGGAATTATAGTTTCACAAGAATGCGCGGGATTCAATAATTCTATCATTAACTATTTGTACTTATTCATGAAGCATAAGGTGAATAATAAGCCGCTGTGTAATAAACCGTTGTGTAAGAAACAGTTGTGTAATAATTTACCTGTAAAGATCTGCGTAGATCACTGTTTTCTGTGGTCAGTACCTATCCTCCTGCTCCTCCCAGGAAAGCCCTAAATCGAGTATTGCAGCCAGCCCGGAAATTACATTTCATAAAAATGCGCGGGATACAGTCGATCATTAATTATTATTTGTTGCTATTCATGAAACATAACGTTTGTTCAAGTTCCAAAAGTACCTATCAACAACATCCAAAGGAACCATCACAGAACAACCAACTCGACTTCATACAGCCATCCGTTATTATAATCAGGTTATCTCTAGCAATGATATCTGGGCCAGATTCATACTGTTTCATTCACGATCATGTTGAGAAGCTTTTCGATGCCAACAACGGGTGGTCGTACAATGCTCCGGGTGGTCTCAAAAAATGCTTTAGTTCAAGATCAATTTAAAAACCTAAAAAAACCTTTCTATTGAAAGTTTTCGAGCTACGGCGTTCTGAAATTTCAACCCCTATTTTTCACCTGACACTAACACCGAGCTTCGCGGATCAACTGGACCCCAAAGGGGGCCTACAAACCAAATATCATTAATTTTGGTTCATGGTAACTAAGAAAAGTGCGAAGTACGGCGGAGTGTAAGAAATTTTTTAAATTCCATTTTCGGATTCTATATACCTTGAAGCGGAAACCAACAATTTAGTGGTGGGAGGGGAGGGTTTTTTTTTCAAGCTCGATTCCGAAGGTTTGTTATTGAAAATAATAAATCAAAAATCTGAATTCCATTGGGAAAACTTATATAATTATGAGGAAGCAAAATCACCAAACAGGTACCTAACGCAGCTCATACGTAGATTACGGTACCTACATGTATTCATCATGAGAATATGCCGTATGTGAACTATATCCGTCATGTCGAAAATCTGAAAGATAAAGGAACAAGTTTGAGACCAGCCCTAGCACTAGTTATTGCTGTATTTAAATGCGTGGGCTCGAGATATGATTTGTGGCAAGAACAATGGATTGTCAACCCCGCGGCAACGGGATCAAGGACTCCGCCATTGTAAAACTCGCTCTTGACCCGGGCCAAGTGCATCTGAAATGGTGCGATTAGCGTGAAAACATGTAGAAGATTCCTCAAAAGATTAATTGTTATGAGGAAGATGACAATGATGACTACGGAACGGAAGGAACGCAGTAACGAGTTTCAATCTTGTACGATTTTCATAATTCGATGGACCCACCGCTGTATGAAAAAATGAATTCATATAGAACTGAATTGAAGCCTTAAGGAAATGAAGAAACGATATATTTTAATAATCTTCGAAACAAACTAACATGCGCTAAGATTTCAGGTGCCGGTGCTCCCCGAACAGAGAGTAATACCGGCATTTTAAAGAGGAAGGACGAATACAGATTACAATGAAATCCTAGAAAGGATTCAATTTTACACAGGCAAAAAGGAATACCTATACCTAACTTAACATAAAAGCCAAACTTATCACGACAGAATCAATATTGTCTTCTCCCCACGTTATCTATTTCACATTTTGGTTTATTATTCTGTGAATAATAAACCTATGTATTCGCTCAGCAAAAAATTTTTATAACACCCCCTCAAAATTTTTTCTTTTCCGTTTCAAGGTGCGTAGATCTCGTACGCCGTACGCCGTACCCCGTATGCCGTCCGCCGTATCACGTGTACCGGCTTCATTTTTGGTCTAAAAAAGTCGTTCTTTCGCACAGATGCTCCATTTGGGCCCTAGTTGTGTCCCGAAACTTTTCAGCCCGATCGGAATATACCCAGGGGTGTTATGAGTGAAAATGTGTATAAGAATAGGAAGTTTTTGTGTTTTAGTAACATGTTAGTAAAATGAGCTTTTGAGGTATCGTTTTCCGTGTTTTTGGGGACGAGAAGACCGAATATGAAGTCGCTATTGACCCAGGAGAGGAAAATTGAGGTTGTACCCGATGTTCAGCTCCCAAAATTGATTTTTTATGAGTCAAAAACCTGGGAAATCGTCTGAAATCACCATCAATTTGTAGAATGACACTAGAAAAAGTGTCAACCCGTGGATCAAGACGATTATAAATGGTACTATCAATGATCAAAGATAATTTGAAAAAAAGGAGCGTACCTAATTCAAGCTTTGGGGGCCAAAATTGGTGGAAACCACCAGAAATAGCTATTTCAATTATTTTACATGAAAGAAACAATAAATTAACAGCCAACATTTCTGTAGGTATGTCCAACAGAATAATAATCCCATGTGACAAGGACTTTGCAGCGTTTTTTCAGGGCAATAACAACAGTTGCTACTAATGGAATGAATCAACTCTCAACTACACAAGTTGTAGTAAACACACCAATTGTACCAGAATACCTGAAGAAAGCATAAACTTCCAACTAATTAAATTAGGTACTACCTACACTATTTCACCAGTGCAGGAGGTTTTTGTATCCAGAAACAACCTGTGGTTACACCGAAACGGGTTAAATCGGCTCGCCTGACGTCCAAAAGCCACAGACCACGCGAACATGTCTCTTGACCTAGTTCGTATGATGTTTTATTTGTGAGGTATTATTACCTAATTCACATATTTTCCTTTTCTAAAATAAGTCTCAGGAAGTTGTTCACATTAGAACATGATTATAAAGATGTTCAAGAACAATATTAGTTTGTAGTTGCAGAGCCTTCTTCATTTAGGTTTTTAAAAAAAATTCGTGGTATGCCTGGTACGAGGTAACCCGAATCAAAAACACAACATGATTCAATGTAATTACCCAGGGCGTACCTACAGAGCACATCACGTCTACCTTCATGAAATATGGCCGGGAGAAATAATGCCGCACCAAATAATACTATTTTATGAGTGATACACTGAGAATATATTTTTATATATTTATTTTATATTTAATTTTTAACCCAGGTTGTACCTATATTTGATTTCTTTCTTTGTTTAATTTTTCTCTGCACATAGATAGTTTTGTTAGTATTAAGTAAGTTTGTAACTACCAGTGATTTTATTTTATTTTGAACTAGCGGATTACCCGGGTGTTGCCCCGGTCGGGGTGCGTAAACAAATGGACGTAAAGTTCATTTTTATACAACCACGAAGAAGGAAAAAATACACAGTAGAACATGTGATTTAAATCGAGTTGTCCTAAAATGGAGTGAACTTTCCTTGAACAACTTTGAAAATAGATTTGACGCCGTGTTGATAGGTACCAATAAATAACTCGGCGAGTTGCTGCGAACATTGTAAATATGTAAATAACTCGGCAAGTTGTGGTCCTAGAAAAATCGTTCGCCACTTTTCGGAAAGAGGGGAATTTGCCCTAGCCGAGGACACCAGTCACGACCCGATATGAAAAACTCGACGAAACTGCTTTTCCCATTTTTCTTGACAACGACATTCTCGACAACAACTTTTCAAGATCGGGGTTGCTAGGAATAGCCTGAAAACCGTTGAAGGAAGTCTCCACCGAGAATGCAACCTAGTCAGAAACCGTCCCCGGTGTTCCCAAAACATATTCCCAAAGTTTCATCCCGATCGGTCGAGTAGTTTAGGAGTCTATAGGGAACATACATACATACAGACAGACATTCATTTTTATATATAGAGATTGTGCAGCCCGAACCTCCGGCAGAGGTTCCTCCGGCGTCAAGTGTTCTTTTTATGTTGTCCTTATAAAAATAAACGTATTTCTTCTTCTTCTTCTCCTTCTTCTTCACTGAGAATATAGAAATGCGATAAAATGAGAATATACCGAACTCAGAACCACAAGTGACACAATGTTGGATGGTCCCAAACGTGGCCACGAGGACCAATGTAAGGCGAGGGATGGTAGAATATTCCGGTGTTCTAAGATCTAGATTATCTTATGACATGACTGTATACTATTGACCACAGATATAGCTCAATGAGAATGTTACGAGGTGAAAGTGGAATGATGCGGTAAGGTGAATAGAACAACGTTGCTCTCACCATCTGATCCCATCACACAAACCAAATCGCATAACAGTATTTGAATATTCTCGTAATATTATGAAACTGTACCTATTAAACGATAAGAGACATAAATCACCGCACCATAGAACGCAAAGCAATATATTTATGTCACAAACTTCTTTGAATAAATAATTGTATGAAAAAACACTCATTAGCAGGTATTCATCTTGCTATACGGGCATGGTATCCGGTGGTACATAAACGCGTCCCTACAGGAAACAAATGGTTAATAACGTTAATAAATTATTTCATTAGTTTTTTTTTTTGTCGTTTTAGAGTCCTCATGAGGAGAAAGAAACAAGAGACAATTTTTTTTGTCGTGCATTTCGATCATGTTCGTAAAATGGTTGAGAACTGCGCTGTGAGTGCTCCCGTCCTATTCAACCTAATAGGTATGGTAATTTATATGAGGCATCTCATACAACTGGGTAAGTAATACCTAAGTGAGGCGTTCATAAACCAGCATAGTATGTTTTAGCATGGTACCCATATGCTTTTGCGACGACCTACCGGCCAGAGTGAGACGTACGTAGACTAATGAGAGTGAATGACGAAAAGTGTTCCAATTCAACATTATGTTCACAAGTGCCTCTTTGGTAGGTACAACTTCAAGACTGAATGAAACTGCAGAACGTTTATTTATTTGAGTTTCTCACATCTTCACGATATCGATTTAAAACACAAATATATGCAAATCAAAAAGTCGGACATACGGGAGAAGCAACCCCACAATATTCGAGGGACTAGATCTGTAAATGCGCAATACTCTTTCTCATAATCACCAGAGGATACGAACGAAACCTTGGGAAATTGAAGGGTGTCAGTCAAGTTTATCAGAAACATCAACCAACTCCAAATGAAAGAACTTTGGAGGAAGAAGGAATAACCTATGGGTTTGAGTTTGCAAACAAAATACTGCTTTCGTGCATTACTAAGGATTTTCGGAGGATTACTTTGCAACTTCGGAGATATGAGTTACTAAGCAAATCTGAGTTACTGGCAAGACAAGATGCAAAGTAAGGGTTTGATGATTTTGTCTGTACATCGTATTCATTTGTTTAGATGTATATTTTCAGATAAATAAAAATATAATGAACAATTCTTGTGAGGTCACCAGTAGATAGAAGAGTTGCTGAACAGAGAATCCGTTTTATATAGAAAAAGCATTGTATATAATAGTGGACCCGGAACAAGGAAAGGGAACTCCAAATATCCTCCACACGAAGTATGTATTTGTTTAGCGTGTTGTTTACGTCCACCAAATTCGAAGAATAGACAACTATTTACACTAGAGGAATGCCAGGCTCCGGAACACCATTTCTATCGTGTGTACAAACGCATCGGTGGCCCACCCGTTCGAAACGCAGAAAATACAGTTGGGAAAAATTATGTACGCCCACAAAGTCCGTAGGAACCGCTTGGATGTTGTAAGCTGGATGTATCAGCGAAGGTTATAGGAAGAAAAATTCATGGAAGAAAAGCCAACGGAAAAAATGTCAGAAAGTAGGAATGTAGGTAGGTACCTATTTATTATCAGCTGGTTGACCGTCTGCAAACGAGGTAAACAAATCAAACAAATCAAATCAAAACAAATGCACCCGTTACCTTAGCCTCAACATCAGGTCCCATCAACAGTCACTTCTTAGAGTGGTGCGACGTGCGTTGTAAAAATTGAAATTAGAGTGGGGTGGAACGCGGAACATACCTTATTTACATCGAATAACAGATGAAACACGACCTGAAATAGGTCCAGAAGCTGACACCACGCTGTGCTTCAAAATGAGAAAAAAGTTGTTGAAAAAACATTTCCGAAATTCTTAGTCGATTTCATTTTGGAAAACGGCAAATGCACTCATATAATACAGAATATAATATAGAATTAATTTTAAATTTTGAAAATTATTTGTTGTTAATATATTTTTAAAATTCATTTTAAAATACGCCAATAATATTTTTGGGTCGAACGGGTTACAGCGCCATTCTGCAGACCTGTAAAAGAACGGTGAATTTTTCGGAATTCAAGTCGGATGGATAGAACGATCGTAAACACCTCCGAAATAGCGTTTTTTGAACCTTGGTTACAAACTGACGCTCCGTCAACTGGACCTAATATCACAACCACTCGAACAACCACGGTCAAAATCAACTTCATATTCGGTGGTTTTCTCACACAAAAAACGCTGCAAAGTCCTTGTCACATGGGTTTAATATTCTGTTGGAGATACCTACAGAAATTTTGGCTGTTTATTTATTGTTTCTTTCATGTAAAATAATTGAAATAGCTATTTCTGGAGGTTTCCACCAATTTTGGCCCCCAAAACTTGAATTAGGTACTCGCCTTTTTTTTTCATATTGTCTTTGGTCATTGATAGTACCATTTAATCGTCTTTATCCACGTGTTGACACTTTTTCTAGTGTTATTCTACAAATTGATGGTGATTTCAGACGATTTCGCAGGTTTTTGACTCATAAAATATCAATTTTGGGAGCTGAACATCTGGTACAACCTCAATTTTCCACTCCTTGGTCAAAATCGACTTCATATTCGGTCTTCTCGTCTCAAAAAACATGGAAAACAATACCTCAAAAGCTCATTTTACTAACATGTTACTAAAACACAAAAAGTACCTATTTTTGGGCACATTTTCACTCATAACACCCCTGGGTATATTCCGATCGGGCTGAAAAGTTTCGGGACACAACTAGGGCCAAAATGGAGCATGTGTGCGAAAGAACGACTTTTTTAGACCGAAAATGAAGCCTGTACACGTGATACGGCGTAGGGTGGACGGACATTGCATTTTGGTTTATTATTCCGTGAATAATACACCTATGTATTCGCTCAGCAAAAAATTTTATAACACCCCCTCAAATTTTTTTCTTTTCCGTTTCAAGGTGTGTAGATTCCAAAAACGCTGCAAAGTCCTTGTCACATGGGTTTATTATTCTATTATTTTATTGGTCTACAGAAATGCTGGATGTTTATTTATTGTTTCTTTCATGTAAAATAATTGAAATAGCTATTTCTGGTGGTTTCCACAAATTTTGGCCCCCAAAACTTGAATTAGGTACTACGGTCCTTTTTTCTTTCAAATTACCTTTGATCGTTGATTGTACCATTTAATCGTCTTGATCCACGTGTTGACACTTTTTCTAGTGTTATTATACAAATTGATGGTGATTTCAGACGATTTCGCAGGTTTTTGGCTCATAAAAAAACAATTTTGGGAGCTGAACATCTGGTACAACCTCAATATGCCACTCCTTGGTCAAAATCGACTTCATATTCGGTCTTTTCGTCCCCAAAAACCTGGAAAACAATACCTCAAAAGCTCATTTTACTAATATGTTACTAAAACACAAAAAGTACCTATTTTTATACACATTTTCACTCATAACTCCCCTGGATATATTCCGATCGGGCTGAAAAGTTTCGGGACACAACTAGGGCCCAAATGGAGCAAGTGTGCGAAAGAACGATTTTTTTAGACCGAAAATGAAGCCTGCACATGTGATACGGCGTACGGACATTGCATTTTTGGAATCTACGCACCTTGAAACGGAAAAGAAAAAATTTTGAGGGGGTGTTATAAAAATTTTTTGCTGAGGGAATACATAGGTGCATTATTCACAGAATAATAAACCAAAATAATAAACCGTCCGCCGTATCACGTGTACCGGCTTCATTTTCGGTCTAAAAAAGTCGTTCTTTCGCACACATGCTCCATTTGGGCCCTAGTTGTGTCCCGAAACTTTGCAGCCTGATCGGAATATACCCAGGGGTGTTATGAGTGAAAATGTGCCCAAAAATAGGTACTTTTTGTGTTTTAGTAACATGTTAGTAAAATGAGCTGTTGAGGTATCTTTTTCCATGTTTTTGGGGACGAGAAGGCCGAATATGAAGTCGATTTTGACCAAAGAGTGGAAAATTGAGGTTCTACCAAAGGTTCAGCTGCCAAAATTGATTTTTTATGAGGCAAAAACCTGGAAAATCGTCTGAAATCACCATCAATTTGTATAATAACACTAGAAAAAGTGTCGACACGTGGATCAAGACGAATAAATGGCACTCCAATGATCAAAGATAATTTAAAAAAAAATTAAAAGGAGTGTACCTACCTAATTTGTGTTTTGGGGGCCAAAATTGGTGGAAACCATCAGAAATAGCTTTTTCAATCATTTAACATGATGAAACAATAAATGAACAGCCAACATTTCTGTAGGTATGTCCATTAGAATAATAAACTCATGTGACAAGGACTTTGCAGCGTTTTTGGAATCTACGCGCCTTGAAACGTAAAAGAAAAAATTTTGCGGGGGTGTTATAACAATTTTTTGCTGAGCGAATACATAGGTGTATTATTCACGGAATAATAAACCAAAAGCATAGAAAATGGTACCTCACAAGCTCATGTTGACTAAAACCGCAATCAAAACCTCGAAAAACCCTTGTTTTTACGCCCAATTTTCACCCTTAACACCTCTGGATGTATTCCGATCGGGCTGCCGAGCTCACAAGTATTATAGACCACTTGTAGTAGGCAATTTGCAGTTTCAGGCGTTTGTCCTCAAAGTCAGTCAGTCAATCAGTAAATTTTAGTCTAGGAAACTGAATATTCTATCGATCGTCCGGTTTGGTCTTAAAATTGGATTCGAATGCGATGAGTGGAATCGGGAGGTGAGAGGAGGTGCTTAGTTTAATTGTGATGCACCTACATAGGTAAGCGTTACCTGTGTAATTAAATTTATCAAAATATGAAATAATAATGTTAAATTAGTAAGATAAAGATACATAACTTGTTCACTTTATCTGATTATTTATTGTTTATATTATACATTTTGTTGGCCATTTGTACTGACAATGAATTTCACGACTATTGCACAACTACTGATGCATCAAAAATAGCTCACATTTTTATGGTAGTTTGGCACTTGGTCGTAGATGGGCCCAAACATTTCACAGCAAACCTCGAACAGGGAGGAAGAAATCTAAAACTCTCGAACGGTGAGGCAAAAACTATACTTGGATACTGTCATTTGACAGGTATCCAAGCGACTCGGGCGGGAAAGCCCCTCCGAAAGGGCTTGGGAAGCTGCCTGCCTCCTATTGTGAGCAAAAGCATGTTAAAGACATGCAAGACATGTTTTTAGTGTTACGCTTACAGGGTCTCTTAGTGTTCTTCAGGATAACCATACTGGGGTCCGTTTCAGCATGATTACTTGAGCATTACTGCTGGCGTTCTAGTCTTTAGCCGCTTACATTTTCCGGAGCCCTCATTTAACTCACTTACACTAGCTTGCATTATAAAAGAGAATACATTCAAACATTAAACCAAAAAATCACAGGAAAACGTTGAATCCACTCAGCCGTTCTGGTCACAACGAAAACATGTGAATAAAAGACCGTGATTCATATCTTCAATGCAATAATCTAATCCTGTGATTCACAGTTGGTGTGGACGCAACGGTCCACACCAAAAAAGCTGTGAGTCACACTTTGAGAACCCCACTCTCCTAGGCTTCCCACACCAGAACGCGATGCCGCAGACATGAACCCATGACATCTACTGATAGGGGCAAGGACTAGCTTTACAGAGGTAAATGAATAGTGGCGCGACCTGTCGGTTTTCCAACGAACAAACATGGAAAAAGAAGGTATAAGGACTTCAGTTTTGGACAAGTGACCTTTTGGTATAAACGTGATCGTAACATACTCGCGAAGGAAGGACATGTTCCTCTTTGACAACATCGGTCACACATTTCACATAGCCGTGGGCATGTAACGATTTGATGAAAAAGGCTGTTTTTTGCTTGCTCTATGAATGGGAAATAAGACGTTTTTGTAACAAAGGGTGATGTGACATGTGCCTTTCAGTTAGAAGAACTCAAATGGCGAAAAAAAAAAACGTGTTCGAAAAAACGGACATGTTACCTGTTGCTATTCACCTCATGGAATTCCGTTCATGGAAAACCGTTCCCTTAGAATATTTTTACATTTAATGTGAGGGGTCTCAAGCCCTGCAGGTGTTCAGGAGCTACTGGAATCAATGGGAGGAAAAAAAAGTTCTGGGATGGTCAAAGGGGTTCGGCGAAATTCGCCCGAGAAAGCGAGGGTTGCCGCAAAACTTGGAAGGATGTTTACCCCCGACGGGATGCAGGCGTGCGAAGCAAGAATTTGAGTCCTGACGAACAAGTTTTGACAACAAATGACGAGTACCTACGACTTATGTTTATATTTTTAAATGAAAGTAAGTTCCATTCTAAGAATTTTGAGACCAACCGCACTCGCCATGAGGCTTCAAAGTTTAGGCAAGTGGTGACGTCACACTGGAGGGGTGCAATGACGTCACTCGTTTCCCAGAACTTTGAAAGCTCATGGAAAAAGAAACATAGAGTGCGTTTGGTCTCAAATTCTTGGAATGGAATCTGCCTACATACATTTAAAAATGGAGAAGTAATATAAACGGAAGTCATGGGTAGTCCTCATTAGGATCCCATTGTGTTTGTGTTCCTACCCACACGTAAGGGAGACAGACCTATGGTTCAAGTCCAAGGGGTGTAGAATCTGCTGGCCGTGGTCCAGATCGAACGAGTTATGACAACAAACAGCAAGTCTCCAAGAAAGCCCTAAATCGAGTGCTGGAGCCAGCCGGGCAATCACATAATGTGCTGCGGATTTAAGAATTCTATCATTTTTTTAAATTTATTCATGAAGCAAAACGTTTGTTCAAATTAAGAAAGAACGTCTATCAACACAATCCAAAATAACCATCATTCTTCAAATGAAATAATATCTCTGAACAACCAACTCGACTTCATACAGCCATGCGTGACTATAATCAGGCCTTCCCTAGCAATGATATCTGAGCTGGATGTATACCTACCGTTTCATTCACGATCATGTTGAGGAATCTTTCGGTGCAAAAGAACGGCTGGACGTATAATGCGCCAGGTGGTCACAAAAAAGTTCCTTCAAGATCAATTTAAAACATGGAAAACGATACCTCACAAGCTCATGTTACTAGAACACCATAACACCCCATTTTTACACCCATAACACCGTTGGGTATATTCCGATCGGTCTGCAAAGTTCCGGGACATAACTGGGGCCTAATGGAGCCTGTGTGCGAAAGAATTAATTTTTTAGACGGAAAATAAAGTGGGTATGGATGATTAAGGCGGACGGACATTGCATCTTGGTTCATCATTCTGTGAACAATACACCTATGTATTTTTAATCAACGCACCGTGAAACGAATTACATACGTGTATTTTTCACAGAATAACCAACCAAAACCATTCACTCGAACAGATTTTACTGTTGAAATAACAACTCCACCACACTCCAGCCAACGGTGAGTTTTGCGAAGAGAACTTCGACTCGGACTCACTCGTCGCTTGTCTGATCATTTTCGCTCTCAGCTGCATTTTCCAATTTCTGTGAATGGTGAGTCCGTGCCCAGCGTCACAAGATCCCACCACTGCCAAGTTGTCCTATAGCTGTATTATAATGAACTTCAATTATTCTTTATTCTGTAGCCCAATTTCGTAAACGTCTCTGTCTCGAGATAGATCTATTTGAATAATAAATTGTTATTATTCAAAGCATCTTTGGGCATCGTTTTGCCTCATTTCAACCGTTTTACCAAATCAATTAGATTTATAGGTACATGTTATTCTCGATTTCTGCATTTTGCTGCCTAATGAGTTGTTGCTGTTAATTTTTACACCAATTTTTTGTTGTTCCCCGTACATGAATTCCCATTTTGTCAACAAAACCCGATATTTAACGTAAATTTCCATAATTTCTCATGGCGAAGTTTTGCTTCAATCAATACTGTAGAATTATATTATCTTTGTTTCATCGGCATAGCACTAAGTGTGATTATCCCGAGCCACGAACCCCCCCCCCCCCCCCCCATGTTTGCAATCTCTCCACCGGCCATGCACAGGCATCAAACTGAATTCGTAATTTAGTGCCCATCAAATTCAAATAGTTTATTAGGCAAACAGGACATATAAATCCCAACTCGCATGCCAATTAATATTAGTTTGCGGGAACAACCAGGATTCGGAGGCACATAATAGTGTATTATAGTCGATACGTCGCTTAATGGTATAATCCTAACAGCCATAATCCAGGAACCCTGGCTAGAAACGTATGAAATTGTTGAAAAAAACGTGTTTTTAGTTGCTCAGCGAAAAAGTAGATTATACAGAAAGAGTAAGTAGTTTAGTCGGTCTTAGTGACGATGAACTAAATGAAATGCCATACTGCTCCTGCGTAAAATTTTGATAAACCATTTTCTACAAGAGGAACTGTATCGCTTGGCTTATTGAGAAGCCTACGAATCTAGTAATCCAGATTAATTAATAGGTAAATTGCATCGGTGTTGCGGGAAGATTTAGAAGGAATGGATGATGGGGCTACCCAGCGATTCAGTATTATTTTTATAAACAATGTAATCCTCACTTTAGATCACAGCAAAAGGGCGTTAGATGCCGATACGGCAAGAGGTTCACCCTTGGCGAGTCAATGAAGAAGGCGGAACAATGAGAAGCGGAGCGTGAAGTTCGACAACCGCGGAAAAGTACTCATAAGTTCAGCCATATTGGCCGCGATAAGATGTCAATAAGATCCTACGTTGTGGAATTGGGTCATGTTGAATGGCTCTCCTTCAAACGACCTCGCTGACTGCCACCGGGTCCCACCTAAAACCCAAATAGGCTGGTATAGTAGATATAGGTACAGCATTATCGACCTTCCTATCCCTCAACCTTAAAACTTTCAACACATCAATAACGACGATAACAATGTATTGGTTCCGTGTCGTCCTCAAGATAACATCGAGAACACCGTTGTAATTGCTTCTCAGCACGACAACGGTCTTGTGGGTGCAAGGCCGAGGTGTTGGTATTATTTTAACAATATCGGAAGTAATAATGAGAATATTTTTACCTAATGATGCCTTCTTACGTTTCACATTGCCGATAAGTCCACATGAGAATTTTTTCTGTTTTCCGTTATTTATTATATCCATAGAAGACAAGCTGAAAATCTACGGCCGTTCAGCGGAAAACGGCCTCCCATACTTCATAGGTACCCTTGCCATAACTTCTTTCATCGTTACTTCATAGAAATCAGGTTGATCAATGGAAAAATAGGTTTTGGATAATGATTGATGTACGGGTGGAAGGAAATTCTCAATAAATGTTTTAACATTACAATATTTTGATGAAAAATAATAACGCAGTTGAAAATAAAAACATGTGTTCAACAATCAGTTTTGATCGGTACGTGTACAAGGATTTCCTAACACCACATCTGAAACCCACCAAAAACGAAGAAACTCAACGAACTGTCATGGTGCTATGATGAATCTGTGGTAACTGGATTCATTAAATCAAGCGATTCTATAATCATCACTCCAGCTATCCTAGGCTATACTATTGTAGGTACATCTATCAAGCTGACCACAGTATAATATACTACCTTATACCTAAGCTATAATTATTGAAATTAATTAGGTACCTACTCATCAATTTTGTTAATACTGATGGGGGTTTCAACAACATAAAATAATAATGTTACAGCAGAAGTGGGGTATCTGGTAGTTCTCACAATTTACTCGACGTTCATGGGCATAGGGGCATAATCGTGGGGACCTATATCCCTATAATATGGTATAACACTATATATCTTCCGTCAACACAGTTAAGAAGTTCCAGCACAGTTCCATCAGCAGTGAATTACTGGACTGTTGCCGTCCAGTAATTATATACCTATATAACATGAATCACCAAGATTCAATTCAGGAATGTATAACAACTGCACATGTGAAGGTTCAATTTCAGTAAGTTCGAGCACAATCTTCTCTAATTGGATCAGATATTTTCAGTAATACATATCTCCCGCGCCCGTTTATAACCAAGAAAGCTTCACTATTTTTTTAATGCCATTAAAACACTACCTACTTGATGGTTCGAATTTTTGTTGTCAAAAGTACCACCCCAACTCCATTTATTATGAAAGGTATTGAAACGTTGAGCAATTGACAGGTTGAATAACTACACTTTTTTTGCGGAAAAAATTGAGTTAAAAAAAATATACACAAAATGCAAATTATTACACAACAGCTTATTATTTTCCTTTATTGTAGATCCCCTTAGTTTCCCTTCTGTGTAGACACTGAATTCCTATTTGTGTAAGACCCTGATTTAGTAGGGTCATTTTTTGCGGTGGATACCTACCTAACCTACCCACGTACATACGCACGCACGCGTATAGACATAAGGATAAATGGACAAGAGGGTCGTGTTGAATCATTGGTGGTTATTGTGAGTACTGAATTAAACATGCAGTTGTAAATGTGGACTCAGATAATCAGTTTCTTCATTGATATTTAGACGTGGTGTTGTCAGGATTTGAAATGCAACATCAAGCACGAGACCCCTCCCCCCACGGTGTAAAACGTTTTCGATCAATAAGCAACGTGTTTGATATTCATCCCGTACCCCCTACCGGTGTCCAAAAATATCTTCCTAGCTGCCTCTTTGATCGAATCACCGTCTCACCGGATGATGCCCATTACTTCCATCTAAGAGCCAAAACATTATTCACTTGGTACCAAACAGGCAGCAAGGCCCGCCTTTTAGATGGAGAGGGTTTATTGGAAAATTAAGGGAAAGCCTGATGGTCTATTTTCAGGCGAATCTATAGGGCACGACGCCGTCACGTGATCCAAAGGTTACGAAGAAATTCGAAAATTGGTAGATGAAATCAACGACAGAATATTCAGGTCTGCTGCTCATGTTGTGAACAGCACTGTCATAGGGTAAACGCTTGTTGTGAGCGTTGGCATTTTGCTTCTGAGTCAGCCAAGGTAGCTTCTGAGATCACTACTGGTTGTAAAGCACTTTCTGTCCTCTATTATCAACTTAAACAGCTAGCGTTTTGAGTTTTAGTCTGAAGCTCAAATGGTTTACTTTGAGACTAGAGGACAGAAAGTGACTCATTTACATCCAATAGTGATCACAGAAGCTACCCTGGTTGACTCTGAAGCAAAGTGCTAACGCGTACAAGTGTTTATCCATTGACAGTACTGTCCAAAACATGAGCAAAAAACCTGAATATTATGTCCTTGGTCAGCAGTCAGAGGGTAGCCGTCACGGATTCCTGAATTCGCTCGTGTCCGATAGACCGGGCTCGACTCCCAGCTGAGAAACGAAAGTTTCTCACGGAGAGGGTTTACCTTTGCTAGTGAAAATATTGAGAATTGAGATACGTAAGGTTAGATCAACGAATTCAATATTTATTTATTTTATTTTTATGTCCTTGTTCAAGTCTTTGATGTCATCTACCAATTTCTTCGTTACCTTTGCATTCACGTGACGGTGTCGTGCCCTATAAATTCGCCTGAAAATATAACATTAGGCTTTTCCCTTAATTTTCCAATAAACTCTCTCCATCTAAAAGACGAGCCTTGCGGCACATTTGGTTACGTGTCTGTCTATCCTAGCCATGAACTATACGAAAGGATGTTCACGTAACGAGCTGAAATTTGGAGGGTGGGTGCGGATTGGGTCTTAGACGGTACCATAATGAATTTTATCAAAATCGGATTGCCACTTTGTCAACGGGAAAACGTCAAATCCTTTTGAATATAAGTGGGCAAAAAATCGAAGTAGAACATTTTATTCACAAAGCTATCGCCAGACTTCCGCAATCCTGTTGGAAACATGGCAGGCGGATGCCGTACGGATGGAGCTACCTATTCGTTTCGATAATCTTGTCTCCGCGAACCTTGGTAGTAAATTCAGTCTGTATTTGGTTGGTCGAATGTACCTGGAATGAAATGTCTCTACTTTCGTGATTTTATCGTGATAAAACTCATAAAACCTGCTCGATAATCAATAAAACCGATATTAATTATCTTTCCTCCATGAATTCTCCTAGTAAATAAGACACAAACTGCGTCAAAAATTTGTGAACCTTCCTTGAACCTTTTGCCTCTTTTCCTACATCTGTTTCAAAAAGCGCATCCGCGTCTAATTAGCTGTTTGAAATTGCTAGTCATGAGGCTGGATGATTCTTGCAACGGACCAGACCTCACAAAAAATACAACCAGCCGCCTCTCAGACGCTGTTCCCAATTTAATTTGAGGTTTTACTCGAAAGGAACGAGCGAGAGTGCACTGGTTTTGAAATACCAAACCCAAAATTCGAGAATGCTACTGAATTCGAAATAACACGTAGCGAAAAGGATCATGAGACAAACAAAGGTGGACTTTTGAAAAGAAGAGTCGGCATTCATTGTGAATATTATGAATATTTCAGTAAGAGACTGTGATTTTTTATTTTGAAGAATGAAGCAGAAAGAATTCTGAAGGAAAGAGGTGTGAGCGCCATCCTTTAAACTCATCTCTTATTGAAAATCTTTAAGTTTAATTTCTATTGACTGGATTTCTTTTGGAAGCCCGTATTTTGTCTGTTGGTTGATCAACTGGTGGTTACTATAATTATACGACAACTAGGGATAGAGGCGCATCCATTTTGATCTTTAGAAGCAGGGCTTCTGTTTTTAAATTTCATGGGAAGGGATAACCCACACCCTGAGAAAATAGAACAAAAAATCCATATTTCAGACCATCACGAAACAAATCCGAGAAAACCAAGTGCGTCAGCGTGTCGGTGGATGAGAAAGTACGTGTGCGTGCAACAGAATTTCTGTGCAATACCCAAGCAACAGTTTTCATCCTATTTCAGGGTTGTTTTGGCAATCGATTCAGTTCGGGAACACACTAAGGGATTGTCGATATCTATTCATGTCTGAAGTCGTTCGTTACTTTGACAAATTTTGTGACTCAATCGTAAGAGTACATGCCAGGGTACCTAAAAGATAACCTCCTCTAAAGATTGTTCCGTGAAGACCCTGGAATCATAGTCGTCTCACAACATGATAGCATATTAGTGTCTTTATTCCTTCAATATCCACTTACCCTACATGTCCCTCCTATTTAGTGTAATTTATCTTGCATTATTTCCTTGTTGTTTTGTTATTCCCTCCCTTCAGTTAATTACAATTATTCCATAGTCTGACATTAGGTAGGTTATGTACCTACCGTAAAATGGGGTGGAGTCGCTCAACACATGCTACGGTTTTTTTCATGCAAAAAAGTGATGTGCTGCCGTTATAGCAGTATATTTCGAAGTCGAAATTCCACTTTTTAAGGAAGCAAGGATTTGAAAATTCGTAAACCATCCATTTCAACCAATTTTAGGGCGAGAAAACTGAATCTCACGTTGATTTCGGATAAAATTATATGGGTAGCTGAAGGATATCGGCAAGAAATTATTTAATTTATTCAAATGTTGTCAGAAACTATCGATTTTATTATTCCCGAAAGTGAACGTCAGTTCCGCTTTCATTATCTCAAGAAATTGAGTGAAGAGGGTGTTTACAACTTTTTAAATATCCATTTAACTATAAATTATCAGATTTAGATAGAGAAGAGTCGGATGTTGTAGCTGTATTGGCGCAAGGAGTTTTTTTCAGTGTAGTTATTTTGCCACGTCGATTTCAGTTGTAAATTGGTGAGACTGTTCAAGGGTTCATGTTCATTCTCGAGGGTTAACGAGGGGTTTGACGACTTCCTCCCCTCACTGGAAAAATTGTCTGGCTCCAACACGGGACACCTGTGAGCTTTCTCCGACCAGCCTATCAATATTATTTCAGATGTAGTTTTAAAACAAATAAACAAACTTCTTAAGAGTTATAGTCATGATGATGGATTGGCGCTGAAGTGCTATTGTGCCAAAGTCAAGAAGCTCAAATTAGCACACCATCCCGTCTGATAAAATATTTATGTACCTACCTACTTGTTGTACGATATTTATGTCAAACAAGACGAATGGTCAAATGCTGAGAACCCGCAAAAAATGGGAAATGAACAGAAAGTGTTGAGCGATTGAAGAAAGAAGAAAAAACAAAAATAAATTAGCCACGGTTTCAAATTGATCAGAACAACTTTAATCAATTTATGGGTATGCGAGTTTGAGTAATGGTTGTCGAGGTGGTGGTCGGGAATGGTCACTAGGTGAGTTGTGTTAATCGATTCTCAAGACGTCCTGTCATTTTTGGTTTGTTATTTTCAATAATGAACCTTTGGAATCGAGCATGAAACCCCCAAAATTTGATGGTATCCGTTTCAAGGTATGTAAAATCCGAAAAAGCAATAAAAAACGCTGCAAATCCCTGCACAACGGTTTATTATTTTGTACAGAATACCCTTCTGTTACAGATCACAGCTCTCTGTATAGATAACCCGTCTATATAATGTAATATGTACTATTCTATACATATTATGTAGATCGCAGATCCTCCGTAGGTTAGAACCTAACCCCGTACTCGTTACGGGCTTAATCACGAGTTAAATGTTGCTAAAATAATTCTGTCGATGACAAATAGTAACTAAAACGGCAAAAAGAAACGCAAATAGGTAATGAAGTTCTGAAGAGAAATTGTTGAGTGAAAAAAGTTGGAAAAGTACCTACCAACAAACTCCATTCCCTTCTATGTAGATGGGATAATGAACCGTTGTGTAACAATTAACCGTTGTGTAATAATTTACCATTGTGCAATAATTTACCCATCAATAATACCTATCAGCAAACTCCAAAAGATTCATCATTTTTCAAATTAAATAATATCACAGAACAACCAACTCGAATTCATACTCCGTGATTATAATCACGGGCTCCCTAGTGATGATGATCTCGGGCCAATTGCCGATTGTTAGCGGGTCCCTAGTGACGAGATTTGGGCTGAATGTATACAATTTCATTCACCATCCTGTTGAAAATGCCTGTTGGTGCAAACTTCTGGGCATTTCTGTGAACGAACGGCTGGACGTACAATGCTCCGAGGGGTGGTCTTAAAAAACTCCCAAGTTCGAGAAAATGGCGTCCTGGAGACTTCAACCCCTATTTTTCATCCCTTAGGGATGACTGACATCAACGCCGAGCTTCGAGGACCAACTAGACCCCAAATGGGACCTATAAACCGAATTTTGTCAATTTTGGTTCATGGCAACTAAGAAAATTGCTCAGTACGCCGCCGGCGTACGGCGGACGGACAGAAATTTTTTATTGCATTTTCGGATTGTACATACCTTGAAACGGAAACCATCAAATTTTGAGGGGGGTTAAAAACATTTTTTTCATGCTCCATTCCAAAGGTTCATTATTGAAAATAATAAACCAAAAATTTCTGTCCGTCCGCCGTACTTCGCACTTTTCTTAGTTACCATGAACCAAAATTAACGAAATTTGGTGTGTAGGTCCCGTTTGGGGTCTAGTTGGTCCTCTAAGCTCGGCGTTACTGTCAGTCATCCCTAAGGGGTGAAAAATAGGGGTTGAAATCTCCAGGACGCCGTTATCACGAATTTTTTCACGGTGTTAAATAGTTTTCGAACTTGGGAGTTTTTTTAAGACCACCAGGAGCATTGTACGTTCAGCCGTTAGTTCACGGTAAGGCACAGAAGTTTGCACCGACAGGCATTTTCAACAGGATGGTGAATGAAATTTTATACATTCAGCCCAAGTATCATCACTAGGGACCGCTAACAATCGGGAATTGGCCCGAGATCATCATTGCTAGGGAGCACCTGAATATAATCACGGATGGCTGTATGAAGTCGAGTTGGTTGTTCTGTGATATTATTTCATTTGAAAAATTATGGCTCTTTTGGAGTTTGTTGATAGGTATAGTGAAACTTGAACAAACGTTGAAGTATTATCGATGGGTAAATTATAACACAGTGGTAAATTATTACACAACGGTAAATTATTACACGACGGTTCATTATAACATCTACGTAGAAGGGGCACCTATACAGGTAAATTATTACACAGCGGTTTATTATTTGACTTATGTTTCATGAATAACTACAAAATAATTAATGATTGAATTATTGAATCCCTTGCATTTGTAGGAAACTTTAATCCCGGGGCCGGCTCCAGTACTCGATTTAGGGCTTTCCTGCGGGAAGGGGGGGGGGGGGGGGGGCTCGAGGGTACCGACCATTGATAACAGTGATCTACGCAGAAGGGGCAACTATACAGATAAATAATAAACCTTTGTGTAATAATTTGCAGCGTTTTTGTTCTAATAGGTAATTGTGCCAAAATATAAAAATACCTCTTTCAGAAATGAGAAAAAGCCTTTTAAGAAGGATCAAGACAAACAGTAAAAAGAAGAATAAGAGGGGCAAGGATTAGCAACAACAATAATCGCCATCCTGATCATGAAAAAATAAGAACCAAGACTCAGTGGTTTAATATTGAGTTAAGTTTGAATCCAGACGACCATCGGTCGGTATTCAAGTGGAATTCGCAAACCGCGATTCTTCGGATTGAAAAATACCCGCATTTTACCCGTATTTAATTATATTCAACACCCTGTTATGAGCATTTAAACCATAGCTTTTGTTGTGCGGACGTAGGATTAGAACACGCATAAAGGGGCAATCTGATCATCACAAGCAAGAAGACTCCAAACACACCGATACAAAACTGACGACTCAGCAGTGATTCATTTCTCTCTCAACACAGCAACATGATTCCATTTCATGCTCTGGGAATGATAACCTCAATTACAAAACTGATTCATTCCAAGCAGTCTGGAAAATGCTGAGGCAATTGGTTATTGACTGAGTTATTTTTAGATTTTGATTAGGTATATTGTAAGGAGGTAAATGTAAAGCGCTCGGGATTCACAAAGTCATGAGCCATCGTGGTAACCGCAATTTACATGTTATTACTGTATACTGTAGGCAAACTAGCAATGTCCATCCATCGCTGTTTTTAATTGAGCTGCGGGTTATTAGTCCAAGCCTCCGACTGTCTTCGTGGGGCTGCCACATGCCAGTTATTTCTTCAAGGCACCCACCCTCAGCCTTTGGGCAATGAAAGAGAAAAATTGCAATTTTTGAAAGACTGCGCTAATAGTTAATTTTAGGGCTACGTACGTCCTATTTAGGATTTTTTATTTAATTATATTTAATCAAATTCATCGAAAGTTCGTAGACTGAGAAAGGAAGTTCTTAGATTCGTAGGCAGTCCCAAATGTTCGTAGATCTACGAACTGAAGTTCGTCTTTGGCACGCTGCTATCAACAATTTATTGGTTAGCCAAGCATACTAAAAATAATATCAACTTCACGTAGTTCAACAAACCGTCCGATTCTCGATGAGAGAGGAGGATTAACGCATTCCAATATAGCCTATATCTGAAATCGGAACTCGCGGATCATTTTGCGAAAAAACGCGTTCAAATCGGTTCAGCCGTTATGATGAAACATAAATTTTGTGTGTTGTAAAAACTCACTTGTAAGGCTTTTTGGGGAAACGCACAGTATATTTACCCGACTCTGGCTCAAGGTATCAGACGGACAGAAAATTTCATGCATGAAAACATTTTTAACGTTCCCCGTACATTCGCTATTCTTAATGACAGACGGTAAAAGGTGAATAAAGGTTTCATTCGGTTCTGTTGCAAAATAAGTACTAACATCCAGTCTAGTGTAATCCATGGACAATAAATGTAGGTGTCGGCCATTGGAAACCCATAACTATAATAGCAATAGGTAGCTAAATTATTCACATAAATGAGTCTGGAGGATTTCGGCGGCCATGCTGCTTCTCGACGAGTGCGCATGCGCCAGGACTTGGACGATATTCCTCTCCACTTTTGGTTAGCTTTTAATAATACTACTGGTACCTCAGCTTCCTCGCGTAACTTTCAAACTCAGCGCTTTCTAGCGATAACTTTGATTACTATTCTACTATTCTATCTTGGCCCCGTGTTGCCAACCACGAACTCAAGTTCAGATTGTTCAGATCTGCCTTGGAACTAGAGACACTGAAATTACCAAGACGCTACACTGATAAGAAAGTGGCTTATCAGTGACTAAACGGAGCGAGCTGGATCCGCCAGAGCGCTGTGCCAACAGCTGAAGGTATTCGGAGCTGTGGAGTGAACAATGAATGTCACCAGATTTGTGAATTTTCTAGCATTATTCTCTTAAATAAAATAAGGATATTGAAAAATATCGTTATCTAACTCTGTTTATGTTCTACTGTTGCTTTATGATGGATAACGAAACTGTAATTTCCCAGCTGGGGATTGAGGGAAAAAAAGTGAAAGTGGACTCTTGCACTGTTGCAACCTGTTCCTACCTTGAATGCGGTTCACCCCGGTACTCCACAGAATTAAATTCAGCGTTCTTCTTAATACATATCCATGATGTAAAAACAGTTTTTAAGTTGACTTTGTTCTTCAGTGCAACGAACATCCGTGGGTAAACCTTCTACCACAACTACAACACTTGTGTCGTAAGTTATGTTTGTACTTTTTCCAACGTTCGTTTGCCTTTGCATTAAAAAATAACGGTTCTTCCTAGATATCTAACTTGGAATTTAGGGAAAGAAAAAGAAAACGGAGAAATGCAATAATTTGACAGTGACTTATTTTGTTGATAATGACAACCGCCAGCATCGCGCGGCACGCTGATTATTGCTGACCTACTGGAGGGGAATATCGTTCAAGTCGTGGCGCATGCGCACTCATTAGGAAGCGGAATGGGCGCATTAATCCTCCAGGATCTCCTTTATTCACAATGGGTAAAAATGTTTAATTGATTTAATTTTTCATCGAAAACACCTTCGACTCCAAATCTGGTAAAGAGACCGATAAAATGCTTCAAATTTCAGCTCAATAAGATTGTAATGATAATAATGGAAGTACGGTCCTATCCATATTTCCTTTTTATATGTGACAGCACATACACGTAAGGGAGAAGAATGTTAGTAACAAAGTCCGATTTTTCTGTAATTCGCGTGGGACCTCGAACCCTCACATTTTTCATAACCATAGCTACAGTTGCTTTCATTCCAAGGCGCCCCTGAACCAAACCTACACGCTGTATTCGAACATTGTAACCGAACCTATGTCCCAGGTAAGTAGAACAAACGCTGTAGGTAATTCTGAAAGAACTTCGGGCATGTCGACCTTCATGCCATAAGTCGTAGCGTTAACATCAAAATTTGTTATCATGAGCTTACAAATTAATTTTTCTTTGGTTTTTAGCCTAGAACCGTTTATTTTCTTTTGTTGTGAGAAAAAAAACGCTGCAAATCCCTGCACAACGGTTTATTATTTTGTATAGAATACCCTTCTGTTACAGATCACAGCTCTATGTATAGATAACCCGTCTATATAATATGATATGTACTATTCTATACATATTATGTAGATCGCAGACCCTCCGTAGGTTAGTACCTAACCCCGTACTCGTTACTAGGTACCTACCAAAATCACGAGTTAAATGTTGCTAAAATAATTGTGCCGATGACAAACAGTACCTAACAAAAAGCAACACACATAATGAAGTTCTGAAAAGAAATTGTTGATGAGGAGTAGTACCTACCTACCAACTTCTACGTAGATGGTATAATGAACCGTTGTGTAATAATTTACCGTTGAGTAATGATTTACCGTAGTAATAATTTACCCATCAATAATACTTCAACGTTTGTTCAAGTTTCACTACCTACCAACAAACTCCAAAAGAGCCATCATTTTTCAAATTAAATAATATCACAGAACAACCAACTCGACTTCATACTCCGCCAATATAATCAGGTGATCCCTAGCAATGATTCTATCTCCGCCAAATTTCCTATTGTGGGCGCGTCTCTGGTTACGAGATTTGGTCGAAAATGCCTGTCGGTGCAAACTTCGGGGCCTTATTGTGAACGAACGGCTGGACGTACGATGCTCCGGATGGTCTTAAAAAACTCGCAAGTTCAAGAACTATTTAAAACCGTAAAAATATTCACGTAAAAAAAATGGTATAGGCGTTTTGAAAATTTCAACCCCTATTTTGAACCCCTTAGAGATGACTCACAGTAACGTCGAGCTTCGAGGACCAACTAGACGCCGAACGGAACCTATAACCCGAATTTCATCAATTTTTTTTCATGGTAACTAAGAAAAGTGGCCCGTACGGCGTACGGCGGACAGACAGAAATATTTTTATTGCAGTTTTGGATTCTACATACCTTGAAACGTAAACCATCAAATTTTGAGGGGGGTAAGAATTTTTTTTTTTCATGCTCGATTCCAATGGTTCATTATTGAAAATAATAAACCAATAGTGAGTCGGAAGATACGGAAGGGAGGGAGCACTGCCTTAAAACCATTCATATTTGATCACTTACCTACTGTGATGCCTTAGACCTACGACAATTAAACTATACTCATTTGCCTATTCTCAGAACACAATAGTACCTATCAATAGAGGAGAATGCACTAAAAGAAACCTCCTGACGTTAACTTCACTGACAGCAGATGAAAGAAAGCTAAGGTTTCTTCCTGAGTGACATGATATATAATGGGGATTAGCGACTCTTTTTTGAGATCTTCCGCATATGGCAAGTGGAATCTTTAGTGAGAAGGTACCAAGCCAGACACTTCTGAGAGCCAACAGCAATAAGGCAGTGGATGGTAGTTAACGGGGATCGCGACAGGAGAGGAAAGCTAAGCGTGTAGGAAGCGAATGCACTTTACAGGTTTCAACTTGATAGTTTGCTATTATAGGAGTTATGGATCCTTTATGGAAGTGCAATACTTCAAGCGGCAATGGGTGGATAATTGTTGTTTTTGCCGTTTAAGATGTTCCGCCGTTCTCTCTTCCCTAATCGTAAGTATGCTTCAGGCACCTCGGAGGCATGCCTATTATTTAAAGATGGTTAAGACTGAATATAATAAACCAGGAAATACGATATCCTTATGGCGTTCCATAATTATAGGATACGCCTTAAAAGATAAATGTGTTTTTGGGCTGGATTCAAAGATTTTGCAATATCAGTCTTCCAATGTAGCCGAAACCTAATGATCAATTTCTAATTTCATTGAAAGGACTTGAACTGATTTTGACATCCGAAATCAAAATTTTCACTCGCATTTTACGTTTCAGGGAATTTTGGACGGAACTGGTTCAATCGAATGAGCTAACATTCTGAGGGTGGGTGCGGGAGTGGCTCTAGAAAGGCTCATGTAATATGGATTTCATGACAATCGGACTGTAATTGTTGTCTGAGCATACGAAAAACGTGGACCCTCCGCCTTACGAAAGAGCTACGGTAATTAACTGGCCTTTTCTATGGGGTAGTAGGGATTCGTCCTTAGATCTCATTATAATGAATTTAATCAAAATTGTGCGGTGACAATCATCTGCGCATGCCCTAATGACACACATGACTTCTAAACAATCGATTTATATGAAATGCACGCGTTAAGGTTTCCTTGTGCGATGTGGTAAGTTAGATAAAGATCATTTAGATTACAATGGTACTTTCGTCACAGTGACCAAGGAACGACCACGAAGAAACCCTTTTTTATAACATTAAAGAAAAACGTACCTAGGGAACATTGCAAACCTTTCAAGATCTATGGGTTTGTGATTCAAGAAACGTAGCACCTAAGTAGAATCTTTGGGTCTACTGCAATCTTTTAATGGCCTGGAAGTTGGCTGAATAATTAAAGAACCCATCATTCAGCCCTCACTCAACTACCCTCTAAAGTAGTATGTAAAAAAAACCTATATGTACATATATTGTAACATAAAGTACCAGCGTATGTTGCTGCATGTTGAGTACGTTTTGAAGTATAATATGGTTTTCAAGAAACCAGGAGACCACACTTCAAAAAAATTTGATTTGCTCAGAATATTTGATCGAAGGTTATTTCGAAATGCGAATCGTTCCTTCTCATATATATAAACAAAGTTTTATTAAAACTGAAACGATCCTGATTATGGTTTTTACTGGTTTAAAACTGCAGTATAACCAACCACCATGACTGTGGCAAATTTCGAAGAGCGAGAGCAAACCAAGTGGTTAGGAAAGTTAGGAAATGACTGATTCAAACCATCGTGAAATTGGTTGGCATCCCATTCAAACTAAAACAGGTTGTTTCGTATTGGATTATTTTTTTCGTAACAGTACGAAAACATCAATCAAGCTGTATTAAAATTACGGTAGTAGGTACAGAATATAATGGTTGTAAAAATTTGATATGAGCATCACCACTTTCTAGCAATGAAGCAGTCACCATACACTATTCAAATTTTTTATCACAGATAATACTCATCAGTCATAATAATGTGGTTTACGCAGTCTCCACATGTAGTGAAGGTACGTAACCCGCAACTTCTAAAGCAGGTACCTAACACATAACTAGTAAGGTAGGTAGGTACCTAAAATATAACTTCTAAGGTGGCCTCAGTAGTTTCTAAGGTTGGTGATGATTATGAAAAGATGAAGATGATTATGAAAAGAGTGAGGGATAAATGGTTGCCAAGGGTCAAAGCTAAAAAGTCGCTTGGAAGATAGAACTACTAATCTGAAAACCTATTTAAGAAATAAGGTGACAGGGGCAGTATGACTAAAGCTAGGTATTTCAGGTTGAGAATATATAGAAGAGAAACTTTCCATTAATTTTAAGGAGTAAGAAAGTTATTTAAAATCAAAAGGCAAAAATCTACATTATATGGGGGGGGGGGGGGGGGGGGAGTTGGGCTAGTTACGGACACGGTAAATTTTCAAATGGTAGTTGCAAGTGGAAAAAATTCAGGTAGCCGGTTTCTCTGCGGTTCTATGTTTGATGGGGGTGCTGAATCCGAATTTGGAATTGGCAAACAAAATTTCCTGGAGTTTCGAGATGTTCGCAAAAAACAGCGGAATTTTCGCACTATTTTCTATTTTTGCACGTAACTTCGAAACTATGCATTTTATCGAAAAGATCACAACGCTTACAAAGTTGAAGTAGACCAATTTCATACTAGATTTTGAATATAGAACGAATGAGCGAAGAGCCAGAGCAAGTTGAAAATCGACGAAATTTGCTTACTTCACTATAAACAGCGTTCTTGGTACGGTTTACGGAGATCTACGCTCTTTTCAGGGAAACGCACTACGTACCAACTAAACGAGCGTAGCTGAATGCGAGAAGGTGAGCGGCCGTCAGAGGGGAGTCCGGTCGTGTCTTCCACGCTCAAGTTCAACCCTGTTCATCCTTTCCACTCGTTTGATTTGTCTAATAAATTGCATATATTTATAACAGTACATACTAGAACGTATGTATAAACAACTTATAGGCTTTTTTTGTATTCTGAGGGACAATTAAAATTATCATGAGGTAAATTCTGCATGCTGGAATTATGGTTGTTATAATTGCAAGGAAACAATTCTAAATGATTTACTCTTAAATAATTTTAATGAAAAACGTATAATAATTAAACTATTACATTAACTATTTTGTAATAAAAAATAAGTAATATAGTAATAGTAATCGTCGTTACTTCATCGCTTGGTGGGGAGCCGGTACCCTGAAGGCGGTAGTGGATATGGCTGTGCATCTGGAGCAGATGGTGAAACTCCTCGCATCATAATAGAAGAACTGGAATTTACTAACCAGAAACTAAATACGAACGAAATGCTGTTTCTCGTTGGATTATAGTTGAATAACTGTTATACAACTGTTGAATAACTGTCATGCAACGCATTTCCCAGTAATTTGACCATTGCTGACAAAGGTTTCAGGGATAATGCGGAACTAGCATGGGTCGGAATTCCGCATTTTCGTATTTTTAATCGGATTCATCACCCTTGAAAACCTACAGGTACCAATTTTCAACTCGACATTCCGCCTAACCTGTCAACAGGTTGGGAAGAAACTGTGTGACGTTATAGGGGAAGAGTGAAGTTAACAGTTTTGAGATGTACATACTGAACAATAGGAGTGACACAACAGCTCCATGGCAGTTTTAGGATTTTGTGCACGAATTCCATTTCATTTTTTTGAAATTTGTTAAATTTGCTCATAGATATATTATATATAATATATTCCAGTATAGAGGTGGAAGCCTGGAAGGTGAGGTGGAAGGTAGATATGAATATGTGAAACGAAACTATCATAACATGAAACTAAATATCATCTCATAAGGAATCTCAAAGGTTAATTTACTTGCGGGCCATGCCCTTTGTAAAAGGTTACACATACATTATCGTGTGAGCTGGAAGATAAGCAGTCTAATCTTCAAACCATAGTTACTTGTCTGAAACTCGATGTTGCTCCTCTGAAATTACTGAATAATGGTGGCAGGCAGTCTTTAGCACCCTGTTTTCTACCCTCACAACCAGCATCCCACGTTACCGACCCAAGCGCACTGTACACGAATGTCGATCAATATTATAAGGGTCTTGAGACGCCCACCCAAGGAAATTGCCACATCCTCCATAAGCCCCTAAGGGGCCCGTGTGAAACGTCACATTCTATCGGGTTTTCATTAAGGTGAGATAAATCCGAAGGAAGTAGGTTAGTACTCGTATGTAGCCATGCTCCGAGGTTTACTTGACACAACCTTTAATGCCTACCTTTGCACAAAACACCTAGTACCAAATGACAAATTCAATGCCGGCACAGACAGCCGAGGGGAGAGAGGTAAGGAGGGGCCGCCAGTGGTTGAAAAAATGGATAAATTGGCAATTTTCGTGGGTTAAAAATTCCAATTTTTTTGGCCAATAATTGTTCAACAACTGAAATTAACCTTACTGACCACATAGTGAGGTGTTTGTCGGAAAGTCTAGCCAGAAAACGAGTGAGAAATTTGAATTTTCGAGTTCCCGCTAGAGGTAAATCGCCGAGTAGTTCAAATCAAATCCCGCTTAGAGTGCAAGTCCACCACTTTGAACGATGTACAGAACCGCAATGGATGGATGGATGGAACCAAAAATTTATAAATAAATATAAAAAAATTTTCCTTGTGCATGGCAGTGCATGAAAGGTGCTTGACAGCTGCCAGGAAGGTTTGACATTTCTAATGTTGGGCTGTAGATAGCAGTGAGATCCTTCGCCTCCGACGCTTCGTTCCGGCTCTTTGGGACAACTCAGATGTCAGTAGACCTGATAAGTACCTCATTTCTTATCTTACACAAGCTTGGTATCATTTTTCCAAGAGTTCTGACATTAAAAAAAAAATTGACAAAATAATTTTTGTCAAAATTTTGTTGCGGCTAAATAACGGCAATGGAGAACTAACCTTACCTTCCTAGCCTTCTTGATTATGAGAAATTATAATTTTTTTTTTCATAACGTAGCTTATCGGCTCAATAAACGATTATAAATTGAAACGGGGAAAACTATGGTTCAAGGTACCCGATATGGTACAGCCAGGTACCAGATTGATCTGAAACAAAATGAGGTTATTGAGAGGCTTTTGAATTGCGAGTAAAATACCTAGAAACTTGTTCAACCCCTTCATATATCGTCGCTTCCATGGCAGGCCTTAAAGCACATTTCCTAATATTGTTCAGGAACACAAAAAAAAAACTAAGTAAGATGCCTAATTCTTTCAGTTGTCTTCTGATTTAATTACCTTGCTTTTAAATTCCAGGAAAAGAGTCATATATTACCTGACGGTGGTTAAAATGCTATTGATTGGCGCTTACGATGGCTCAGGTTGATAGTGCTGTCGCTCGATCACCAAAACTTGCGTCTTTATGATATCGCATAAGATACAATTCTGCTTACCATAATGCAGCACTTGGTGGTCTGGATATTTGCTTTCGATTTAGTGAGCCCAGAGTTCTTTATAATGAAATATTTTCAACCACATTCTTCGAATAATCTGTAGCTTAATTGAGATATTTTTACTGATAGACCGGCCCGGACGAGTCGAATACAACGGTATGAATAACGCGAAAAATGTCGCGAATTATATTATCTCTATTATATTATTAAGCAGAATTATCAAGACTTATATTATCTCAATGAATGAACAATACAACCGAGCTGAATTTTGTAGTGCATAAATGGGGCAGGACATCGGTACCTAGTAATTAATCGCGTAAGGATGTGATCCAACTACTCGGCAGGCTTTAATGGTTAGCCCTACCGTACAGCATAACTAATTAACCACAATCATGTAGCTAGTACAAATGGTGGAGATGAATGGTTAGTTTGCAAAAGAAAGGGCATTTACAACGCATATCAATTTAAACATGGCAAAAAGGGTTCTAATTTCTGTTTTACAATTTATTATAAAATCACCACGAAATTGGAAATATGGCTCTAAATATGTGCAAAGCAGTGCTAGGTAGACAGGAGGGTTGTTTAGATGTTGGGTTTTTCATAACTTACAAAGGTTTCCTTGTGTACTGTAGGCCTTTCCATGAGCATCTTGGAAAAGACTGTGCCTCCAATAAGGTTAAATTGGAGGCACAAACTTTTCCAAGCTTTCTCGCAGGCGGGGAGTGATTAAGGGGGGGGGGGGGGGTTATCTAGCGCAACCACATTGCACAAGGAAACCTTACCAAGATTCACGTCCCGAGATTTCGTAGCAATGCCTCAAGCTAGTATTAATTTATATAAAACTCATCGATGATGACTAAACCAAAAAATTCGAAAGAAATGTTTATATTATTTTTCAAATCGCAGACGTTTAATCGATAAGTGATGGACGACTCGACGCGACCTACTTCAGCGTGATGGCGGCAATCGCTTCCTGTCTCCACCAGGCACTCGCGACACAGTAAAAGTTTTATCGCCCAGACGCCGAGAAAAGGAGAGTCCCTTCCTCATTAGCACAATAACTTTTTATACGACCTACAAGACCGTATTAGCAAAAACTACAATCCTACAATGCAGTAAGGCTCAACCAGCTAATTGACAATTAAGCCGTAAAATAAAGAGGGCATTTTCGGGATTCAACATAGAATAATATGTACATATTTTCGAATCACAGAAAAATCAAAATGTCCAGAACTGAGCTTAGATTATTTTATCCCTGCCAAATCAAATTATTTTACTCGGTAAAATTGTTGCGAGTATCATGTAACAATTTTCCATCAAACTCAGAGCACTCAAAGGTTTACCCATAGTCTACACGGTTTAAATTGGGAGGACAATAAATAAATAACGAAGGAACTACTTGAATAGGTAGGTTTGTTTTGTATATGACATTCATGCAGTATTAGATAAGTATTAAAATGCGTATGGAATTGGGAGTTCCGAAACCTGTGGGCTGCAAAATCACACCTAGAACGAGACTCCTAACAAATGCCCACGTATCTTTAACCCACTGGGTACGTAGAAGCCAAATCCGAGCTAACAGGGTGGGGAGCAGAACGACTGGAATTGAATGAAACATGAATCTGAAAATTTTATACAAGAAAATACATAAAATTAAATGAGTTAAAAACTCTGCAAATTATTACACAACGGTTTATTATTTACCTGTACAGATGCCCCTTCTGCGTAGATCACTGTTTTCTGTGGTAAGTACTACCCTCGAGCTCTCCCCCAGCAAAGCCCTAAATCGAGTACTGGAGCCGGCCCGGAAATTAGTTTCATAAAAAAGCGCAGGACTGACTAATTCAGTCATTAATTATTATTTGTTGCCAGTCATGAAGAATAACGTTTGTTCAAGTTACGAAAGTACTTATTAACAAAATCCAAAACAGACATCATTCTTCAAAAGTGAAATAATACCACAGAACAACGAACTCGGCTTCACACAGCCATCCGTGATTATAATCAGGTGTTCCCTAGCAATGATATTTATGGGCTGGATTTATACCGCTTCATTCACGAACATGTTGACGAAGCTTTACGGTGCAAACGAATGGCTGGTCGTTCAATGCTCCGGGTGGCCTCAAAAATTCTTTAGTTGTAGATCAACTTTTGAAAAGAAAAAAAAAAAAACATACCTACCTTTCTATTGAAAGTTTTCGAGCTATGGCGTTCTGAACATTTCAACCCCTATTTTCCATCCCGTAGAGATGATTTTTGCTCCATTTTCGTATTGTACATACCTTGGAATCGGAAACCATCAAATTTTGTGGTGGGAAGAGGGGAGGGGGAGGTTTCCATGCTCGATTCCGAAGGTTCATTATTGAAAACAATGAACCAAAATCAGGGGGGGCCATTTCACCAAACTGTTGGGGGGGGCAAACACCAGGGGGTATGATATATCTACTAAGGAAAGGGGGTCCAGGGTTTTTTCCCCCGCAAATTTGTTTAAATTAATATTACATTTATTTGTAGGCTAATTTTATGCTTCCTTTTACATATTTAAAGTTTCAATAAAAGAATAAATACAAACAAAATCAAAGTACCCTTTTTCAATTCATTAAATTAGCATTGCTACATTCCAATAATATTCATTCAAAATATTCCTTTTTAAAAGAAGGCTATGATATTCTAGATAACTCCAGTAGTCATTTTCATTATTTATCAATTCCTGGGGGGGGGGGGGGGGGGGGACCTAGGCCCCCCACTGCCCCCCTTAAATTGCGCCCCTGACCAAAATACAGCAAATAGATTGACCTAACGCTTGCAGCTTGAAATTATACTTAAAATTACCTTACATTACATTAAAAGTACATTGTCATCATATATATATGTACGTAAAATTAAATGAAATAAGGAGTATTGTATGCAGTTAACAGAAAGGGTCTGTAGGTAATAAAAAATAACAATTGACGACCATGAAGGGAATTAAGGACTTTCGTGGAGTAAACATTTATTCAGGAAAACGGGGCAAGCAAAGATTTTCAGAAAGGGCTTTCGAGGAAGCCGGTAAACAAGAAAGTAGAGCGGGGCCAAGGTGGACCAAAAGGGCTCTTATCACGCCCAAGGGCGAACGGTCGGAAATGAGAGACACTGAATACTGTCCTCGGGAACCCATTCCAGTACTACTATATAAGTAGAATTGGTTTAAATGTGAAACCAGGACTTTTCTTGCTTTGTTGTTAGTAGTTATAGTAGTTAGTGCGTTAGGGAAGATGAGGGGGGCCCTTTACGTTTCTGGGTTGAAGTGTAAGGGCCGCAACATCCCCGGTTGTAATCAATTGACCTCGTGGCTTAGCTCGAGCAGAACAAGGGTGAACTGGTTGCGAAATCATGAGGACATTTTTCCAAGCTACGATTGCCAAACAACAGAAAAAGAACGCGAGTTTTATACAAATTGTTCCCTAACTTTTCCTACAATTTTCTTGAAGCCTCTTAAACCATCTTAAATCATATTAGGGTTATATGGTTTCGGAGAAGAGTTCTGAGGGACGAGGACACAATAGATTGCTTGGGCAGCCAGATGTGGGAAGACTCGCCGGTTATAGTGCGGATGGATGGGCCTATATGGGTGGATGCTAGTCCAGGAGTTTAATTTTGACTGAGTCGGCGATTGTGCTACGTTCTCTACATCTGATCTAGGAGTGGACGACTGGACGTGTGCTTATAAGTGGTTTGAAATCACAAAGGCAAGAAGATGCATTATTAATTTTTTGAGAGAGGAAAAGCCAACAAAGTAGATGGCCAATATGTGCAATAATTATATCCTTTGATTCTGTCTAGAGCAACAGATATTGTAAATCTACTATTGTAAATAAATCAATTTCTATGAACCTATCTAATTATTTTTAATGTAGTACACATCTTGGTTCTAGGCCTAAGGTCAGCGACCCGTCCAGGCCTTCTCTTTCATAAATCTCCCACAGGTTCCATAGGTTCTTGTTGACCTAACTAATTACCGTAATATGTTCATTATCACTAAGCACGGTGATTCTACTCGAAATACAAATTAATATAGTTATTTCTGTCGGAAATACAAAGAGCGTATTTTTTCTGAAGTTCAGAGCTTAAATTTCTGCCTAACGACTGTTTGCCTACTATTATTAGTTAATTTTCTTTTTGAATAGAGATAGTGAATTAAAACATTTCTGAAAGGCAAGAGTAGACTTTCGAAAACTGATGACGCTAGTTATTGTAATGACGATAGACTGCTAACATAGGCCTACGGTTTGTGTTTCCTCTAGTGAACCTTGACTGATTTTCTCAAGGTATCACAGTATCGTACCTGAATTTCTAAATGCTTAATTTCTGTTCGATAACATTTTTATATATATGTACGTCATTCTAGGAGAAAGGACGTTTAAAACTGTGCAAAGGCTGACTGTAGGGGTGCGTCTGTTCGACTACGTAGTACCTGTGTGTAGTATTTATAACTACAACAAGGCTATTACTTACGTGTACTCCTCCCCATATAGTTATGCCATGGATAAGTACACAATACCAATACCACTCATATTAATGAAAACCAATGCCATTTTTATATTTTCCCAACTTTCGATCGAAAAATAATGACATTTTACCAATAAAAATCCACCTTTTCTCCCATGTGCATCCATGCAGATAACCCAAGAGTGAAAATGAAGACAAAGAAGAAGAAGAAGTTGGAAGGTTATTTTTTCAGTGGGGTTATAACAAAGATACTCGTCTGGTATACGTCCCCCGGGTTATATGGATCCCCGGTCTTATCAACTACCTACCAAGATCAACCATCAAAACTAACGATTTCGGGAATCGATTATCTCGTCGGGAAACAGGGGGATCATGGTTAGCGGGGATATCGATTGTAGACACGAAAAAGGGACTAAGCTTGACTTTTGAGGATGGGTCATTCCTTAAAAATGAACACAATTCTACCACTTCTTATTACTACAGGTGTTGGAGGAATATGGACTTGAACTGCGCATCCACCTTAGACTTCAGTTCGGTATTTGAAATGTCAGTTAATTTTCATTACTCATTAAGACAAATCTCACATCATGGACCCAGATTAAGAGTGATGAAAAATACTCGGGATTGAACTAGTAGAACGATATTATTCAGCCGTGGTAGGGGTAGAATGAGATAGTTCTAATGGGAAGGTAACTGCGGCCGCGATCTTTGGCTAGCTGCTATTTATTTGGTCAAACCGACCAAAACCAGAAACCATCTCACGTCAGATACGTGGTCGAGAGTGCACTCAGTACATTCATAATTCTGAAGGAACTGAAACTAAACGACTAGCTTAACCTGCAAGAAAGCGATTATGCTTAGTGTCTTACGAAGTGTCATTTTGAGTGAATGACGTTAAAATAAGGGGCATAAAAAATGTGTCGGAAATAAAATAAGTAAAAATAGTGGGCCTGTCACTTAGAGGCAATTGAAGGACGTTTTATATGCGTGTACCGAGGTAGGAAACGTTTGGCAGATGTAAAGTGACTTACCTAAATACGGCTCGTACAGCCTCGAGTGGTGCCAACGGGAATAAAACATCCTCACTTACCTGTAAGAAAGAACGAGGCATTTAACAGATTGGTTTGTCGTATCTTAGAGGCTGACACCTGTGCAGTAGACAGCCCAGGTCAAACTACTGTATTAACAACATTGGAACAAGAATATTATCATAGCTTTTCCGAGTCGTCAAGAACGTTGGTCAAGATTATTCATAACCGAGTTACTGCTGCTAACAACAGGTCACAGTAGGAAACGTTTGCCAAGTGAATGGGCAGTAGCTACCATAATTACAGGGTGGCTCCACACTGAATGCCAATAAGTACTCGAAGGTCTTATAAGACATTTCATGTCGCTTCTTTTATTCCAGTCTCATCGCTAAATATCATCAAATTCGGTTCAGTCATTTAGAAGCTACGTGGGTGTTGTGAATTTCATGTATATTCATAGGTAGACATAACGTAGAATAATAAGGTATTTGGTGCGGCAGAATATCATTACCAACGGCGCCGCGGCAGTTCTAGATGGTAACGATATCAGAAGTCGCATCAGGAATTGAAATGATGCAACTGATTAAAGGTCAAAAAAGTACAAAAGTACAAAAAAAAAAATTAAAGTGTCCAGTAGTTACTCGTAATTTGGCAGGTGAAACTATAGTAAACAGCTAGATCGCTCATATTTCTTGAACCGTACACGTGAGACGACTCACACTTATTTTTAGAATAAAGGTTTTTGGAGCATTTTTCGTACAATGAAATAAATATTGGAAGTTGCCTCAACAAGCAACAGTCCTGTAAAGCAATTTCTAGTTTTGGGCACATATTACACTGAAGTGGAGAACCAAGGTGGGTAGGATTTTGTCATTTTCACGTCAGATTCGGATTAAACACCTTTCATATCTGCAGGTTTTAAGCTCAAGAATCCTATAGTTTGTGGTGGTGCTCTTTACCGCACGAATTTCCAGCTCAATGTCAAACCAAAATTAAGATGACGAAGCCAGAGGTACGGTACCTAGGCCTGATTTTGGACCGCCGGCTTACCTGGAGGGCCCACGTCAACCTCACAGTGAACGAGATCAAGCGGCGTGTATACCAGCTTTGGCCAATGTTAAATCCCAAATCAAAACTTGACCTAACAAACAAAAAGCTGCTATACACGTCGCTTATCGAACCAGTTTGGGCGTACGCGTGTGAAGTTTGGGGTTCAGCTTGCAGTACATCACTCCGCAAAATTCAGGTCCAGCAAAACAAAATTCTCAGACACATCTGCAACGCCCCTTGGTTCGTACGAAATGACACTCTCCACCATGACCTTCGAATCGACACGGTACACGACAGAATCAGACGAAGCTATGGCCTCCTAAGGACAAGAGCTACAGACCATCCTAATCCAGAAGTGGCGCTGATCGCGGGACCAGCCTCCTGTACGAGCCGTAGGCTGAAAAGAAGAGTCCTGAGGGACAACATTCCTACTTAAACCCCACAAACAACCTACGCCACAACACCTTACCAATACTGAACATGCCAAGAACATCTACAGAACACTACAGCTTTATTATACTTCCCCTTGACCCCCACAACCTGCCCTTGAGGCACATAATGTGAAATAAATTGAATTGAATTGAATTGATATTCAGGGCCAATTTGCCTGTTTTTTCTGATATTATTGACTGTCACATGATGCGAACCCTTCAATTGAAAGAAGTTCATTATGAGTCACACGTATGCGAAACTAGGTATTTTATACTTCGGGCAAAACTGAGTTGTGGAAAGCAATAGATCAGAGTAAGTTCCTCTACATTGCAGTCGTTGTTTCACGATCCAAAACCTGTTATAAACAGCTTCGTCCATTAGGTATGAACTTCGCCTTTAGAATGTACTACAATCAAAAGACTTTTGCGCCTCATCTACTCAGTATCTCCCATAATATCTCCCATCTACTCAACGGTTGGGCATGATTCTTTGAATATTAAATTTTGAGTTATTGAACAAGAATCAAATAAAATCCCGAGTTCTTATCTAGTACAGGAAAATAGACAAAAAATTAACCTGAATAACAAAAAACTGGTAAATAAGACATGAAACTTGGTGGGAAATTTCATATCGGCTATTTGTGTTCGAGTCTGGTTTCATTTTCGAAAGGTTTTTGCTCGCTGAATTGAAATACACCTCACCAAGACGGTAGGATTAACTCTGGTGTTGTTTAAATGCTGGAATCGTAGCCGGAAAGCCTAAAATTGACTGTTTTCCGTGTTGCATTTATGTCGAAAACGGTTAATTGGCATATGGTTGCCTTCGATTCAGCATTCAAAAACCTATTGAAAATAAAACCCTACGAAAATCACCTGCCAGAGAAAACGGAAAATGGTCATACTTCAAGCTTTCCGGAAAGTTTTCCAGCATTATTTCAACAACAGTTAATCTTACTAGGATTAATCCTACCTACTTGGTGATGGTGCACTTCAATTCAGCATGCAAAAACCTTTCGAAAATAATACCAAACTCGATAATAAATAGCCGAAATAAGATTCTGAGCATTTTCCTCATATTTTTGGGTTCCACATACGCTTTCGGACTTTTCTCGAGAACGGTTAATCCTACCGGCATGGGGTTGGTTTCTATCGATTCATGCCAAAAGAGATTTTTCCACAAAGTTCATTAATGTACCAATTTTTTTCTGATTCACAACCTATTTTTTCCTACAATTGGTAATTAATAATATTGCAAATGGACTGTGAACGGCCTTCTGAATGTTGACCTCACACGTCTTGATCGGTACCGACAGTGCAGTCAATGCCACCGAGGAAAGGCGAGACGACCGTTTCCGCTTCTTGAGCTATGCCAATATTAAATTCTATTTATAATATATCGCGTCTGGAGGTAAAGGTGTATGAAGAGTACTTGAGCTTTTCTTGCAGCCGTGTTAAAAAACGGTGTTGCACCGACCAAACGGTGGATGGTACCTATTTCAAAGGCGAGGCTTGACTGAGCTCTACAGTAGTTAGTTGAGGGGCTGTCAAACCCAGTCGTGTAGTTGGTATCCGGAGATCATTGTTCAATACTGTCTTCGCCTTGTAGTCCAGTCGAGATTAATCCGTATCTGTGATGTAACACCAGTTTACATTAATATCCCCACCTGGTATGCTAATGCTGTTATGCTAATAGAGTACCTACTATTCAGTAGATTAGATCAAGGGTAGCTCGAACATCCATAAGTGTTTTTAGCTCAATTTCCCCCCTACTACCAATAGTATACATACGAAACTACTAAAGACAGCTGAGAAGTACCATTTTGACCAAGCATGTAGAAATGTCGAGGTACTGATTAATTATCATGCCAGGTTCAGTACCTAACCTAGAACTCGGCTCTCACGTTTCTAGCCACAATATAATTTCCTACTTGACCATAAATTAATGCGTCTCAGCAACAGAAGTGGACGCGGTGTGCGGAAATACCTACATAACCTGCACAGCATTGAACAACCTATGCGATAAGGCTGTAATGAACGGAATACATTACTCCCATTATTTTTCTCGTTTTTTCATATGGATGGATATACATTGTCCAACTCAAACGTCGAAAGTCAAAAACAATGTTGCAGGCCGACACAATGCATTTGAAGCATGACAATGCACTCCGATTCCACTACAGGCAGATGTTTATGAGTAGAAAGTTCAATGTAACTTGGGTCCTACGTTTATATTGACGTGGGACTAAAGTTACATTATATATTATTCTACATAATACCCATTTACTAATTAAAAATAAAGTAAACTAGCCATTATGGGCTGGGATTAAAGTATAACGTATGACTGCCTTCGGGCGTCGTGGGAGCCAACCAGTGATTCTATACTCACTGGAGCCAACCACCGGCTCACTGAGCTTCCAAAACACAGCATAGCTAATTCCGGTTTTGGAGATAGTACGTCACTATAAATACCAACAATAGGGAATATATATAATATAGTAAGTACCCGTTTATACGGCTAATGCATTAATGAGATAGATAAGTGTGTAGATAACTCTCCACATCCTACACAGGTATACGAGAAAACAATAAATCCTTCCGTCTCATTCGACATGGTTTTGCGCAGTTAGTTTTCCTTGGAGCCTCAACATTTATGTGGAAAATGTGATTCTGGAGTCAACTACCTCAGGCAGCAACTCACCCTTGATCTAGAGGTGAAAAAATAGCAGTTGGAATTACTATAAATTCGCAGCATTTACCATGAAGCTAAATACGTTCCCACATAAGCTAAAAAGAATACCTACCAAGAAGAAATTTTCAATAACAGAAACATTAACAACTAGGAGAGCAAAAATACACTGAGTAGCAACTTAGGTACTTAGAAGACTTCACGTCAGGCAGAACGATAGGGTGATTATCGGTGATTATTTTCCTCGCACCCAAAGACGCCAAAACGCACTATTCTGGATTTTAGGAAGCAACGTCTCCCCGTGCCAAAATGCCACCTACGGTTCCGTTTGACGAAGGCAGACGAGCGTATTTATACGAGAGCTTAATATAAATCCTTCAAGATGTCCCAGACCTTGCGCGTGCCGTGAAGTACGTAAATTAAAATGTCGCAGACGAAATACAACAGCGGCACCTGCGGCGCCATTCCTTCGCATTGCAACTTTTGTTTTCCGTCCCGACCCTTAGTTTACTGTGTTGTTAGTCTTTCAATACGCAACTCTTCAAAACGGAATATGATTGACCTCTTTCCCTGACGAGAGGAGCTTGCCGATTTGACTGTTGACATACAATATCATAATGCGATGCAGGGTTGTTCCAAGAAGGGGTTTCCGAGTGCGCAATAACAATAAATATGCGCGTATGTGGGGAGTCGCTGATATCAACACGAGAATAATATTAAGAACCGGTTTGTAACTTCGTGGCTAGTAGATCAAACAACAAACACAAACATTTGGTGATGATATATTTACTGAAAGTAAATAGGAATTAAGATATTAATAGTATACCTATTATTGAAGAATTACGATGTTCCATCCGCCGACACGATGGTTTACTTATGGGAATCTGAACCACGGAAAATACATAATTAGCTCGCTGATTATATTTCCATAATGACTACTGTCAGGTACTGTTGAACTGAACTGAACTGAAATAAATTTATTCGTTTGTAAAGAAAATCATATAAAAAAACTCCAAAGTAAAGGGTAGGAAAGGGTAGGAAGGGTAGGTACTGTTGAGTATAAACCCCCGAGCTGTAATTTCACGACAGGCGTTTTGAAGGAACAACTTTGGACAACAGATCTAATAAATGAAACAGAATAGTGAGTCAAATAAAATAAAACAACCCTCCGGTCAGTGTTGAAAGTTTTAAAAACATTTGTTTGAAACATTCGTGTTAAAAACATGAGCATAGAAAAAATGTTGTTTTGAGCCGTGGTACTAAACGACGTTTAGAGCTTGACTGAAAGGTTTAAATATCACTAAAGTTCCAACCATGCACGGTGACCAGATGAGCGAATTTTCGAAGTAAAGTAGGGATTACACTAATGATCTGGCCTTTGCGCGATCTCTACCTCTTGAAGTTTTGCAGCATACGCACAAAACTCAAATTTGACCCACTTTTTACTTTTGGAAATTACCTAACTGCTCCCTTTTGAACACTCACATTTTGGCGAAATTCGAAATTTTTCATTTCGTAGCCAAGGTCCGATAAGGTCCAAATATATGTATTTATATATTTGGAAAAGTAAAATCTAGGATTTGATTCCGAATGCTCTGAAACGGATAACAATCAAACCGGATTCATTGCAATAATTTTACTCGAAATAAAAACATGTTCGCCGAACGTTGGCGAGGCCAGCGACATTTGACTACCTATATTATACCATGGTGCCACGTTGGACCCAGCGGTGCCATCTGTCACAAAAAAATGTGTTTAGGCCTCCAGAATATGCTGCCATGGTGCCAGGGAATGGCGCCAGCTGGCACCAGCGGTGCCACCTGCAAAAAAAACGTGAGTTTGGTTTTTCATGTTTTCCAGCACGCTGAATCGAATGGAATGACTTTCAAAGATCTATCAATCATCCTTACAGCAATATATTGATAATCTTGATAAATAATTACCCATAAAACCAGTTGTCGTTCGCCCTTTGAATTGTTAATATCGCTGGCACAAGCTACTTGATATCGCCAGTTTTCGTCCATAAGGTACTAATCGCCTTTATTATCGTTGCGCTACGTCTTTTCACGTCATATGTCATGACGCCAAGACGTTATATGTCATGGGTGTAAGGAGACACTTTCATCTCCAGATAAACTTGACTGCAGCAAATGCAAGAAATCCATTTGGTATGTGTGGGGCTTTCGAAAAAAATTTCTTTTCCTAGAAATTTGAACATTTCAACTTACGAACGATAAATAATAAGTAGGTATAGATAAATGTTATACTTGTTTGACTCGAAAACAATTTGAATGAAGTAAAGATGTTTTAATGGGCAATGAGTGAATAGTAGGTATAGGCGTAATAATTACTTTGAATGTAGTTGAAATTTATAAGCATAGTTGCCTATAGATTTATATAGGTAGGTAATTATTAGTTAGACTTGAAGAAAAAGCAGTATGAATGACATTCGGGCAATATAATACCTATGCAATGAACGAACAAAAAATTTCCCTCGTTCGATAGAAACATCCAGGGAAGGTCACTACCAACATCGACACGTGGGCGGTTTGTTCTGGGTGACTAATGGCTTATGAAGGCCGTCCGACATAAACGACTTGACAGAAGTGAGTTATGAGAAAATTCCCAAACGCTTGACTTGAATTGACCGAGAACCTAAGAAAGATTTCGTAAAAACTGTTTGAATTTTTTCGAAGAACAGAATTTCTATGAAATCGTTACGTGTCAGACTAAAATATCTGTACGGTGATGATGGAGGACTGACCTGCGGGGGCGAGACATGCGCGGACGGGTCACCGATTCTATGGAGGAGAACGAACGGAATCGGAACGGAAAAAGCTTAAAATAAAGACGCGTTCTTGGGGTTTACCCAGATCCTGTCATCGGTGTCACAGGCAGTCGGGTGATCTCTAATCATGTACGGAAACGGGTTCCAAAACAAGAGAAAACTCTTCAAAGGAAAGTCTGGTCGTGAGGAAACACATGTAGAACAACTAAGCTGGGTTGGTTCATAATGGTCGCGATTCAAATGTATTGCCGGAATACAGAGCGTAGTTAAGAGGAAGGAATACTTTGAACACGAATAGAACAATATAATTTCACTGATCCAGACCATGAAACTGAAATATCGAGAACCACTGAATCTTAGTAGAAATCAATTCGTCGGATACGTCATTCGTACCTACCCCGTAATATTTTAATTAGAAAAACGCGCCACAGAGTCAAATTTGAGAAAAAATCACAATAAGATATTCTATATTCAATTAATTAATAAGAAAAAAGCATAGGTAAGTAACAAAAAGATTAACTACTTCATCACTTGATTCCGCTTTGAAAAATACTTCTAGATCACGTGCCATATGTAGATATATAGGGGCTAAGGCGCCTGTTATAAAAATTAAAGTTATTCGTTTGAAAGAATTGAATAAATAATAAAGACTTTACTAGGTACATTTAGGGAGTGTCCCTAAAACGTTCCACTCCGTCTCTAGATGCCCGTTTATAGGACGTCCCTTAGTAAGAAACGTCCTTATGTATTCAGGTCAGCAGAGGACAAAACCCAGTCGAGAATGAAAAGAACCACATTTAAATCCGTTTCAGACCATCCTGAACACAAATCCGTGAAAAACATGGAAAAAAAGCCATAGGGGTGTGTGAGAATGTTGTGTGCGCTGCCCAGGCCGCAATTCTCAGCCGATTTGCGTGGTTCTTTTTTGTTCGATGCACAAAACCGTACAGTTATGCCCTACGTCGCCGGAATGTCGAAATTTACTTCTAGAAGGAGGAAATGGTTACCTAATGGAAAAAAGTCGGGTGCAGATTTCAAGTTGGACTACCGCCGAAATATTCTCCAAGTCTCATCTAATTCGGATGATTCATTTATTAGCCGTATTCTGGAAACGCAAACATAAAACAGTCGAACCAAGTACAAATCCGATTATGGTGCCACCCGTGTTTAAATGACATGAAAGTGGAAAGAAGAAATTCCGTGACTCTAATCAGCGTAAAGAGAGATTTCCATTTGATTATTATATGTACCTATATGTAGATACAACGGGCAATATACATAGATTTCCTACAAGTAATTCAAGTGGAAAGCTGTGACAAGAAAAGCTGCCCTAGACGCATAGTCACCAAATTGCCCTTGGATTCACTGGATAAACTCCTTTCCAAGATCGCTTCAAGGGCAACACAGTGCAAAAACACGTCTGGCAAAAAGAAAACCACCTGCAGTCAACTCCGTTCCGGGAATAGGTCCAAGTGTTGTTGAAGTTATGGTCGCTGGCTTCGTACAAGTTATCTTCCTCTGACGCTCGCGAACACGCGGATTTTCTCGTATCGCTCAATGGCAGAGGAAATTTAATGGCTGCGCTATCTCCCGGACGCATTGAGTGTCCCCCAGATGTCCCCAGAGAACCATCGCTAAAAATTTATCACCTGGCAATGGCGGCTCTAGGATATGGAAGGGGGGCGAGGAGACTGGAAAGTGTTTGGAAAAGTCCTAACCCAGTACGGGTTTATATTATGTATGTATATTTTGGTATTTTAAATCGATAAGTACATTTTTAACAATAAAATATTTACACTTTCTCTCTACAATAAATCAAATACCAGTCTACATTATAACATCGTAAAATGCTAATATACAAAAATAGTGTCATTGGCACCATGCAAAATATACACTACTTCAATTATTTGTTCAATGAATATAATATTTTGATAACAATGAATTATTTGCTTCTTTCTTTCTTTCAATGGCTCTACAGTTCGATGTGAAATTTGGCCTCCAGAGCTTTCCTCCTCCAGCCAGCTCAATCGAGCGCTGCATTCTTCCAATCTCTTATCCCAACTTTTCGAAGGGCCGCCACTATATCATCGAGACATCTAACCTTTGGGGGCCCGTCGTCTGGTCCCCATCATCCCAGCCAGAAGTGCCCTCCCAGTGGGGTCATCTGCGTTCTGTCTGGCAACATGTCCAAGCCATCTTATCCGATTACTTTTTATAAATTGAACAATATCTCTTCAATCAACCATCAATTTTTTGATTCGTGCGAATCCTCCATTGGCCTCGGTCGTTCACTGGTCCCATTATTCTCCAGTCTATTCTTCGCTCAAATACGGGGAGAGATTTTTCATCCTTAGCTGTCAAAATCCACGCTTCAGATCCGTAGCAATCGACCGGTCGGACAAGTGATTTGTATAGAAGCTGTTTGAAGTGCGGGACAACAACCTTGAGCTGAACAATTTAATGCTTTCAAAGAAAGCACGGTTACGTGAGAGAATTCTCCTGTTAATGTCAACTGTCATATTATTGTCATCAGTGATTGATGATCGACGCCTAGGTGAAGTTCTTACTCCTATGTTTTGCGGCGGTCATCTTCTAGAGCCTGAGCCTAAAGACATACCTAATATATTTTGTATTAACTTCAATTGCAGGCCCATTTGGCGGCAGTTCGTCTCAATTGCCCAGAAAACTTCTCTTGGCGCACTCTGACTGCTGGCCACTACCATCAGATCATCCGGCAAATTTAGCTGGACTTCACGGAAATTGTTCCTTTCGCATCTGCAACCTCAACAGCGGCATGGAGGGCCAGGTTGAACAGAACGGCTGACTGTGAATCCCCCTGTCTTACACCAGTTTCCACAGCGAAATATTCGCCTACTACGACAGACAGCATTCTCCACTATCATCTTCGCCAGTTTTGCCAGTTTGGTAGGTATTCCGAAATTCCTCAGCAATACATATTTTCGCGACCTAAACTGTCAAACTCTTGACGGAAATCAATAAATAGGAAGTGAAGGTCTTGACTGTATTCGTAGAACATTTCTACTATTTGTCGTGCCACAAAGATCTGATCCTTTTCCGGCTCTGAAACCTGCCTGATAGTAACCGAGAATATCCTCAGCATAACTGCTGGTTCTGTAGTTCCGTCTGTAGTTGGAGAATGCCAGTTTATCTCCCTTCTTAAAAATTGGGCAAATCAAGCCGCTACCCCAGTCTTCTGGCATCACTTTCTTCTCCCATACACGGCAAATCAATTTGTGTAACTCAACGGCCAATTTTGAACCTCCTTTCTTGATAAATGCTGTGTGTAAAATGTTTTTTTCCCCCCCTTGTAAATTGCCTCTTTGACCTCGTCTAATGTACGAACCTGTACCAACGGAACAGGTCCGTGAAATTTCGCATCCTCTCTTATGATTTCATAATCAGAATCACCTTGGTTTAGGGTTTAATGAAAGTGCTCTGTCCATCTGGCCACGACTTCATTTTCGTCACTTAACAGGACTCCTACCTTGCTTCTGCACAAGTTCAGCTTTGGTTTAGTCAGCCCTGATTAAAAATTATTTTACTCTATTCATATCGTGCAGATAAAGGTAAGATAATAAAGTACTTAATAAAGACTATTTATCACAGGTCAAGATAATGCAGTAGAACTTTTAAAGGTCCGTGTTTCAAGGAAAGCTAATTTCATCCGTTGTATATATATTATTCTCCCCCCCCCCCCCCCCCCCCCTCTTAGCCACTCTCTGGATCAGCCACCCACCTGGTGGCAGTGAATGGGTTCTCTACTTGTATTAGCTTTGCGCTCCCAATATTTGGAGGTGATAAACTGAACTGTGATAGGAGAAATCTCATTTACTAATAGTGTGAAGCAAGGTACGCCTATGTCCATTGAAGACGATCAGATGACTGGCCGTGAAGAAAGGAAAGTGCGAATTAAGAGTCAACGAGACGTTTAAAACCCTCTCGCAACGCTTATAACGCAATTTGACAGACTCAACGGAGCCGATCTCCTGGACAGTACCCATCGTAGTTTCAGCTAGACGTGACCAGTATCCTCAGTTTAGATAATTCTGATATAATTATCTTCATCCCCTTCCCTTTAGAAGGGGAGAAAACAACAGCCGCATCAAGGAAGAAGTATAGATACTAACTATCCACAAATCAGCAACTTGAACCATCTTGAATCACAGGATGGCACACATCTGACGTCCCCAAGCAGTAGGCTAGTACGTTCAACAATAGTGGAAATTGGTTGCTCGTTGTGATCAGCTTTTTGTCCAATTTGGTGCTCTCTATCGTTCTGATAATACTACTCATGGCAGAGGATAATTTTTTGTCTGCCTTCAGCTGGAGGACATACACTACATGAACGTCTAACGAGACGCATCAATCGAAAGTACCGAAGTTACAATGGGGTGATCGAGAACGCATTGCGGAAGGGCAAACAAGGAGAGTGAAGTACAAAAATTAATTGCCACAGGAATATTGTGCAGCACTGACAGCTGTGTTGATTGATGGTTTGTGGTTAACAACTTCATTCTTCCTATTTTGTTGGCAGGAAATATGAATTCGTCATAAAATCCAAGGGTAAACTGAGTAGGTGATAAACCAGGCGCATGAAGTAACACAACCGAGGTCATGATGGAATCAAAAAGCCCGTGTGCCTATCGATACGACCCATTACTTGGATGAACATGTCAAGTGCGTGGGCAGCGCAGCGAGAAACAGGCACGCGGAAGACAGACGTGGCGGACCTGTACCGTTTACCGCAAAAGGCCCTGACAGTCCTCACACACCGCTCGTTTACCACATTTTTGAGAGATGACTTGAACAAATCTGAGATTAGTATAACAGCATTATGTCGTTGTGAGTATCAACGATTACTTAACAAAATAAAACGCATATCAATACAGGAAGGTACTAATAATTATATGCTTTTTGAAATCGATTGGCATCATTACTCTAATTCTGCTGTGTATCCGTGGCTGTTGGTTCGCATACCAGGGCTAAACGAATCATCCGAATTACATGAAATTCTGCTCCGAGATCACCAGAATCACAATGCTCATGGAAGGTAGAAAGACGGTAACAAGACAAATTAGATAAGAGGATACGTTGGATTAGATACGTTGAGGAAACTTCCTACAACGGAATTTGCGTAGAACTTGGCCAGTACGGGAGGGGGGGGGGGGGGGGGGGATAAGAGGATAGGCCGCCTATCGTAGGTTTATCGTAGGTTGGTGCATGCATTTCATTACCACAAGCGGACTCTACAATTATTTAACAGCTACACAATATACCGATGAAATATAATAGAGATGAAATTTATGCCATCGAACTCCATCCTTCATTGCAAAAATTTAATTACAGTTGTTCTGAGTGTAATTGAGTAGACAGGCGAGTAGTGACGTGAAACTTGGGGTGGGGCACGATCCTATGACTTTATTCCAAAAATCTGCTCTACATGGGCAGATGGGCTCTGGGTTCGAGGGGCTAAGTATTCTAGTGTGAGCTTCCGTAAAAAAAAATTAAAAGTAAACTCCCATTTCAGACTACCTCCAACTGCTCTGCTGCGTTCACGGACCTAATCGGCTGTCCTCTCAGGAGGATCAGAATTTGGTTCATCATTTCGCTTAGGGGTAGGGACGGCGGACAGAGCGATAAAGCGCTCGGCCACCAGCTCATCCTTGTGTGGGCTTCTGTACTACTGTTTTGATTTCTTATCTCCACAAGATTTGAAAATGATCTTCACGAAACGAAAATAAGAAAGAACCTCGGTTTTTCTGTCCCGTCAATCGTTTCTACCACCCAAGTATTGAGATACCTATCCAAAACTGCACTTGGAGTAGAAAATAGCAGACGAAACACGGATAAAGTTTGTCAGTTGGCTGAGGCCCAAAGCGGTGGGGAGTAGGATCATTAAGGGATCCATCTATAAATGTACCGTAGGGAAAACCTTGCAGGTCAGATTCGTATTTAGCACGGAAGCTTATCGAGATTGGCGCGAAATTATCCCGTGACAGGATACAAACAAACAGGTTTGGAGCGGTGCGGAGCTGACAGAATTAGTCTGGTTGAAGTCATTGACATTCTTGTGAGGTTAACATAGGAAAGTAAATTGAAATCCCTGCGTATTAACGTTGAAGATTCAAGATAATTATTAGGCTAAATGTACAGAAAACCCACATACACATTTGCCTCGCTAGTCCAGAATCCATAACTTCAAGGACAAGAGGTTCGGATCAAATCGAGATCTGATTTTTTGTTAGTCGAACTCAATAACTAATAAGATCCCTCACAGTGGTTCACACGTGGTTGTTTCACAGATGATGCCTCGTCAAGTTGAGCTCGCAACCAAGCTGTCAACTCCTCCAGAACTCCCACAAACAACCAGTTCTAACCAATTCAAACAGTCAAACGCCGGCGTTTGTAATATTTATTATATTATCTATCATATCACCGAAGCCCAATGGCTCACGGAAGGTAAATGGAAACACTATCTAATCTATTTACAATGCAATAAAATGGAACTCCTTATTCTACCTTATGAATATTCATAGTCTGACTGAGCAAGAAGTTTCATCAATTTCGAGCAGTGGCCTCTATAATGTTGGTGCCTTCGATAAAAAATGTCGACCTTAATCACTACGGTCTTCCTGATCCCCTTTAATAGACCTGGCTCGTGGTTCAGGATTTAATTCCATTCATCAACCTACATTAGCAAACGTCTGTCAATCAAAATGATTGTCGTAGCGAGGGGAAGAAGGGGATCTATTGAAAACTGAAAGTTGTCCGTGGCAGTTCACGTCACTCTACCTTTTGTGTAGAAGCCGGAAGCACAGCAGGCACGTTCCTACCTCTCACAGATATTAGTACTTTTATCCATACCTATTTACCGTTCTCAAACACCTTTCCAAGGTTCCTCAACTGGTATGTCAAAATGGGATATAAATATCATATTAATAAGTATTATAATTGTATCCCCTCATTACCTAATAAGTTGCATGGGATCAACAGCCACACCTGGGCAAATGCAAGTGTGTTTAGTCTTCACAGGACGTATCAAGTTCAAGAATCACGTGAACGCATGTATCCACATGAGATCAATCAATGTATCCACATGAGGTACATCTGAAGTGATTCATTCTGAGTATTCAGGTTTTAGATGTTCTAATCAGCATGATCTAATCTCAACCTAACAGATCAAAGATGGCCAAGCTTTCAATTCTCATATTTTGTTTTGAAAATTAATAAGGGGTTTCGTTTGAGAAGGGGGTGGAGAGGGACAGTATACTGTAAACAATAGCTAAGTACTTAAACTCATTTGGTTATTGCCACCATCAATACACTAAGAAAACCATTTTGGTGTAACTGGGCCAAGTTTCGACGTAGGATTTCAACGCCTCAAGTTTCAAGAGTTCAAATGGAGGATAGACTGCAATAAAATGACGTATTTGCGATCCCTTCATGTTTGGTTTTATAATGTTGAACAGTCTGCGAACCAAGAATTCAGAAAAAATATCTTTCATGTCGTAAAAACATTAATTAGGTGGTACATGATGCTCTTTCTGAAATGGATCGAAGGCATCCCTCCAAATACACAACCATGACTTGTGATATACTTACATATAATTGACCACAAGGCTATTCACGGAATACAGCCTTGGTTTGTTGATTACGATGAACTCGTACCCACGACAAATTGATGTCACGTTAGTGCTTCCGTTACAGTTTGCTCTCAGTGTGACTACAACAACTATTGTAGGACAATCAATGGATTGCACCCCTGCGCACAAGTCGCTAAATAGACTTGTAGCCATTAAAATTAAATATTAATTCAATTTTAGCCCAATTGTGATGTTTAACAATAAAATTGCCTTATCAATGAGGGGGAAAAAAAAAGTTAGTGCCTTTACCAAAATCATGAAAGATTAGGAGAATTTGCCACTTAAAAAAATCGTTCATCGTTGGCTCGTGTGTTTTGACGGGTGATTCACAGCAGAACGCCAGTAACGTATGTAAAATTCAAAACCTACTTACCTACTTAATTACAACAATTATGCAAAAATTTTTTGGACAATACAGTGGTTGTGCTATCCAAGTTCTCTTCTAACGAACGCTATTTTTTTAAATCATAGAGTAACTAGATTCAAATAGTATAAAATATACTTAAGATATCTGACTCAGGGTAAAAATTATTTTGTTTTCACTTCGAAATCACGATTTTTCGAGTAATGAAATTTCACATTGCCTGCCACGTGAGTAACTCGATCGTATTGCGCCGGTTCAAGTTGCAGCCATTCACCTCCAAAGCCATTCGACATCTAATACCCCACACAGGGGAAACAATATAGGTACATCCACTGAGCCCCTTGCGATAATGATCGGAGTCGCGGTTGAAGTCTGCTCCCCAAGAATACAGTACAGTTTATAGTATAGCAGTTATTCCTTTATTCATACTCAATTCGTTTTATTCAAACGAATGATAGTGCTATGTCTCACTAAATGGATTTGCTTAACCAATTTAAAAACGCTGCAAAGTCCTTGTCACATGGGTTTATTATTCTATTGGACATACCCACAGAAATGTTGGCTGTTTATTTATTGTTTCTTTCATATAAAATAATTGAAATAGCTATTTCTGGTGGTTTCCACCAAGTTTGGCACCCAAAACGCGAATTAGGTAGGTACGCTCCTTTTTTTTTTTTTTTCAAATTATCTTTGATCATTGATAGTACCATTTAATCGTCTTGATCCATCTGTTGACACTTTTTCTAGTGTTATTCTACAAATTGATGGTGATTTCAGACGATTTCCCAGGTTTTTGACTCATAAAAAATCAATTTCGGGAGCTGAACATGTGGTAGAACCTCAATTTTCCACTCTTTGGTCAAAATCGACTTCATAATCGGTCTTCTCGTCCCCATAAACATGAAAAACGATACCTCAAAGTTCATTTTATTAAAACACAAAAAGTACCTATTTTTATACACATTTTCACTCATAACACCCCTGGGTATATTCCGATCGGGCTGAAAAGTTTCGGGACACAACTAGGGCCCAAATGGAGCATGTGTGCGAAAGAACGAATTTTTTAGACCGAAAATGAAGCCTGTACACGTGATACGGCCGACGGCGTACGGCGGACGGACATTGCATTTTTGGAATCTAGGTACGCACCTTGAAACGGAAAAGAAAAAATTTTGAGGGGGTGTTATAAAAATTTTTTGCTGAGCGAATACATAGGTGTATTATTCACAGAATAATAAACCAAAAACGCTGCAAAGTCCTTGTCACATGGGTTTATTATTCTGTTGGACATACCTACAGAAATGCTGGAAATATATTTATTGTTTCTCTCATGTGAAATTATTGAAATAGCTACTGTTGATGGTTTCCACCAATTTTGGCCCCCAAAAACACGAAATAAGCTCCTATTTTTGACAAATTATCTTTTATCATTGACAGTGCCATTTAATTGCCTTGATTCACCTGTTGACACTTTTTCTACTGTTATACAAACTGATGGTGATTTCGGACAATTTACCGGATTGTTGACTCATTAAATGAATTTTGGGAGCTGAACATTCGTTATAACCTCAGTTCCTCACTCTTTGGACAAAATCGACTTCACTTTCGCTTTTCTCGCTGTAAAAAGCATGGAAAAAGATACCTCAGAAGCCCATTTTACTAAAACGCCAACAAACCCTATTTTTACACCCATTTTTCGCCCACAACACCCTTGGGCATATTCCGATCAGGTTGAAAAGTTTCGGGACACAACTAGGGCCCAAATGGAGCACGTGTGCTTAAGAACGAATTTTTTAGACCGAAAATGAAGTAGTTACGCATGATACGGAAATTGCATTTTGGTTTATTATTCTGTGAATAATACACCTATGTATTCGCTCAGCAAAACATTTTTATAACACCCCCTCAAATTTTTTTCTTTCCCGTTTCAAGATCCGTAGATTCCAAAAATGCAATGTCCGTCCGCTGTCCGCCGTACGTAGTACGCCGTCCGCCGTATCACGTGTACCGGCTTCATTTTCGGTCTAAAAAAGTCGTTCTTTCGCAAACACGCTCCATTTAGGCCCTAGTTGTGTCCCGAAACTTTGCAGCAGGACATTAACGACAATGAACCATCCCATTTAATTTCAACTAGGTATATGACTGAATAAAGCACTAAATTTTTTTTGTTTATAATTTTTTTTCAATAATGAACCTTTGGAATCGAGGATGAAAAACATTTTTAACCCCCCAGCAAAATTTTTTTGCTGAGCGAATACATCTGTGTATTGTTCACAGAATAATAAACCAAAACGCTGCGAGTCTGTCCACGAAGGTTATTATTTTTTATACACGAGTAGATATAACCCTTCTGCCAGATCTCTGAACGTTACAAGGGGAAAACAAGGAACAAGGGGTTTTATATTTTGTTTTTATTTTTATTAAAACTATAGGTAGGTACTTGCCTATTGTAGTACGAGTATAATAAATAATGATAATAATAGGCGTAAGTATAAAGAATGAACGAGGCTTCCAATTTCTTTGATTTACTTCAATCGTTCTCGTGGTATTTTCAGCACCAAGTTAATTATGCAGTTTGTTCTTCTGATGCATCCCGCATGGAACGTAGTGGTGAACATTTCTCACAGCTTGACAGACGTTTTCATACAGCAATGATTCTATTATCAAAAAGAAGAGAAATAAAGGACGGATTTAAAGTTTGACTTCTCTAATGAAATCAGTCTTACAAGCGGTCCTTTTAAGTAGGAAGTCTAGTACATTCCTACAGCGTTTTCGAAGTTTCTTTTCGATCAACCAAGGCAAATGAAACCGTTTCAAACTAAGGCACAAAAGCGGTATCAGCAAGGTTGCAAATGTTGTTTAAACTTGTGGCCACGGTTGAAAAGGAGGCGCATCCTTGAAATCAGGTAAGAGATGTTGTGAGGTTAGACACCACAAGTCACGTTCGAGATTGTTGCTGTCTAACCTGAAGATCGCGTTTCCTACAGAAGTTGTGATTTACCTTACTCGAACTCTCGAGTGATTCCAAGAAGACTCTGAAGACCCTTGGCGTACCGAAGTTGGTAGCGTTAATGACATCTTAAGCTTCTGAGCGAACGAGTGCCAACATGTGAACCCACGAGGATAACGTACAGAACACTTCTGAAACAAACTGCCAGTTGTATTTCAAACTGTGAGTAACGTGAAATCTAATTATTACGACGGCGACATTTTGCATTCACAAGTTGAATAAACGAAGTGCTGCTGTTTAATTATTTCAGCTGACCATTTGGACGTTTTTTAAGTTTGATTACGTTCCTACCTACTGTGGGAGCAGTAGCCTTTGGAGACGAAACATTTTTCGAGAACTTTCAGGGCAAATTTGGTACCGAGGTTATTCCAGGAGCCGTTTAATTTCTGGAGGTTGGCGGAATAGAAATATCATTGTGCACATGCTATGAGTACGAGAAAAGTACGTGTCACTACTTGGCAGTTTTGTTAAAAAACAAACAAAAAACACTTCCCATAATCTTTCCAATGGTTCATAAAACTGAGGCAACCACTGAAGAAGGTAGCAACAATATAATATATTATCATCGCGTTGCTTTATAAAGCATGTTCCGGTATATCTTAGCTCATGGCTAACGTAATAATCATAAAGAAGTCTACAACCGACGATTTTAGAAGTAAGTACATCTATACCTGATTAATTCAGTATTTATCAACATTTCGCGTTGGTGCAAATATGGGTTAGGTAAGGTTAGCGAAAAGGGAACGGAAAATACGTTCCCACGCATAGCAGACGCACGTTAATATCGGACCAGAATAAAGTTCATACGGGACCATTTTTGAGGACTATAAGGGATCACTCACCATATCTACCAATGCGCATGCATAGACAAAAGTGACGTCAGGTTCCTGAATCTTGTAAGCGGGTATCTAATTTCATTACTTTGTACCTTTTTTGAACAAAACAGCATTTCTCCCTTCAATTTCAGCGCATTATCTTCTTTTTTTTTTGAAACATAACTCAGGATTTGGCCTATTGGGTATATCCCGGGGGGATTTTTTTTAAAAACAATAGAGTACTATTTTTTTTAACCTTTAGTCCCTGTAGGCTTCACATGAGGTGAAGAGCTATCAGGCTGTATCAGAGGTGAAGAGCTAATCGCTGGTCAGGCAAGCACATGCAAGCTTATCAAAGCTTGTATTGGTGCCCGCCGGAGACGAGAACCAGAGACGCCGCGAACTTTTACCCCAAACGGGGATATAAAGATCGGACGCTCTAGCCCGCTCGGACCCTAGCTCATTATCACCTTCCATGGTGTAAAGGCGTGTCCACACTATGCGGAATGAGGGTGGGCACCCTCGTCGGATCCGAAAAGGTGACCAAGTGTGGACACGTGCGGAAGGCGACCCGACTGAGGGCGATCGCAACCGGACTCGAGTCGGTCCGGATCAAAGGAAGGCGATCCGCTTGGAATAAAAAATCACAATGTGGACGTGCGGATCGCCCCAGTCGGTTTTTTTTCGCGATTTGCGGCCCAATAATGTTCAACAAACTTTCAAAGTCAGAACATTTCATCCTGAAAAAGTTCGCGAAGCCTACGTCGTTCCTATACTCGTAGTTGAGAGCATCTACCTCATCAAGTAGCAAATCTTTCATAAATGTGCTGGCGCAGTATTTTTTCCTACCATGCCGAATACTGGGGCAAACCCAAAATCTTCGAGGGCGGACGTGGCGAATTTCACCAGCAGCAACTCCAAGCACGATTGCAGCAGCAGCTGCTAAAATTGTCTCTTCCTCGTCACTCATTATTCACAGATCAACAATGAAATTCAATAAAGAAATTCGCAGTGGAAGCAGCTTTAAGCTACGTCCACACTATGTGGAATGAGGGCGGGCACACTCGCCGGATCCGAAAAGGTGAATAGGAACGGTCGGGTCAGCTTGCCGTCCACATATAAGAGTAGTGTGGACGGGGCGATCGCCCTCAGTCCGCCTCCAGTCTCCTTTGAGTTCTGTTTTCCTGGGTCCGTAAAATTTCACTGTAGCGAATTTAATTTCTTTACTGAATTTCATTGTTGATCTATGAATAATGAGTGGCGAGGAGGAGACAATTTTAGCAGCTGCTACTGCAATCGTGCTTGGAGTTGCTGCTGGTGAAATTCGCCACGTCCGCCCTCGAAGATTTTGGGTTCGCCCCAGTATTCGGCATGGTAGGATGGTTCGGATGGTGGAAAAAATACAGCGCCAGCACATTTATGAATGATTTGCTACTTGATGAGGTAGATGCTCTCAACTACGAGTATAGGAACGACGTAGGCTTCGCGAACTTTTTCAGGATGAAATGTTCTGACTTTGAAAGTTTGTTGAGCATTATTGGGCCGCAAATCGCGAAAAAACCCCGACTGGGGCGATCGGCAAGTCCACATTGTGATTTTTGATTCCAAGCGGATCGCTTTCCTTTGATCCGGACCGACTCGAGTCGGGTTGCGATCGCCCTCAGTCGGGTTGCCTTCGCACGTTCCGCACGCGTCCACACTTGGTCACCTTTTCGGATCCGACGAGGGTGCCCACCCTCATTCCGCATAGTGTGGACGCGCCTTAATATGGCTACCATTTTAATACGACAACACAATCGCTTCTATTTATAGGTACTGATATGTCTGGCGATCGGTAAATAACTCCTGTAGATGAATGACAATTTCCAACTCCCGTATATACATAATCTTTCTCTGACCCCTCCAATCAATTGCTTTTAACCGAAGTAACTCATTTTCCTAAAGCACATCCAGGTGCCTTCCAATTTCCAACTGCCGTGATACTTGGCTCTTCATAGTTCCCCTTTACTGTAATAGATCATTCAGCTCTGAAATATATAGCAGCCACCGCGGAACATTTAAATTTAGCCGCTGCTCGACGGATTTAGCATGCGGCTTCCTACGGTTCCTACGATCGCAGGGTCCATCGATCGGATTTGTGTTATCGAGACTGTCTGAACAGTAAGTAAAGGTCTATTAGCGTTCGAGTTTCACGAGCTCGAATCTTTATTGTTTACTTTCTCCTTGGGTAATGGATTGGGTGTGGGCTTTTCAGTCCTCATTTTTACGACCCTCCCTCTCTTGCTGCCGAAGAGGTAGGTATATTATTTTGGTTCAGCATTGATTATTGCATAGGCGAAATGTTTGCAGTAAAGGCTGAAATTAAATATTCATTTTATTGCAATTCTACGAATAAATCGACGTAAACCTAATTAATAAAAGTGATGAACGATGCAAAGAGCTGTACGCGGTTTACTGAAGTGATTTATAAAGAGAGATATGAGCGAATAGGTGAAGAAAATTACCTTTCTTGGCGCCTTCGATAATGGAATTTTAACGAACGAGAAGGATTTCAATGACGTCAATATTGAAGCGTTTCGCAGTAATCTGGACAAGGGGCTTGTCCAGACTGAAGTGTTTCGCAGTAATCAGCACAAGAGGCTTGTCCGATAACGCTAATTCTGACATCAGTATAAATCCTAGGTATAAGAGAATGCTTTCTGACTGCTATCATTGCCAAATGTATCAATAATAATACCTACGTCTTGAGAATTTTTGACGCAGGAAAATATAGCAAAGATATCTGAACTGGATACATATTATAATATTATTGAGCACTATTTTGATTGTTAATTTTAATAAAGTTGTTGTTTCAACACAATTACCCATTCTTGGCGAGTAGGTACGTTTGGTTTAGAGGTCTGTCGTGTGGAATTCGACAAACATAGTACCTAGATTAGGTATAAAATATGTTGGACATTTAGGTTACCTACCAATAAGCGATGTGGTCACCAGGCAACTGGAATGATTGATGATGAAATTTCTCACTATAATAAATTACGTACAGTTGTACAGCTCACTTCTATGCAAGCAGCATCTCTGCTCCGCGGCAGTTTGAAGCTGAACCAATTACGTAACTGGAAAAAGGTTCTCTGCAGATATTCTTCTGCAGATTTTCGCAAATTATTGCAACAAAATGAAAAGAAAACAAGAGCCCGAATTTATGCTGGTTTCATTCGTCATTTCTGATGACAGTGGCTACAGGGCAAATCAGTTCGGTGATGAATGGTAACGTGTTTTGACGATGAAGAATACAATTAAAATATTATGGAGCCCACCCACACAAACACTCACCCACTCCCTGCGGGTGTTGTAGGAGGGCATATTGTTAAAAGGAAATTGAATTCTAATTTAACGGTTATTTGAACACCAAACAGCGAAACTGATTCAAGTGAAAGCTTTTCCACTCAGTCAACAAACGAAAGAAGGAAACTTCTGAATTCAAGTTCTCAAAATACGTATTCAATTAGAAAGAAAGCCACTGAAAGGTTTTTCAGAGGGATGGAGGATAACGTCTACAGCTATATTTTATAGTGAAGTTCCTAAGTAAACAAGGAACTAGTAAATAGCTATATTACTCATGACAGAAACTAAGAAGTTAAAGGGGTCTAAAAACCATGAAGGCCTGGTATTATTGAATGAATGGAGGTAGGAATATAGGTAGGTACCTATTTAGATTCGTAGTCATTCATAATAAAGAAAAATTTTCACTCTTCAGTCAGTTTTTAGTACCTCCAGTAATACAAGAACCCCCCCACCGACCGTTGTAAAACTTTACCCGCCAAAAAAACCTCCTCAGCCGCAAAAAGGAATGATATCCATTTCGCCCGCCAAAATAGCCGCTCTTGGATGTGCATATATATTATATAGAAACCTGTTCCTTCCCCCTCTGTTAGATACGCGTACAGAAACCTGTTCCTTCCCCCCAAACTGTTGAGATATGAACGGGTTGAGACAGTTGAATGTGGGACCCTAGTAGGTAGATACCTAAAAATAAAAATTGCTTGAATGGGGAATAGGTACCCATGGTTCTGGAATTGCAGATTTTTCCCAAATTTGCTTTTTGTGGATGAGAAAAATCAAATCGGTTTTCCGGGATATAGCATACTTTCTTATAGTTATACATGTTTAGTTTCCAAGATTACGTGAAAGTGGAAATGACGTCATTGTACGACGTTTTGCCTCCATGCTACAGCATAGCAGCACCGCGACTTCTCGGGCTGTAGTATCGATGTCACAGCTCACCTCAACGTCGTGCATTATAAGAAGCAAGCTGTTTCCATACAAAGGCAGCAATGACGTCCAAATTTAATTACAAATTTACTATTTTCATAATGTCTCGTCCAAACGAGAAATATGCACCATCTCATCTCAGTGTCTACTTGTCAACAGTGTCTACAAAAATCTCTAAAATGAGTTTAAATTGATTCCGTCGGCCATCACAAGTTGTAGACAGGAATTATTGGGTTCGCTTGAAAAAGATTTTTTATTGTCCTGTCGTAAACTCTTCTACACGTTTCTGTTGCAGGTCGGTTCAGAAACGCTAAACTGAATGGCAAAGACCGGGAAAGTTTACTACCTATTTGACGTACAGAACAGAATGACGTACCTATCTATAGAAAGAGATTTTTGATGTAAAGCAGTGACGCGTTTACAACACGTTTTCAATATTTGCGACAGCGCGACTGGAAGCGATTTATTATTTTTATGATTATCTGAGATGGACAATATTGGAGAGAAAACTTTCCCAGACACGTGAACCATTTCCTTAAAGAAAAACTGTAGTTTTAGTACAAAACAAAAAACGTATGTACCTAATTCAAATCGCTTAAGACCAAGTCAACGACGAAACAGCAACGGGAGTCAATAAATCAACAGCATTATGCACCTCGATGTCCAGGGACATTATAATATATTATGATATTAACATATCAACAACACATGACATTATAGCATATCAAAATATTAACATTTAACTTCACTTCGTTGTATACAAATTATTGTCGGCTCAAAAGACACTAGTCGTTAGCAAGTAGATCAAAATATTGTTCAGCCAGACGGAGGCCAAGGAACAGTGGTTTTCCGCTGTAACATCAAGGTAAGAGCGGTGGTTTCTGGTCTCAGTTTTTTCTGTTGGTGCTAATAAAGATAATTTCTCACACCTGTTATCGAGAGCTGGTTCGCAGGTAAGGATGGATCAATTACGAACTGAGAAAACGATTCATTTTTAGGGTTTGTCAGCCTCTTTTTCCCTTCTATTTCAAAAACTGTGTATGTATCTAGGAATAATTCATTGAGATCATTGATAATATAACTCATTTTTTCGAAGTGGATCGGTGATGGTTCTTTGTATTGTAATGAACGTGCGAATTGAATAAATGAATGGATAATCATGTTTATTTCGGTCTAATCAAAATACAACACAAGTAAATTATAACAGAATAATATTGTTCATTTTATGCTCTGGCACAGAAGGCAGAATGAATAACTTCCACAGTACAGACACAAAATAATATAAAGATCTTCGTGTGAGCTTTTAAAAACAGGTTAATTATCCGATAAGAAATAACGTCTGGTAGGTAATGGTATTGCAATTCGGAACTTCGAAGAAGGGTCTGAAAATGTAGAAGCGTTTCAATGCCTATGTACTTGGGATTTCGACCAGAAATTAAGAAGAAAGAAAGTTTTGAGGAAGTTAAATCCGATATTGAGGTGAAAATGCAAAATCTGACCCATACTGTACAAGCGAGGATTTTTTGCGTACAAATCCTGTTTTTTAAATAGGAATAAATTTCCTGAAACAAACAAGAAAACGCCGCAAATTATTACACAGCGGTTTATTAATTTCCCTGATAGATGCTCCTTCTGCGTAGATAACTGTTTTCTGTGGTCAGTACCCTCGAGTTCCACCCAGGAAAGCCCTAAATGGAGTACTGGAGCCGGCCCGGGAATTACAGTTTCATAAAAATGCGCGGGATTCAATTATTCAATAATGAATTATTTGTAGTTATTCATGAAGCATAATGTAAATAATAAACCGTTGAGTAATAATTTACCTGTACAGATGCTCCTTCTGTGTAGATAGTATAACAATCCGCTGTGTAATAATTTACCGTTGTGTAATAATTTACCCAATAACACTTCATCGTTTGTTCAAGTTGCGAAAGTACGTATCAACAAAATCCAAAAGATATTTTCAAATGAAATTATATCACAGAACAGCCAACTCGACTTCATACAGCCATCGGTGATTATAATCAGGTGCCCCCTAGCGATGATATCTGGCCCGGATTTATACCGTTTGATTCACGATCATGTTGACGAAGCTTTTCGGTGCAAACGAACGGCAAAGCGTACAATGCTCCGGTGGTCTGAAAAAATGCTTTAGTTCACAATCAATTTAAAAACGTAAAAAAACCAAACCCTTTTATTGAAAGTTTTCGAGCTACGGCATTCTGAAAATTTCGACCCCTATTTTTCACTCCTTAGAGACGACAGGCAGTAACGCCGAGCTTCGAGGACCAACTAGAACCCAAATGGGACCTGCAAACCAAATTTCATTAATTTTGGTTCATGGTATCTAAGAAAAGTGCGAAGTACGGCGTACGCCGGACAGGCAGCAATTTTGGTTTATTATTTTCAATAATAAATAACAAATTATTACACAACGGTTTATTATTTACCTTAAGATCCACGAATAACTACAAATAATAATGAATTATTTAATTATTGAATCCCGCGCGTTTACCGAAACTTTAATTCCCGAGCCGGCTCCAGCACTCCATTTAGGGCTTTCCTGGGGGAGCTCGAGGGTACTGACCACAGAAAACAGTGATCTACGCAGAAGGGGCATCTATACAGTACATAATAAACCGTTGTGTAATAATTTGCAGCGTTTTTTTAATTGCATTTTGGATTCTACATACCTTGAAATATAAACCATCAAATTTTGAGGGGGGTTAAGTTTTTTTTCATGCTCGATTCCGAAGATTCGTTATTGGAAATAATAAACCGAACAAGAGAGTATATAAGGAGGGGGAGGATAACAAACTAATACAGTTATTAAAAATTTTGAAATATGAAGGTAATTCTTTGTTCGATTTGCGTTAGTAAATGTTCAGGGTTTGAACGTCTATGGTGCATTAATGGTAATATTAAGTTGAAGGTATCAATAAATTAGGAATTCGAGCATTAGATCATGCTAATAGACTTAACTGGCTACTGAACTTTTTCACTTTCTTCCCAGACGAAATTCATCCTAAGCCATTACTTGTTTACCACAATGTGTTGAAGGATGTGTTAAAAAATAAAAGTTTTTCCAGGTCAAAAAAATAGGTGGGGTATAATTACAAAATTGCAGTCGACTATTGCCCGATCCCAAAATAGTCGTGGAAGTCCCGAACCAGGATAACCGGTAATTAAAATGACAAAGTTCTGTGGGAAGTTACTGGATATCGTGCTGGGCGATGAAAGGTTAATAACTCAAGCGTGTGCGACCTTTCGAACTGTAGTAGATCAATTTCTTTCCGTGACATAACCGCGAAACAATAGAGCGAACCGTTGGAGAGTTTCTGAACGCCTAATGTGAATAAAGAAGGTCGTGAAGTCAAAGATAAACCGGTCAGCTCCGCTCGTATTTATCGATAGATTACAACGGTGGAACATTTATATACCCACACTAGGACCTACCTACTCTACTTCCAGAGATGAGGAATACATCCGCAGTGCCATGCAGGTATACATAACTACATCTAATTATACATAGCATAATATAATAAACAGTGGACACTGCAATCTACATAGTAGCACCACCTGCATTTACAACACAACAATCAATACAGTTGGTAGGATGATTCCATTACAAGAAATCAGTTTCGAATGACACAGATTTTACCGACCACAGCGACAATTGGAACTAAAGTTGATAAGCACTCAACGCAGCACCTAGAAGGCAGAGGTTATAACAGGTATCTAGCTATGTTTAAGTGCATATCTACGGTTATTTTTGCTTCCTCACTATCGGAAGGTAGTGAAGCCTTGGATTCATGATTGAGTAAAAAAAAAAAAAAAAAAAAGATGTCCTCCAAAATGAAAATTTCTATTACCATTTTTTGTTCCAGACATCAAGGAATTTTTGGTTACGTCTCTGCCTGTGGTCAATTCCTTGTTAACTTCCATAACTGCCCGAAATAATGGTCGAAATGAGCTGAAATTTGGAGGATAGGTGCGGGTTGGATCACAGATACTCTGACAGTTCCACCTTTCCACTGAATGAACTTAGTCAGCTATTCTGTACGTTACAGTGATTCAAGTGAGGAAGCTATACTGCCCACTCAAATTGGCAGACGTTTTCTTGTCTGCAAATGGAATAAATTTTCATCTTTACATTCATGGTGATGAAGACATCTGAGAAAGTTTATTGACTGAAAATGCTCATTTGCACAGATGATTCAGCTAAATTTTCATACATCTATCCGCTACTTTTGGTTTATTATTCTGTGAATAATACACCTATGTATTCGGTCAGCAAAAAATTTTTATAACACCCCCTCAAAATTTTTTGTTTTCCGTTTCAAGGTGCCTAGATTCAAAAAATGCAATGTCCGTCCGCCGTCCGCCGTACGCCGTACACCGTACGCCGTCCGCCGTATCACGTGTACCAGCTTCATTTTCGGTCTAAACAAGTCGTTCTTTCGCACACATGCTCCATTTGGGCCCTAGTTGTGTCCCGAAACTTTTCAGCCCGATCGGAATATACCCAGGGGTGTTATGAGTGAAAATGTGTGTAAAAATAGGTACTTTTGCGTTTTAGCAACATGTTGGTAACATGAGCTTTTGAGGTATCGGTTTCCATGTTTTTTTGGACGAGAAGACCGAATATGAAGTCGATTTTGACCAAAGCGGGGAAAATTTAGTTCTACCAAATGTTCAGCTCCCAAAATTGATTTTTTATGGGTGAAAAACCTGGGAAATCGTCTGAAATCACCATCATCTGTTTGTATAATAACCCTGGAAAAAGTGTCAACACGTGGATCAAGACGATTAAATGGCACTACCAATGATCAAGGATAGTTGAAAAAAAAAAAAACGTAAGTACCTAATTTGTGTTTTAGGGGCCAAAATTAATGGAAACCATCAGAAATAGCTATTTCGATTATTACGCATGAAAGAAGCAATAAATGAACAGCCAACATTTCTGTAGCTATGTCCAATAGAATAATAACCCATGTGACAAGGACTTTGCAACGTTTTTGTTTTCCAGCAGCTCGGGTCTCGGTCTGCAACTAGGAACTGGTAAGGTAAATCCAACGGAAATTTTCAGGGGCCTTATTATCCCCAAATAATATATTTCTGTTCATTCACTTGGGAGAGTTCATCAGTCAATGGACAAGTCACCCTGAATCTTGCTGTCAATACCAGAATTAGCAAATTCAATTTGTTGAGTAGGGATTTAGCGATGAAATAAAGATGTAGGCACAGCTCGTGAGAATAGTGTTCGTGACGCGGAAGCGATGTGCACATCATATTGGCAGCTGCTCTCTCAGAGGTAAACGAGGTAAGTGACGGGCGTGGGTTGAGGCCTTGGGTAACATCCAAAGGCACAAGACTAGCAGGATCCGTACCCAAGCAGTTTGCGATCGAACAAACAAACTTTCTAACTATTAAGAGAGTTCACCAAGATGTTTTTATCTCAACTACTTCAAAAATAAAATCGAATCGTTATTGCAGCAGTTTCCTTATATTGAGCATGAAACCGAGTTATTCGACTTATGAGTGACGGGAGCAACCATAAACAGGGAGAGATGTTCCATCTGTGTATATAAAAGTTATTTTATAAGTGCAATATGAAACACATCACAGGTATTAATATACCTACTTGAATATGACATAAAGGCATTGGCAACATCTGAGGGGCTGGAGCAGAAAATTCTACCAGGCTATTTTAGTCACGTTTATCACCATAATTCAGTCAACGTAACAGAATTAGAACAACGGGGTAGGAGTGAAAATGGAGCCGAAAACAACAATACGCAGATTGAAAAAATGAAACAACAAGGGGAGATTATAGTTATCAAACAATCGAGAAAAAACGAATGAGGCGATCTTATGATCGGATGTTGGCCCTAGTGTTACGTAACCGTTTATGACTACTGAAGAAGGCACGAATATTGATGACGTACTTACTCGTTGTGAGTTGAGTACGACGGTTTGAAGCTCTTGTTACGAGATGAGAAAAAACACCTTATTGCAAATGGAAATTCAAAGAATAATTTTGGCACGACACAGAAGTCAATTTAGCTGATTATTTGTAGTACGACCATTTGCTACAGAGAGCCTCAAGACATTCGAAAGTTGGTTACGATCGATAGTTGTTTATGGATACCGATGTACAAATCGAATGTTAGGCAGGTAATCTAATACTAACTTTCAGGTTGGCACTGCACAGTGTGTTCAAGTAAATTATGTTCAACCATAAGAGGGAAATCGGAAGAGTTGTATACAGCTGTAGGGAAATAAAAAGCGAATTTTAGCAAAACAAAAAAACTCACAAGCGTGTTTTACTGTTTTACTCTGGTTTCCGATTTTCAATTGCACGGTTTCGCCGGTTTCGAACTTACAGACGTCTTCTACTGTTTCTGGTTTATTAAATTTCGGTTTCTGCTTATTAGGACATTTGATTAGGCTTATTAAGCATTTTAATTAGGTTGATTAGGTCATTTCATTAGGCTTATGAGGCGCTATTTAATAAATGTTTGTATACAGACGTAATAGAAGTCTATATACAAATTAATATATTGGACAAGAAACGAATAGGAACCCAACGTCTGAAAAAGGAGTAGGTAACCCAACGTCGGAATAATCTAAGGTACCTACGGCTAGAATCCTAAAATGAAAATGAAAAAAAAAAACTTATCAGTTGCCATTAAAATGAGATTCACATACTTACTATAATTCTGGAATACACAATAGTTGGAAATGGATTACGTAGTTACAGCGGTGGAAGTTAGATGGTATAAAACTACCGATCAATAAATATGTTTATTTCAGTGACTCTGAAAGTAGGTTTATTACTATTTCTGAGCATGCGCAAAACGAAGTTTGTAAACGTTCTGTGTCCCGTAAGTACTGTGTGTCGCGTGCTGGTTCCATGCTCGCTCATTAGGTAGAGATTACAGACTCGTAAAATATAAACGGACTCTTTATATAGTCATGTAGGGACAAATCCCATGTTCTTATCAATAGTAATACTTATTTTGTTTGACCAACTTTTTCAAGTCGTACCTAAATAACAACAAAATTCTCTAAAACTCTTCAATTTTGGATGGAATGGAAAAGTAACTACCTACATTGATTTTATCATTCTGATAATCTGCAATGGCCAAGCAGAGTAAAAGTACCTCTTTCGAGAGCAAAGTTCCTACCGAAGTTCACCTACCGAATTTACCGAGTGAGTTTTTGATCGTGTTGGGTAGGTACCTATGTCTAAAATGGAATAACAATGAAAGTTACCTACTAGAAGTTCAAATATTGGCTCGGCTCGTTTTCTTTAGACAATCATGTCGTGCTCACTATTATGTTCAAAACAATGGTGCGTGAGACGACAGCACTGGTTCACGGATGACGCACTTGATATTAGTTGAATTTAGAATAGACAAAAATATTTGCAATTTGGAAATGTTGAAGTTCATATAGGTACCCTAATGATCAATGACTGTTACGTCATTCGGCAGGAATGATTCTTCATGAGGAAAACGTCCCAGTAATCATCACAAACTTCGTTCAGAAAAAAAGGCTTGACGCACTACGAACTTTGAATGCTGATTCGGCGACGTTTTAGCATTTGAGGACGATAGCGCGTTCAGCTCACGTCCGAACGCTCGTCAAATTGTTGTCGAGACGTCACATTACGTCTCATTACAGATGGTAATGGGCGTTTGTAGCGATTCGACGTGGGCATTACATTAAACAATAAAACTGCACTGACAGAATGAGATTAAATAGAATTAGATGCGGAATGAACGTTCAAAGACAAACAGTAAACCTCAATTCTGTCAACATGGCAAAGTTATATATATACACATATACATATATATACACTATTTTCGAATCAATGTAGGTAATATATAGGTATATAGCGCATCCACAGGTAGGTAGGTGTACAGAAATTGTATTTTCGATAAATCGCAAAATTAACAGGTAAAATTTGGGAAAACTGAACTTTGTTCCCTTTCTAAAGGCTAAAGGAGGCGACAGTTGTGCGAGAGAGAGACAGTTGTCTGAGTTCGTCTCAGTCTATGTTTTCAAGGGATCTCATGAGAAATTCTAGGTTTTCTCATTATTTTACTATTTTATTATTCGACCAACCCTCAAGACAATCGAATTAAAGTGAGTGATCAAAAACCATAAACGTTATTTTATTATTTCCGAAGTAAACTCAGTTAATAATGACCGATTTTGTTTTTCTCGAAACAGCAAACATCCCCCATTTGTACAGATGTATACTAGAGCTTTTCGATCCATATTATGCTACAAATATTGTCGAGGTGTTCCGTCGGGAAGAGAAACTTCATGTAGGTACATCATCTTTTCACCATGCTGAACAGAAAAGCGATATTCAACGAAACGTGAAAACCTACGCCTCAGTTCCACAAGAACATGGAAGAGACGTATTGTAGAAAAACTTACCTACTGTTCATACTACGCAGTTTTTCTTCATCACTAGTGAAATCACTTGCTCGGCAAAGAGACACTTGTTTTTACTACTGCCCCCTCAAACATTCAGCTCTTCCCAGGACCACGATTTTCAGTACGAAATTTCGCTTTCCGCCTCCAAGTCTGGGATCTGTGAAAAATTTCCCTGAATTTTCCTAAATTAACTTGAATGGTTTCCAAATGCGGCATGAACGCTAATTCGAGACTTCCTTAAAAAATTCTAAATATTAGGTAAGTACCTAACATAAATTAGTAAAATTAATTTTTTTAATTAATTTTTTAGTCAAGTTACATGATCCTCCTAATATTTAACTCTTCCTGTAAACCTTGCACTACCGAGATCTGAAAAAGCTGCAATTTATTACGAAACGATTTATTATTTGCTTGTATAGATGCCCCTTCTGCGTGGATCACAGTTTTCTGTGGTCAATACCGACCCTCGTGCTCCCCCCAGAAAAGCAGCCACGCGTGATTATAATCAGATGTTCCCTAGCAATGACATTTATCTGAAACGATTGTACCTATACCGTTTCATTCAGGATCATGTTGACGAAGCTTTTTAGTGCAAAATTCAGGGCCACTCTGAACGAACGGCTGGACGTACAACGCTAAAAAAATCCGAAGTTTGAGATCTACTTGAAAACGTAGAAAAACCCTTCCATTGAAAGTTTTCGAGCTACGGCGTTCTGGAAATTTCAACCCCTTAGAAAGGTGACTGACAGGAACGCGGAGCTTCGCGGACCAACTAGAACCCAAAAATGGAACCTACAAGGACAATTTTATTCCATCTTCGGATTCTACGTAACTACCTTGAAACGGAAACCATCAAATTTCGAGGGTGAGTTAAAATTTATTTTCCACGCTCAATTCCAAAGGTTCATTGCTGAAATTAATAAACCAAAAATTCTGTATAGGTTTATAGACTGCCTGGATATACTTTGGGGCGCCACTAGCGCCCCTTTAGTCTTAATTACAATTCATCATTTGGTACTCATGTCGCTCAAGTTTCCAGTACCAATTGCTGCTAATTATATGGCAGGACATTTTGTTTGTTCTTCAATTTTTTTGAGTTCCTAGGGTCAATCAATAGCTCCACTGAAAACTACATGCATGAATCCAAAATTCGACACCAAATAACGTAAAATTTTGAGAATGGCTTACTGTTACCACCCAACGATGATTCTACTTACCTGCAACAAGAAAAACACACATATTAGGTATTGGTATACATACCTACTACATCTTTAGGTAGGTAACGATTAGTTTAGCACGAAGCTACATCCGTCTAGAACATATTTTGCGGAGCTCCCCTCCTCAGAGAGACGATGGCAAATACGCAAAGAATCCAGAAATAACCCCTGGGGCCCGTTCCTAAAGTCGTTTACTCTTCAGTCTGCACTCTTATCCACATTGCACTTTGCAAACGGATTTCCGTTCCTAAAGAACGCTCTTGATTTGAAGAGGAAGAGTAAAGCAAAGTGTAGAATTGCATAGTTTTACCCTGTTTTGAACAGTTCCGTTCCTAAAGGTTATCTTTCGCAAAGTGCAGAATGAAGAGTCTGCGTTTCGAATGAAGAGTTTACAATATTTTTGCAGAGTCCCAAATGACTGCGGTAGAATGACATACCTTTCAAATCGGTTTTTAGGTTTTATATCTTCGTTGAATTCAGTGTTTGGTAGTACCAATAAAAATAAGAGAATTCAATCTTTCGATTAGGTCTAAAGGTGGTCCAATTAGTGTGAGGGCAAGCATATATATAGTACCATCGAAGTTAGCTCTACTGAGGCCATCAAAATACTCAACATTTGGGAGGAAGGAAAAGTTAGGAAGCGACAGGTTGTGGTTGTTAGTGGATAACAATTTACAACCTACCTAATTGTTTTTTTCCGATACTTCTCATCTGAGGATGATGACGAGGATGTTGAACATGCTCGACCCTCCGTCGGCCGCCTTCATCGAGCGCGAATTAATTTCGTCATCAGCGACACAACTTTCAGGGAGTCGTTTCGCCTAACCAAATCCCAAGTAAGTTAACATATAAAGACGGAAGACTTGATGAAATCGGATTCGGAATAAAACGATCGGAACATCCAACGATAAACTGTTGTAACAGTTACTGGAGGTTACTCCACAAAACGAAGGTTACTCTTCAGAACACTCATCGTTTCCAGTAAAGAATGGGAGCGCGAATGGGAACAGAAAGTTCTCCTACTTTTCATAATTCGCAGAGTGAAGAGTACAAATGAAGACTTGCAAAGTGAAAAGTTGAAGTCTTTAGGAATGGGCCCCTTGTCCGATTTCCGATGAAAAGTTTCAATATGGACTCATTTCCAAAGTTCCATTCAAATCGGACCATTCACATAGGGATTTTACTGCAAAATAGTTCTCAAACCCCCAATCGAGGGTTATGGGGAACATTCGAATTTCCCAATAACTTCCTCTTTGTAGCCAGATTTTTGAATTTCCATTTGATTAGGACAATCCGAATAGACCATGGATGGGGTTTGGGGAAACAAACGTAAAGATGGATAAATATTGATATCGGAGTCAATAGTTTCCAAATTGACAAAATTCGTTGCCATTAGTGAGCCTCGATGGATGAAATTTCATTTCTGGTTATATTTCCCGTATTACACGACAAGTCAAGCTACGGCTTGGACTGTCTGCCGCTAAAAGGACACTGCCGGAGTCGGTAAACTTTAACTCATCACGACTCTACCTTGACCCAGTGAACTTTGAGGGGGGAAATTCATTAAATTTATACGGATCCATCGGGAGCTCCAAGAGAACCTTGGCGCTCGGTTAACTGGACAATCCTGGGAATAATAAATCTTTCAGGAGCTTCCGTCCCTTTATACCGTCTTCTCCACTCTCAGCTCTCGTGCAACGGAGAGACAAAATCGCGAGCAAAATCGTCTGGCCCTTCAGCTGTTATCAGAAGACAAACCTACCTAATCATCAAAAATATGACGGAACCAACAAAGTAACAATTAAGTTGTGTAAATTGTCATTACAGTCTACTTCCTTCTACTTGTGATAAATGATGCATTTTTCTACATATCTAATACAACATATTGTAATGTTGTTGGAATGAATTATTGTATATTTATATACCTAATCAACCGTGACATTTTTCTATGGCATTGGTGAAACCAACAACCGAGACACAGAAAATAAACACAATAGCCATGACCTGAAATGCCTCCAGCCAGCTCGATTCTCTCTCCCGGGTGATGCAAAGTAGATAAATATTACTGCAAAGGTCGTTATTTATCAAACTGATATCAATAATTTCATATCAATTGAATAACGAACTCTTGTCGCGGTTTAGATAGACGAACAATCAAATACTCATTACCGTAAGAAAGATAGAGAAAGTACCCATTTGAAATCATCACGTCGTATCTAAATCAACGCCTTTTTAGAACACCAGTGATAGGTACAGTTGATTTTGTATGTCCATAAATTCTGTAAATGGTAATTACTATTCGACACCTTTATTGTTACCGGAACAGTGTCAAGGAAAATTGACATCCACCTACCATACGATAACAAAGGTTGTTAACCTTCAAGATACATGTTCGAGATTCAAACATTTCTAATTATAGTTTGATATGAACCAAGGCCTAAAAATAACCAATATACGTTTTAATCAATTTACGTACAGTAAATTTTATCAATTTATTTGATCATTTTCATCATGAGAAGGGGACGAATGCAAGCGAATAATTCTGACGTCAACAAGGAGGAAACAATAAACTACCGAGGAAAAATACTTTTGTTGATGTACAATAATATTTTGATCAATCTAGCGAATGACCCAATAACGAAACAGAGATAAAATCTTCAGTTGGGCATGTGTTACCTACAGCACGAGAGTTGTTGCTATTCAAGCTTTTTCAAGAAAACAGTTTTATACGAATTACACCATTCGTAAGGGCAGATTTTTAGCCGTGGGAGCATGGAATGGAAATGTAGGATTCTACTAAGGATTCATAGTATTGCAATAATACATATACCTATTACGGTAGTACCTACTTTTCAAAATTAATCTTCAATTACTTCAATTACTACCAACTGGAAATATTTCCAAATAGTCACAATTAAAGACACTAGAATATACTTACTTACCTACCTAACTTGTGACACCAGTTAAGTACCACAACAAGTTAAGATTACCAGTAGATGAGTAAATACAACACTCATACTTCATTATGAATTAAATTTCGGTATTTACCTTACCATTTTGGATTTCTCCATTTGTGCTATTTTGGATCACGTCAACTTTATTCACGCCAGGGACCGGGCTTTCTGGGGCCGTAATGACGCGTTACAGGAGACGGGAACGGTGGGAAAATGCATAATATTTAGGCATGTAACTGTTGCCGAACGTTAGTGAGCGTGTACTTCGTATCTGCTGGGTTTTCAGGCTCGGCCCCTCAGAAGTGACCCAGGTCTTATGTTTCCGTTTTTAAACTTTTCAGGCAATTTTCATTATTTTGAGGAGGGAGGGATGGGAGCGGATTTCCCCATTTTCGACCACGCTGAACGCGATCCCGTTTGGAGAGAAAAAAAAAACTCCTTCAGCTGTGTCTGTGCGCGTGTGTGTATGTGTGCGTGCGCGTGCGTATGCATTTCTGCCCAATGGTCCAAATGGTAGTTGGGGTTGGCCCTAGTTGGCCGCAAATGAATTTCGAATCAGTAGTAGGGACTATGCATACGCAAATGTGAAAAACGTCGAGCCTGCATAACTCAAGACCCAATGGTCCAAAATGGCTCACATTTTTATGGTAGTTCAGGGTTAGATCCTAGTTGGTCCCACGTGAATTTGGTCGCATTGGTTTCAGTAGTAGCGACTGCGCATGCGTGAAAACCGTTGAACCGCCATAGCCCACAACCCAATGGTCCAAACAAACCATCTTGCTTTAATCAGGTCCAGTAGTCACTAGTGCTCCATGTATTTAGATCATTATTCAAACCTTGTCAATGCGGGGAATGTCGCTTCTTAATTTCCGCGATGTCCTGATTGTTAATTGAAAAAATCTTCTCTCTCGAACTATCCTAGAAAATATCCTACAAAATACTACCTATTATGAATAAGGACAACTAATTCCAACCACAGTACCTAGGCGGAGACATGTAATCCATGGATTACTCTAGACCATAATAATGTTTTGTCGAAGTCAGTGTGTGAGTGTGCGTGCGTGGGTAGTTAGGTACCCAACCCAAAAAACGACCCTACTAAATCAGGGTCTTACAATAAAATAGGAATTCAGTGATCCAAGCAGAAAGGATTTCTATACAGGAAAATAATAATCCGTTGTGTAATAATATGCAACGTGATCACTTTCTCTGGCGAGAATCAAATCGACGTGATCCAAAGTGACCTTTGAAGATAATAATATTACGCATATCGAACTTAACCCTGATTTCTATTGCTTGATTACAGATGCGGATTAAGTTTCAACGCTCTACGTATCGGCCTTCAAAATTTGAGCTCGTAAATATTTAGGCACACCAACATAATTAAAAATTAGATAACGTCCCGCAATCATGTCATTTCACATCATGGGTATTAACCGATTAGCAAATAAAGATTAACTTAATTTTGATCGTTTCCTCTTTGGTTTCCTCATTACAATAGTGATGTTACACGAAGGAGTTGAAAACAACGAAATCAAATTAGGACGCTCATCAGAGGAGTGGAAATCCTCATGTCCTAACAGTGAATATTTGTTGATGGATTGCGTAACGTAAAGATTACTGCTATACGTAATAATCTTGTTAAAAAAAAGAACGATCGGTCAAAACAGAATCATACGATATAGGTACATCATACCTAGGAACTGCAGCCAACAAAATAGTTCACATTAGGTATGTTCAGCCTAAGGGAAATCAGTTCTCAAAGTTCCCATACCAGAACCAAAGTTATGGGGATAAGTTCTCTAACTTCGTAGGTCCGAGATCTCACGTCCGGAACAGCTCGAACTACGCCAGGGAGCACTAGAAGGTTCGAATGGGGTTTGCTTCAGCCCCAGCTCTGCGTTACTGTCAGTCAACTCTATGGTGTGAAAAATTGGGGTTGACATTTCCAGGACGCCGTTATCTAGATTTTTTTTACGTTTTTGAATTGATCTCGTACTGGGGAACGTTTTGAGACCACCCGGAGCATTGTATGCCCAGCCGTTCGTTCACAGTAAGGCCCTGAAATCTGCACCGAAAAGCTTCGTCAACAAGATCGTGAATGAAAAGGTATATATGCATCCAGCCCAGATATCACTGCTAGGCACCTGATGATTATAATCAAGCATGGCTGTATGAAATCGAGTTGGCTGTTCCGTGACATTATTTCATTTGAAGAATTATTGATATTTTGGGTTTATGTTGACAGGTACCTACTTTTGTAACTTCAACAAACGTTATGCTTCATTAGTAACAACCAATTTCACAATTAATTATAGAACTCTTGAATTCACCGCATACTTACGAAATTGCAATTGCCCAGCCGGCTCCAGAATTCGATTTGGGCTTTCCTGGGGGGGCATGACCACAGAAGACAGTGATCTATGCAGAACGGGCATCTACACATCCTAGATGTAATAATTTGTGTAATAATTTCCAGCGTTTGTCGCATGTGACCACTGACCACAAACATCAGATGGAGTATCAAATCCTGATAAGTTGTAAGTACCCAGGTAACTACGAATATGACCCGCATACTATACATATGATCTTAAAATAATAGACATTATGTAGTAGGTAGGTAGGTGTTCTGCATATTTATCTCAGTGATCCAGGTACTGACGATCTCCGTCATTTCTAGATATTACACAGGAAAATTTTTTCGCGTTTTTCAAAATAATATATCCGAAATTATAGGAATAGGGGTGAATCGCAAATTTTAAAGACTCCCTTAACAGACAGGAATTATTACCTTATCATGTGACAGTTTTGCCGAACAGTTTCAGATTGCTATCTAATTGAACTGAGTGGAGCCGTCGCTTTTGTGCAAGTTGGACTGCTCACCTTGAATTTGAAGTTGACAGGTATTTCCCTCTGTCCCGACATTACAAATCAGGCATTCGGCTGGGAATGTTAGCTGTCGCTGGGGACCTGATAAGGTCAAGGCGGTCGCCGGGGACTAATGTTCTTTGCAATAACGTTCCTATATTTCCCTCCAGCCCCCTCAAATACGTATCCCGGATATTTTACCTGGAGAAATACTTACGTAGGAATAAAACGACGCATCCATTTGTAACCGTTGAAATTAAATGAAAAGAATCATCCAGGCACTTAGAACTCAATAAGGAACCTATAAACTCGCAAAAGAAAAATAATTATGTAATTTATGTCATATCATCGGAAGCATAATTATTGATGCGCAAAAAGTTGGTGTTTAAAATACTGATGACACAACAGGTCGAAAAAGGACGGACAGTTATCGAACGTAATTAATTATTCACTTGTACCTCTCTGGGGTAGTTGGATGCAACTTCAAAACCCCACCCAAAAGCCAATTCTTGGAACATAATTATTAGTATAGTTCAGTTATAAAACGGATGAAAAGTTTCGCGGCACTGTTACGGTGAAAGTTTATTCAACTATTGCTTTTTTCCTGTTTACTCTTTCTGTTATTGTAAATTTTTGAGAAAATAATAATATGCTCACTAGGCATAATCCCGTAAATTTCAGGAATGCAATACCAATGCAAATCCGGAAATTTATAAATACCTATAGTAGGTACCTACACATGCCATTAATTATTTGGTCGTCTGCCTACCTATATACCATGAGGGCCAGATCGATGATGGGGATCGTGATCCCGAACTTCAGAATCATTGATCCAAAGTTTGCCATTTTTTTTCAACCACTTAGATAAGTTTATCCAGTCCCTCAAAGTTGAGTTTTCCTGCAGTTTAAAAAAATATGACCGGCGCAAAATCACAGACTCACGAAATGAATAATTCATTGGAGCCAACGCCGACACATATACGTTTTCAACGTTTTCCAGAGCGAATGACGCAGGTCGCAAAGCTCTTTACTGCATTCACTCAAATTGAGATTCAGATTTTCTCCTTTTGTAGGATGTTCTTTCAAGAAAACAACCGTTATCAAAGCTGAGCACGGGACACTCAACTGCCCTAACGACATGATTGACTATTCGACACGGATACCGTAATCTTTGACCGTTTTAAATGTGCTGGGAAGATTCCATTTAGATCCGCTTGAGGAACATGAACTAGCTCATTACCACAGATGGAAACTATTCCAGAATATCAACTGAATAATCTATTTTCATAAAACTCGATTTTCCTATTACCCTGATGGAGCCTATCCAAGGGAGTTGTGTAACACCTCATTTTTCTCATTTTTGAGAGAGTGCAATGACCTTGAGACTCTCTCTTAGTGTTTACTACATAGGATCTCCTTAGTTTTGTGATAAAATCAAATAGCTGCGGTCGACTGAGCCCCCCCCCCCCCACCACCACCACCTAATCACTATCTCTATCCATCAACTACCGGAAAGAATAATTATGAAAAGAGCTGAAATTTGGAGAACATGTGAACGTTGTTTGGAGTTAGTCCCATGTGAACTATTCTCTCAAATGTATGTAGGTAGTTTAATAATTATTTCGGTAGGTGACCCAATTCCAAGCCGAGCCAAGTGATCCATGGATTTTTTGTACAAAGGCTTCCCACTAAAAGTGAGTGACATTAATATTATTGACATGGCAAGTGTACTCCACGTCTGTTCGGAAGCGAAAGAGTGAGGCGAAGTTTGGACTACAGAACTTTCTCAGTGGGCTTTTCTGTCGTCTGAATCGCAATGATATTTTGGGACTATCCGCGACAGTGGGAAACCTTAACCACTGTCGATCAAACGGCCGGGAATCCCTTCACATCAAGAGATATCTTTAGTCCAAAAGCCATCAGGTATTTCCAGATTTCAGCAGACGGTTTGATGATTCCGGCTCCTACCTACCGCTCCTCGATATCAGGTTAGCGAGAGGTATTTTTGGCCCGGTTTCAAGAATCGTGGGAGGTATCAGTATTACTCAATAGGTTGTACTCGTTTACAGATCTTGTCAGGGCAGCAATACAACATTTTTAATACATAAATATGTAATCCTAGTTTTTTTGTGTATTCCTACGTACACGTGAACGGCTATACACCAGGTTCCTACCGACGTCACTCGACACAACCGCAGTGTAAAACCTATTACAGTGGAATCCCGCTGATTCGAATACCCCGTTAATTCGAAGAAAATGTACGGTGCCTTGAAAAAATCGCGCTACAATGTACTTCGGTCCTCTCGGTATACTTTCTTCTTGCTTTCTTCTTTCTTCTTGCTTGATTCGAAATTGCTGTCTGTTTACCCTCCCAATTCCAACAACACGTTCGGTGGGGACGGTAAACAATCCAAAATTTCGAATTAATTAAGGAGAGATTTTGCTCCTTGTTCGCTTGTTACATTACAGATTTTTTCAAATGGAGAAAATGAATGAAGGTCGTACAAATAATATGTAGGTATGTATAATGTACATAATACTGACTTACGTAGTACCTACGTGTAGTATTTTGACGTAGTTTTTTTTCTCCAATATTTGTAATAAACCCTCAATAATAAAATATTATATTCGACATTTTTTCAAGTGACACCCGTAATACGAAATCTACCTAATTAGAATACCTCGCTAATCCGAATTTTTCGCTGGCCCCTTGAAGATTCGAAATAGCGGGATTCCACTACACTACCACACACTTACACACCTATACGAATAGCGAAGGGATGTGTGTTTGACCTCAAAAACAGATTCAGCATCCAAAAAAATCCCCACAGCGAGCAACCAATTTTTAGCTCCTATTTCCCATTAGTTAGTTTACCCCCGAAGAGAGTTTGAAATTCGGATGACTAGAAGTTTTCCGACATGAATTCAACCCCCTTCCTCTTACCATTCAGCTTAAATAATTTGGAGGAATAAACAATATGCACGTCTGTTCCCCATTTTATTTCAGCAAGCTATCCGTAGATTGATTTCCGGTGTTCACTTTGGGTTTCCGTCGTTGTAAATCGATATCAACGATTTAGATAATAATATACTGTTTTTAGGCTAGACCTCTGGTTGCCGGCGTTCTGCATAATATCAATCAGTATCGCAGGGTGGCCAATAACATGATACAACTACTATGTAAAATAGTATGCTAAATGTTAAGCAATTCTAGGTACTTCTACCGCGAGTTGCCTGCATAACAAAAATGTTCAAGTGAACTCAGAACTCACATAAAAACTGCGTTTGGGGTACAGTGGATCATACTAAACATGTTTGCTGGTAATAACGAGTTACCTACTTTACACAATAAGAATGTACTCGTCATAAAAAAAAGGTACCTACTCTCTTATCACTAAGAAACGGTCCACATCTTAATGACTTGTAATTTATCCAAGGACCGGAGACTTTTTGTTTGTTTGATTATTGTAGTGAGGTGGGAAATCGAGGAACGTTGTCCTGGTCAAGGACAAGGACTGAGCAAGCAAGGACATCTCCGGCCAGCACACCCGATGCTTTACAATGACACCCCTTTCCTTCCCTTTTACATTCTTGACGAAACAGGTAGGTACAACAAAAGTCAATTAATTTTAATAACTGAATCTTTCTTCAATCTTCATGTCAGTTGTTACGCCTTACGTGCTTTCTCATTGTCACTTTCATTAATTGTTTTTCGCTTTCTTGTCACTGTATTTTTGTAACTTTTCCGCACTATTGTAGAAGAAGGGTACTTACTCAATTCCGTCTCTCTTTTGGTCAAAAGGGCCATTGTTTAGCTTTGAAATTATGGCAAAACATCCACATTTTCTTTCGTTACTAGTCAGTATCGCCCTTGTGCCGTCATCATGATATTACTACTGCTCTGAGGGCAAATGCACACACTCAAAAGGGTACGGACATTTTTACATTATTACATGTTATAGTTTGACTCTTCATGGTTGATGGTCACAAGTTTCCAACAGTTTGATTGATGACGTTACCTAACAATAATAATTTTGTTTTCGACTTCCATGAAATGGCAAACGATTTTGTGTTCAGTTAGGGATTTTTATTTCCCAATTCAAGTTCAATAATGAGTTGAAATTATTCTAAGTGGAGGGTTGTTACGTTTTATAAACAAATACCACAACAATGAAGATTTTTTCATAATCCTGAATAGGAATCTCTCGTTTTCCCCATATTTTCTTATGGGGGGACACATATCGGCAGTGCGGACATTGATTCCAAAAAATGGGCAAATGTCCGCAAAAACCATTTGGCCGAAATTATGCTTCTCTCAAATAAATGATAGGTAAGATCCTAAGCTTTCGATTCCATACCAGAAACCGAATAAAATCATGAAACACTCCACAAAAATTCAAAACTCAAAACTGCCTATAATACTCCCCCCCCCCCCCCCCAACACCACAACTACTTATCATATCCGTTGAGGATCGGGAGGCGATTCGACAAAAGCGGCCAATGAACCTGACCGTGTCAACGAACTCAAACCCAGAACGTACCTGTACATTACATACTTCAGTAGTCGATGAGCTGAGGGTTGAAATTTCCCGAACGCCGCAGTTCGAACACTTTCAATGGAAGGTTATGGGTTTTTTATACGTTTTTAAATTGAGCTTGAACTTGAGAATTTTTCGAGACCACCCGGAGCATTGTACCTCCAGCCGTTAGTTTGCACCGAAAAGCTTCGGCAACGTGATCGTGAATGAAACGGTATAAATCTGACCCACATATCACTCACTGATAGGGAACACCTGATTATAATCAAGGAACGCTGTATGAAATCGAGTTGGCTGTTCAGTGATATTTCATTTGAAGAATGATGGTTATCTTGGATTCTGTTGATAGCTAGGTACCTACCTACTTTTGGTTTATTATTTTCAACAATAAATCTTCGCAATCGAGCTCGAAATTTTTTAAATGTTTTTAACCCCCCCCCAACAAAAAATTTTACGGTTTACGTTTCAAGGTAGTAGAATCCGAAAATGGAATTAAAAAAATTCTGTCCGTCCGCCATACACCATACCATGAACCATGAACCAAAATTAATCTCAGTTACTATGAACCAAAATTAATGAAATTTGGTTTGCAGGTTCCGTTTGGGGTCTAGTTGGTCCTCGAAGTTCGGCGTTACTGTCAGTCATCTCCAAAGGGTGAAAAGTAGGGGTTGACATTTTCAGAACGCCATAGCTCGAAAACTTTCAATAGAAGGGTACGGTTTTTTTACGTTTTTAAATTGATCTTGAACTAAAGAATTTTTTGAGACCACCCGGAGCATTGTAGGTACGACGAGCCGTTCGTTAGTACCAAAAGCTTCGTAAACATGATCGTGAATGAAACGGTATGAATCCGGGCCACATACTGCTAGGGAGCACCTGATTATAATCACGGATGGCTATATGAAGTCGAGCTGGCTGTTCAGTGATATTATTTCATTTGAGAAATGATGGATCTTTTGGATTTTGTTGACAGGTACTTTTGCAACTTAAACAAACGTTGAAGTAGGTATTATTGGGTAAATTTTTACACAACGGTAAATGATTAAACAACGGTTCATTATACTATCTACGCAGAAGGGGCATATGTATGCTTCAGGAATAACTACAAATAATTAATGACTGAATTATTGAATCCCGCGCATTTGTATGAAACTTTTATTCCCGGGCCGGCTCCAGTACTGCATTTAGGGCTTTCCTGGGGGAGCTGGAGGTACTGACCACCGAAAGCAGTGACCTACGCAGAAGGGGCACCTATACAGGTAAATAATAAACCGTTGTGTAATAATTTGCAGCGTTTTTTAATTTGAATAATCGTTATGCTTTATGAATAGCAACAAATGATTATTTTGTTATCGAATTCTTGAAACTGCATATTTATGAAATGTGACTGCCCGGCAGGCTCCAGTACTCGATTTAGGGCTCTTGGGGAAGCACAAGGGTAGGTATTGAAAAAAAGCGCAGAAAACAGTGATCTACGCAGAAGGGCTATACGTGTAAATAATAAACCGTTGTGCAATAATTTGCAGCGTTTTTATTTTGAGTGAAGATGACAAAATAAGGTGTTCGAAAATTGATAGATCATCATTTATTTTCATCATAATGTTACACCGGGATCAATGTATAGTTTCAATCGAGAGAAGATAAATTCAGATGCATAAGATTAGTAGATTGGTAGGTACCTAACAGGAAGTTTGGGAGACTGGAGGGAAGAGGTGGCGTTGGTTTCCGTATGTGGTGCACAAATCAAGACATGAATAAAGTAATTCTACTAAATATCGGTGACTGTATTTTTATTCACTCTACGAACACACGCCTACTACAGTTCGCTCTGAATTTACTGAACCAACTATAAGCGTATTCTCCCGGCTCGAAACGGAACTAATAGCCGAGGGGGCGTAACCACTCAGTACATTGCACCCACAACACAGCTAACCTGCTCTCGCGGGATAAGAGTGAACTAACAGAAGCAACCTGGAGCTCCAAAGAGTGCGCTGCCTTACAGCTTGAATTCATTGAAATTTTCGTGATTTTTTCCAGCTCCAGCGATGTGCCCAGTGGCGTAGCCAGGATTGTTAAATGAGGGGGGGGGGGGGGGGGTTCGGAAATAGAAAAGTTCCAGTCATGCAACATGGTTTTATGAGCGAATTTTCAAAGAAATATTCGTGCTATTGCGTAAGAAGATGATATAGCGAGATTTTTCAGTGATAAAATCAAATTTGACCCACTTGTGTTTCAGAAAAGTGTTTTCATCATAGAAATAGTCCATCCGTCGTGATTCACCATCCCACACAACGTCAGGTGAATTAACATTGATTTGAGCCCTCATTACCAATTTTTAACCCCCAAAAATCAAAATTTGACCCCTATTCTCTATGGAGAAAAACAATGAAATGGTATTTTTCTGTCTTTAATCACCCTTCCATAGCACATTTAGTGATTTCCTATCAATTGTTCACAATTTTAGCCGTTTTTATGGAATTTTCGTCCCCTAAAAACTCAAATTTGACCCTCTTAGATTTGTTGAAAATTGCTCATCTTCGAACATACCCTCTGTTTGGCAATACGAACTTTTTGGCGAAAATTGGAACTTTTATCATGCACCCTAGGACAAATATCGTCTGGAGTGACATATAAACATATATACGTAGGTATACATTTTTGTTAGCATCTACGGATGAAATGCTCTGATACGGATTTGCTTATGAAAAAATTTCAAAAAATCATGTTCTGAAAATGTTGAACCCATTGCAATAGCTTCATTTTCTTTGAACATTCGCTTACAAGGTTGGACTTTACAAACAAAGCTACATTTAATAATGCACTAAATGTTACAGGTAATTAGGTAAGTTAACTGTAAAATAAAACATATTTATTTGGCAACAATGTTAGCGGAAAAATTCCAATCATTGTTTTACAGAAAGAATAGGTGTCAAATTTGGATGGGGGGGGAGGGGGTAAAATTGGTATTAAGGGCTAAAATATATAGGTATTAATTCACCTGACATTGTGTGATGGTGATTCACGACAGAAAGAGGGACTATTTTGATTATAGAAATATTTTTCACATTCATATACTTCAGAAATATTCACATTGCTCGTTTGTAATCAAATAATCGTAATATTACTTGACTGTTTTTTACTGTTGTGATTGACATCATTCTTGAAGATTTAATTTTAATTTGTGAAGATTTGATTTTAATTTGCGATAAAGTTTTCGAGCCAATGGGGTCATGACCCCCACCCCAACCACCCCCCCCTGGCTACGCCACTAGACGTGCCTAATGTAATACAAGCTGTTCCTTTAGTTTCATCGTTTGCTACTTACTTATTATGAACGATTCCATCCATGATAGATTCGACCTTGTTGAAACCCCCAACCATAAGTTGGAAAATGCTGCAAACTATTACCTACCTGCACAAGGTTTTATAAAATATATACCTATATATTATATATATATACCTGTGCCCCTTCTGCGAAGATCACTGTTTTCTGTGGTCATCAATAAACCTAAACTCGTGCCCCCCCCCCCCCCCAAACCCTTAAATCGAGTAGGTACTAGAGCGGCTGGGCAATTAGAGTTTCATTATATGGGGTGGATCCAACAATTCTATCTATTATTATTTTGTTGGTATTATGCGTGCATGCATAGTTGAAAATTGAAAAAGAAAGTTCGACCGCATAGTTCGAAGAAAATTCTTGAAAATTTCATTAAAATCGGGCCTTAGGTTCATGAAAAATTAAGTACTACCTACCTTAGATTTCTTGTTTGCGCACGCGCAGCGGTCATACCCACGATACGAGCTTTTTTATATTCATGAGGACCGTCTAGAAGCTACACTCCAACAACCTACCAAATTGCATCAAACCTGAAAGTGTTTCGTAAAAGAAGATTAAGTACCTCGTATTTCGCGTGTGCGCAAGAGCAGTGTTCATACCAATGATCCGAGCGTTTTGAAATTCATAGAGGACCATGTAATAGGTATTTGTCGATGTAATCCCAAAACGTAAAAAACCGGCTCATGTGGTCCCGAACGACCGATGTACTAACACCCCCCCCCCCCCCCACGTGTTTTCTCAGTTAATCCCGCAAAAAAATAGACCAGGTCAATCAATTCAACAACCAAAAATACAGCTGAAAAACGGCAAGTCAATCTCAAATAACAATAATAATAATTTAAAAACATCCGTTGTAAACACTGCTGTTTACGTCTTGTTTTTGCTCGCCGTTATTTTACTTCCTGCTTCCGCCGCGCACTGCTTTGGCCACTTTCGAGGAAACTCCCTTGACAAAGTTGTATATCATATTGTACTGAGTTCCCCACTTTCTACGTCTCTAGCAAGGTAGGAGACCCGGAGTTATCGGGAATACATCGGCCGTTGCACCAATAGCTAACTACCATAACTACTTACCCACCGAATTTGAGCTAAATCATGCCATTTATTTGTGAGAAATTGAATAGGTTCCTCGGATTCACGCATGGGCAGTGGGCCGTACTAATTAACGATCGTTCCATAATTCTGGGGCCCACACAGCCAACTATAACTTCAGAATTAAACTTTTCCTATACGGAGCAGAAAACGGCGGACGCCGAATGGGGGACGACGGACGGACAGACATTTTTTTAATTCCATTTCGGATTCTACGTAACTTGAAACGGAAACCATCAAATTTTAAGGGAGGGGTTACATTTTTTTTTTTTTTAAATTAATGCGCGATTCCAAAGGTTCATTATTGAAAATAATAAACCAAAACGGCAGATAAAGTTAACTAGTGGTTACTGAAATTATCGGTTCTAATGGAGGCCAGCTCTATATGAAGGTAGCTCAACTAGAAATTCCGTCTTCCGTAGGAGAAGAAGAGGAGCTGAAAATAGGTTAGGTATTTTTGTTTTTCGACCATCGAGGGTGATTAAGGGTCCGTCAATTCAATACGACTCCGCATCTCTGCTCTCACCACTCTGTATTTGAAGCTGCTCCAGGATAAATACAGCTTAGGTACCCCTACATTCCCCTAAGCATGACTGTAGGCAGAGTTGCCAGTACTCTATAAAACTGTACGCTGCTCCCCACTAGGTGGTCAACAATCGGAGCCGTTGCTAATCTTGCCTTTATCATGTTTTGGTAATAAGTTAGTAAGCAATTTGTTCCTCTTACATAGATTATGTTCCTACCTAATTTTAATAAAAATGCATTGCTCAGTTTGTTCTCATATAAATATTATAGGTAATTATTAAAAAACAATACCCATGTAGGTAGGTATTATGTTTGCATAACAAGTCAGTACATTTGTTCTCCTTACAGAAGTAAGCATCATAGGTGACATGACCAGTGAATGAACAACCCCCAATGAATGAACATTGCTAGGAAAAGTTCAAATATTAAGGCTTGACGCGCTCTTCCGAAGGTCTGTAGGTATTCGCTAGTTAGAGTAGGGTCTCACAGAGGGCAGTGCAAGGTTCATATGGAATTAGTCAACCTGCTAAACTGAAACCTCTTTAATTTTCAAGCAGTCCACATGGAAGAGCCTCTGTCCTCAAGGTGAGTGTAAGACTTTCGTCCAGTTATTTGGGTTTTGTAATGAAATCTTAAGGTGGTTTTAGTTGTCCTTCATGTAGGTTCATTAATTTAATGTTCTTCTTCCTAAAAATGAAGTTACATTTCGAAAAATCTGCCGAATTTATCGAAATCCAGGAGTTCATTTACTGGGTTGCTCAAAGGCGAGTAACCCAGTGGATGAACGGCCGTTCATTTACTGGTAAAGGGGTCATACTCCTTATTTTGCAGTTTTCTAATCAATTCAATCGGAAAAAACATCACATAATCTGAAAAACATGGAATTAAGGCCATAAATCGTCTGTTACCAGTAGATGAACGGGGTATTTAGTTGATGAAATTTGGGCGTTCATTCGTTGGTGGTCAGTTATCCAGTGAATGAACAGGTGAATATTTCCGAGTTGTTGAGATTTTTTTTCGAATGTGTAACAATTCAGGTGGTAAAGATCAGTACATTGGGATCCTGTGACTGAAATGGGATATTTTTCAGATGTCTCGTCGAGAAAGAAGAAGTGATTCGTCGTCAGAAATGGAAGCCTCTCCATCTCCCTCTCCTCACAATCCTTCGAGGGAGTACAAAAGGTTCCGGTATTCTGAAGAATCTCTTGAAAAAGCTCTGCAACTCATTAAAGAAGGTAATCTATCTTTGAGCAAAGCCAGTAAAGACTACGGCATTCCAAAAGGAACTTTATTTAACAAAGTTCACGGTAAAGTTCCCCAGGGAAGGAAGATGGGACCAGCCACAATTTTGACGGAAGAGGAGGAGCAAGCTGTGTCCAAGTGGATCATGAACAAGGCAAAAGTGGGATTTCCGCTGTGTGGTGAGGACGTGAAAGATTCTATTCAGGAAGTCCTGAAGGAATGTCCTCGCGCCAATCCATTCACAGATAGCAGGCCCGGGAACAAGTGGCTTTCACTGTTTTTGAAGAGACATCCCGAAATTCATAAAATGAATGCTGAGGTGATTTCCAAGGCCCGTGCCTCTGTGACTGAACAAAGTTTGCGAATGTGGTTTGCAGAACTGAAAGAATTTTTGGCTGAGAACAACTGCTTCGATATATTTGAAGATGGTCGAAGAGTATTAAATTGCGACGAAACTGGTTGCCAAACGTGCCCAAAAACAGGGAAGGTGTTAGGACCAAAAGGTTTCAAGAATTTATACGAAATTTGCGGTGGAAGCGAAAAAGAATCGATCACAGTATTATGTACTTACAGTGCAGACGGTTCAGCTTTACCACCGATGGTTGTCTATCCGTATAAACGGATCCCTCAAGCTATTCTCAGAAACATGCCAGAAGGATGGGCTCTAGGGCGATCGGACTCAGGATGGATGGTGTCCGCTACTTTTTTTGAATATGTTTCGAAGGTCTTGTTGAGTTGGTTGAAAGAAAGAGACACTACATTCCCGGTTATTCTGTTTCTCGACGGCCATAAAAGCCATTTGAGCTTGGAACTGTCAAATTTCTGCGCAGAAAACCAAATAATCGTGTTCTGTTTACCCCCTAACGCCACACACATCATTCAACCGTGTGATGTTGGTATATTTCGCCCGCTTAAAGTTGCATGGAGGAATGTTGTAAGAAATGCGAAGCAAAACAACATTGTTATCACTAAGTTGAACTTCGCTTGTCTTTTCAAGACAGCTTTCGATTCTGTTGGCAAACACGTGATTCAGAAAAGCTTTGGAGCATGTGGGTTGTACCCACTAAATGAAAATGCCATCGATTATACAAAGTGCATTTCAGTTAGACGTGCTGAAATCAGTCAGGAAAATGATGGATCGGAGATATCTGCTGAATATCAGCCTACAGATTCAGATTATGCTGTAACCAGAAGAGTGATAGAGTTCACCATTGGCAGGGATAAACTTGAATCATTCCACGAGAGTTTGCGGAAGGGGACAAACGAAGACTGCACAGATCTGTTCCTCCTCTGGAAATCGATTTATATGAAGACAACAGAAAATGAGAAAACTTCAGAAAAAGAGATGAAGCAGTCGCTGAAGGGCATGAAAGGGAAAAAAGGACCTGTACCAAAAAAATCCAAGAAAATACCACCACCCCAAGAACCTTCCAAGTCGTCTGCTCATGGTTGCAAATGCCCAGGATGTGATGAACTCTATGAAGAGCCTCCAGTTGAAGATTGGATTCAGTGCATGACCTGTAAATTGTGGTGGCATGAAGATTGTACAGACTATACTGGGATGGGTACTTTCACTTCTAATGATTGTTGAATTTATCTACTGACTGCATGCTCAAGTTAGTAATACCTACCTACCTGTGTTGGTATGTCAACCTTGCATCAGCAACATTCAGTTCCTTGATTTAAAAATTAAAGTTTAGTTCAAATCGTTTAACCGTCTTGAATTAATTTATTCCTTTTACATCATTTGAATCAGGTATCGTTGGCACCTACATCATTCATCCAATGTCAAAAGAATACTGATGTATTACGTAGTGAACATTAGGAAAGTACCTACCTACTTGGATTCGGTCTTATATATATACCTACACCTTTATTCTATCAATAATGAGTAGCTACGTCCGACTTACCTACTAGGTAGATCCTACCTATATGTTGTTCATTCACTGGAAAACACACCCGTTCATTCTCTGGAAAACCGTTCAGTCACTGGGTGTTTCTCTCATTTTTCACTTGGAAGTATTTCTATAACTCGCACATAATTTTTTTGCTCCAGTGAAGCTTGAATTAGTGTTATGGAATAAATAAGCGTTGTAATGGGCTAGACATCTTCAACTTTTCAGGACCTAGACTGCCAGGAATCTGTACGTAAAAGTCAGATTTTGGTTGCCCAGCTACTAAGTGTTCATTTACTGGTCACGTCACCTATTAAGTAGCATAATTTAAATAAAAAATGTATTGTTCATTAGTTCTCTCATAACTGAGAACCTTCTATTGATTCCGCTCCCAGGTGCCTCGCTTCAAAACAAATCTATGTTCGACTAAGAAAAACGGAGGATTTCTACTAATTCACGAAAAACACGGGCCTTTGCACGTCACTTGAATGAATCCAGTCATAGCTTCAACTTTGATCTTGCAGACCGACAGTTCTTTGAATATCTTAATTGCTGCCAAAAAGGGAGCATGCTGGGATGTACTTGAAAAATTATTAAGAGTGATAGTTTGGGTAAATCTTTGAATGATGTAATTCCTCTAAGTTTTTCTCCATTATTTCTTTCATTTCTGTAACAGCTTGGTTCCTCCCCCCCCCCCTTTCACTTTTTGGCATTCTCTTCCTGGGCCAATCAGAATCGACCCCCCCTTCCTTTTGTACCATTCTTCACAACCAATCCCAATCGACCACATTTCACTTTTTGACTATTTATAAGGTCACCTCTCCAATGTACCTTCAGTTATTGTTTGTTGCTGACGATGGTTTGATCACCAAAACCGGGATAACAGTGTTTTTCGCGTTTCTTCGTGTATTAGTGGAAATAGACTATTTTTTCAATAAATCCGTTTTTCTTTGAAATGGATTTCCACGATTTCTTCGCGAGTGATTTAGTTCGTGCCTATGTTCGACTGTTGGGGTAACCTCAAACCAACCTACTAAAATCTATCTAGAATTGCCCGCAAATGTGGAGAACGTATGAGTAGGTACCTACCTACTAAGAGGAGCGAACGTAGGGTATGACGGGCTTCAGTCCGGCCAATACCGCGGCCATTTTGGATCCAACCTACTGGCCCGGTAGCTCGCTCCGCTTCAATTCACTTAGTAAAGAGCATTATTTATGGTTTACCTATATAATTACTATATTATGACTCCAGCTTTAAAATGCATTATCTATCAATCTAAAATGAGTGAGCCAGCCACTGAATCTACGGCTCTCAGGATCGACAAAATCCAAACGCCTAACTGTAAGTACGTGCTCAGAAAGGAGACATGTTCACTGGACACGGAACATTTTTACCCTTCCCTACTCACTTTGCTGATAAGTGTTGGAATTCTCACCAAAAAGCTCCAACACATATAAAGTAATTGGACATGTCCTAGACCACCCTAATGAAAAGCTGCTGTCCATTTATCAAAAATGAAATCTACATTTTTAAAACGATCCCAACATTTCCCCCGCTTTTCTTCTAAGATTCAGGAACTTTTTCGTAACAATATGGCCCGAAATCCCAGATTGTAACAATAAAATCCAAAGCCTTCCTAGGCTAATCCTTTCAGAGATGTCAACTTTTGGCTACCAAAGCTCTTCCATAGTTTCACATTTTCTCATGATTCCGATATTTCTTTGGATATTTGGGGGGTTTGCTAGAAATATAGAAAAACTTCGGAGTATCACATGGGTACTATTACCCCCTCTACCACAGCTAACATTGCCCAGGAAACCGAAGAACTCGAAAGCGTTGGATATGTGTACAGTAACCTATTCGTTCCCTCCAACCTTGAAATTTCTTTCAGCACTGTTTGGCGGGCAGCTTTTTGTTGATTTTGGGTTTCTATACACATACCAATAGAGGGGGAAGGAATGGATTTCTATTTATGAACATCCAAGAGCGAGCACCGAGCATGCTACTTTGGCGTAGAATAACATACACGAAGCATACCATACATAGACGTTCTTTCATTCTTAACAGAACGGCTTCTTTGAAATCATTTCGAGAATCACGAGTGTTAGTGGACTCTGGTACACGCCATGAAATTGCGGGGAATGATTTGACCCACTATTCGCGGAAAGGCGATGCTTTCGAGAATTGGCTGCGTTTAGTGGTCGTTTCACGCCCCACGCCACTTGTTTTCACGCTGCCACCAGGTGTATGCTTTGCCTAATCTGTGTATCTTTTTTTGTCTTGTTTTTGTCGAATCCATTCTCAAATAATTTTTAAAATCATCGGGATAATTCTCTCAGTTCTTTGAATACGTTCATGTGACCATATTTTCACGGTCAGCCAGTCCCTTTTTCTGCCAAACTCTACTTTTTCTTAAAAAGCTTTTTGTGCTATAGATACAATAAAAAGGATGCATGCCACAATCTTCCGGGTATTCCTATTATCGCCCAGCCAGTGCGCCTCCATGCTCACCTTCGCACCGCACAACTACTAATTGTTAATTATCTACGAGTTATTATCGAAGAGATAGAGATAAGAACAAGGTGAAGCTTTTCGCCGTCGGCACAGAGTGGCAGTGAGTGCTTCACAATGAACTTCTTGTCTCTTTATGTGGAGGCAGAACGAACTCAGCAACGGAACGGATCACTTCGAAAGTATTTTACAAGACACTGCAGATTGTTGACCTCCCCCAATTACCATGTAGCTGTTCAATGTTCACTGGTGTTCGTTGGTTTTTGAATGTGTAATGATTTTATGTGAGTATGAATTTATTATTATACGTAAATTTTCTATGTGCTGTGTATTTATTCTTTCCCCATGCTGCGAAGGTGAGCATAGAGGCGCACTGGCTGGGCGATAATAGGAAATTAACTCGACGTTTCGACTGGCTGGGCGTTAACAGGAAAGACCCCATCTTCCTTTTGCTGTCTGCCATCACTACTCGTACATACAAGTTCAGTAGCAACAACGAAACCAGACAGGAAACCTGTGGGGTATTCTCTCGTTCCTCTTCCAATTTTGAAGGTGACAACGAGCGAGGCTAACGACAAGATAAATGAAGAATTACATACATTACATACACTAACGTTTTTTCACTTGAGAAATCCGTTTCCTCTCCCGTTTCTGCGTGACACCATTTACCAAGGGAAAAAACGGTTGTTTTCCCGCCACGTTTTCCTTTCCCGTTCTTTCGTCCCTTCCTTTCCTCTCAGGTTTCCACATGTCGCGATTTTCAGAATGAAAGAACGTCCGTGTATGACCAGCTAAATGGACAATCATTTCTGCGGCTGAGGAGGTTTTCTTGGCGGGTAAATTTTTACAACAGGGTTGTTTTTGGGTGTTGGGCTTATTGTGAGAACTTTTTATTTGATATATTTTCTTCTAGTACCTACCTTACCAGTGACCCGAAGATAGTAAATCGACGCCGGGCACTCGATGGGTTACCATTATAATAGCCCCAATTCCGGTCAGATGCTCACTGAAAAGGCACCCTTGACCAGTTATTGCTCACACTAGCCTTCGTGAGGTAGTTAGTCCCAATACAGTATGCAACTCAGCCGTCAGGGATCGCCCATTTTCGTCCCAGGATGTTTTCTCAATACCTTCTGCGTCCTGTCGTCGCAAACTCTCAGAGGAAATTTCTAACTGAGCATTTAGTTAGGTACTTATATCCTAACCACAGATCTTTCACAACATGTAAACCTCAAATATTCACTTGTTCATCCCTGAAATTATATCCCGCACTGTGAAACTAAGCTGCGGTAAGAATTTTGAATGTAAAAATGTATGGCACCGATAGTGTTTCATAGACAGATTTAGTTGAAGACTGCTATTCACTTGTGCCTATATTTATGAAGGTTCACTATTATGGCAACGAGCGCACGCCTGTCACTGATTGATTCAGTTGAATGAGTTTTGCTGTGTAGAGAAGACATTTTGATTTTGATAGGTAGGAATCGGCACACCCCCCCCCCCCCCCCCCCCCATGTACCTATTTCCATCCTGCGTCGGCCCTTGTAATATCATGAAACATTTTTTCAGCGCAAATACGAGCCGAAACAGTCCCAAGTGTAGAATCACACCATCCGAACCAGTCATCCATTCAACTACGTCTACAATTTGACGAATGCCATTAATAACCCAGATCGACTCAACGATCTGTTTCTTGCAGAAGAGAAGCGTAAAATGACGCTCCAGTTTTTCAAATGGCCGAATCACAATCGGTTGACGGCATCGTAACCTGGCGCTCAACCACGTTACCTGATTGACAAATCACATTTTTTGAATGGAACAATATCGCGAACGAGGGTCCGCTACCGAAGGCTCCAAGGCCACAGAGAACAGCGCTCTATCACTCTTCGTTTCTGATCGTAATTCCACGCACCAGTAGACTAGGACCATTGATTACGTGGGTTTGATACCTGTAGACTCGAACAAAGGAAATGGTTGGGTCATTTCGAGTTATTCGTTCTTCATTGTTGGTACAGCTGATACCAGAGAAGTTCAGAAATACGAAGAAAAAATATACATTTTTATACTCCACCATTTCTTACCTACCTAACGTTCGTTCTGACGTTTTGGTGCCAAACCCTGGAAAACCTTTGAGAGCCCAGTCAGTATCTACTATCTGCAGCGCCCTTCAGGTATAAAATAAGAAAGAGGGATTATTGCCTATTGGTTCAAAACCTCGAACGATACGTGCCGCCTCGTTCCAAAAAAAAAGCTGCAAATTACTACACAAGGGTTTACCGGGGGTATTTACCTGTATATATGCCTCTTGTGCGTAGATTACCGTTTTCTGTGGTCAATTATACCTACCCCCGTGCTTCCCTAAATCGAGTACTGGAACCAGCCGGGCAATCACATTTCATAAATATGCGGTGGAATCAAGAATTCTAAATGAATTATTTGTTGTTATTTGATGTCTGTTCAAATTAAAAAGTAACTATCGACAGGATTCAAAACAACCACCATTCTTCAAATGAAATAATAATATCAGAACAACCAACTCGATTACATGCAGCAATGCGTGATTGATCAATCAGGGGTTCCCTAGAAATGATATCTGGGCCGGATTTATACAGTTTCATTCACGATTATGTTGACAAAGCTTTTCAACTTCTAAACGGCAGGACCGATTTCGTTGGAAACGTTTGCATCTTGCTCTAGGGGGGCCTAAATGAGGGGGGGGGGGGGGGGTCAGAATCCATTTTTATCCGTGCGTTGATCGGGAAATGACAGAAAACTACACAGCGAACGGCTGTACCGAACTGGTTGAAAGATGTGTCACAGCCTCTTTTTCACCACCTATTAATACCTCTTCGAAATTTCCACGAAATTTCTGGTATCAAGGGCGAAACGACGGTGAAAAGAAAAGCGTAACGAGAGAGATTCGAAACAAAAGCCAAGGGATGAGTCACTTCCGTACTTCCGCTTTTTCGTGTCGTGCCGCGAGACGTTTTTCGGCTGGTAGTTATCGCAAGAGCATGTACCATGCTTTAAAAAAATTCTTGTGTAAGGTCCTCAGTTTTTGGGGAAAGTGAAAAGAACATGTGACGTATGCAAAAATGGAGAGGTTATGAGCGATACAAAATCTCCATTCTTCTCCACGTACGAACCAACCTTCCAACCAACCTTCTCCACGTGACTCCAAACCTGACTAAACGGAACCGATGGGGGACCAATTCGCAAGAGCCAATGACCACCCGAATATTTATCAAAATCAGGTGAACAGAACAAGATCAAGCGAGTTACGAAATTTTCACTTTTCACGAACCCTAAAATTTCCATCAAAATCAGACGAACAGAACGCAAAGAGATATCTACCTACCTACAGCCTACAGGAAAGTGTCCATAGAAACACTGAATTGTCTGAATTATAATTAGTCATTCATTGCCTACCTACGCTTCTAACGAAGGTTATACTAATTAAACTACCTATGGACCTTCGGTATAGTCGATACACGAGAAAAATTATATTTCTGGACACATTTAAATAGGTAGGCTCAGAAAACTGTGAGCTAGGAGATGGACAATTTGGCGAACAAACAACGATAATGTATGGTAGGTAACGGTTTTCATAGCTGGAAGTTCTAATTGAATCAGCTCGAGCTGGCTTCCAGGGATCGCGTTACACCGCCGTCGTTTGACGTCGGCCGCTGCCACTGCATTCTCAATTCAGACGCGGAGCCAGTTCCGTTCTTATCAGCTTCACCAAGTCTGGTTAACAGAAATAGTTCACTACTGGCTCAAGTAGGTGATTATTTTCTGTAATCAGTAAAGTGAAATGAGCCTAGGTATCCACGGTAGTACCTAGTTTACTATTTCACTACTGTGTATCAATCCGCCTGTAATTAGATCTATCATATTTCCTATTAAATATGAAAAGCAAAAAAAATGTGCGTGTGTGCGTGCGTATGCGCGCACGTTTTACCCGATCAGGGCAGAACCGGAAACGGCTCAGCGGATATTGATGAGGTTTTTTCAACTTGCTCATGAAACACCGAAGGGTGCACTATGTGAAAATCTTCGAAACTTCGTCCTTTATCATAAACGGGGCTTTCCTTCGATTGTTTGGTTTCTACTATTTTGGAGACAATGTAGTCGGCGGTGGGGCGATGCTACGTCAGCTGAAGATTTCACAACGGGTCGTACCCGTGTATAGCACGACGGAGCATTCCGCTTTGGAATTAAGATTCTATGGGACCGCTGGGTAAGATTGACAAATTAGGTCCCTGTCCTGTTCAGCTGAGTGAGCTCTGAGACCCATTTGCTTCCTTTTCAACCTATTAAGCTCAAATTTGGAATGAAGCTTCTGTGGGACTGCTGGAAGGATGACAAAGCGGTTCCTGCCCCTATCAGCTGAATGAGCTCTGAGGCTACTTTTATCCCGTTCCGACACACGAGGCTCAAATTTGGAATGGAGCTTTTGTTGGACTGCTGCGTAAGGATGACAAAGTGGGTCCCTGCCCCGATCAGCTGAGTGAGCTGTGAGGGTACTTTTATCCTTTTCAACCCACGAAGCTCTAATTTGGAATGGAGCTTATTTGTGGATTGCTGCGTAAGGATGACAAAGTGGGTCCCTGTCCTGATCAGATGAGCGATATACCAATTTCTTTCCTTTTCAGCGTATAAGGCTCAAATTTGGAATGAAGCTTCTGTGAGACTGCTGGAAGGATGACAACGTGGGTCCCTGCCCTGATCAGCTGAGTGAGCTCTGAGGGTACTTTTATCCCGTTCCGACACACGAGGCTCAAATTTGGAATGGGCGCTTTTGAGGGACTGCTGCGTCCGGACAACAAAGTGGGTCCCAGCCATGATCAGCTGAGTGAGCTGTGAGGGTACTTTTATCCTTTTCAACCCACAAGGCTCAAATTTGGAATGGAGCTTTTGTAGGACTGCTGCGTAAGGATGACAAAGTGGGTCCCTGCCCTGATCAGCTGAGTGAGCTCTGAGGCTAATTTCTTTCCGGCTCATCGGATATAGATGAGGCAAATTGCTCATGAAAAACCGGAGGATGCAATAAATGATCAGAACTTGTAGCTTTTGAACTGCAAAAGACTGACATAGGTTATAGAACCCTGATTAGTTGTGTGGGCTCCGCAGCTACCAGCCCTAGAGCCCGTTGTATGGAATACAACGTGCTTGCATTAATGTGCATTAATCTCTCCACCTTCATTAGTGAGGGAGCGATAATCCAAACTAAAAAACTATTTTTCAATGGTTTAACGTAAATCCAAAGACTTCAGTTTCTTGGACCCAAAGTGTACTTACAATAGAGTACCACCCCACCTTCACGGAAGGCTTTCAAAAAGCACCTGAAACTTTTCTTGCTGGACCACTCATTTTATAACATTTATGACTTTTATAATATCTGTAAACACCTTGTAAATAACCTGTATCTACTGCTTAAACTGACCTACCTCTTCATACTGTAATTTATGCTACAAGGGTGAATAAAATATTATTATCCACTCGTGTTTTGCGTTTATGACTTTTTGAACAAATTTGGTTCTGTGTATGGCTGTCCGCCTGTAACGCGCGTAACGTATACGAATGAATGTTCATGATAGCTGAAATTCCGTAAGTGGTGCAGGTTGGGCCACAGATTGTCCCATACAACGTCCATCAAAATCGGACGGTACCCAACTTTCGTCTAAGCAAGCGCAATTGTGAAATCCTTGTAACGCACTCAACTTCGGTTCTGTTACTATGTACTCGTTCCACACCTCGGCAGACCTTTTTTTTCTTGTTTGTTCTTATTTTTTTACTCAATTCCCGTTGTTTTTTATGGTTTTCGGTTTTGGTTTCCGTGATGCTGAAGTGGAATAACTCTACAAAATAATATGTAGGTACCTACCTAGGTCAAAATTTATTTCCATTTTTCGTGAGGATGATGAGGCCATTTCCTTGCATTGACATTGGTCGCCAAGGACCCCTGAATCAATTTTACAGGCTCTAGAAAAGAGTGGTGAGATTCCTTGGGAGATGACATAAATAATACACGTACATACAACTTCCGTAGAAAGTACTTCATAATGAAAACAAGTACGTACAAAATGGCAGTACGTACAGGAACTGATCCGGATATTATGATCACGAGGACGACGAAGGTGGTCACGTTACTGTCGGAAATGCTCTTTTGTGAAGATAACGTGCGCCTCCCATTATGATATTCGCAGTTGCGTAATGAACACGTTTCCTCGGCGTAACATCTCAACTTACCTACCGTTGTAAGTTCAATTCACTGTCTTAAACAGTACTACCGATTCGATTCAAACGGAAGTGATTTTCACAAACCATGTTATACAGCAATACTCTTGATTATGATTAGATAAAACTTTCACGCACTGTGATGGGTATAAGTGTTAACACAAATGGCCAAATCTGTTGAAAGAATTCAATAAATACCTGTATTTATAATATGAAATACAAACAATGCAAAGAGAGGTACTCGCCAGTAAGGTCCAAGACGGAGAAATGTTGAAGTAACGTATCTACCATTTGAAACGGAAGTTTCGTGGATATCTGGATTCCGAGGAATCCCCTTATCGAGGTCCACGAACTAAAATCTCTTAGGTCAAGGTCGGGACTAACCACAAACCAGCTGTTCAAAAGAATCCCCCCCCCCCCCCTCCTCACCAGAACTCAAACTCTTCCCAAGAAGGTATATTACTATATGTTATATTTATGCCAGATGTCGGTTTTTTCCAAAAATAAGAATTTTTCAGATACATAAGGACAACATTTGGGGAGTTGGAAGTTATGACCCGAGTGAATGCAATGCAATGCAAATCCATTAGGATGTGAGGAGCACAGCCATCCTTATCAGCCAGGAGAGCCATGACTTCGCCTTAAATTTGGGAAATATGTGTTGCCGAATTCCTGAAATTTGACATGGAGCTCTCGTTATGCAGGACTTATGAGTACGAATGACAACGTTGGGAGCCACCCTGATAACTGAGCAAGCCCGGAGGACAGTTGATTTCTTATAGAATTTATTATGCTGAAATTTGAAATATAAGGCTTCTGCTGATTTCTCCTCTACTTCCACCAATTCAGAGAATTGCAATACGGTTTCAACAATTCGAAGGAACTCCGAATTCTCAGCCATGCTGTTTTACTATTTTAAAAATACACATGCATGCATAATTCTATATAACAATAAGATGTTTTAATGCAAAAAAGAAGTTCTAGTCATACAGCATGACCATTATTTTAAGCAATTTCCCGATTAATGTACCCTATTCAATCTTGGAAACGAACATTTTCGATCAGTCCACAAAATTGGACAGTGTTTTGCATTCAAAAGTTTCTGCCATTCAAAATCGTTTATAGTGCCAAATCACCAGCGCCCATTTTCTGTTAACTTTACTGAATTTATTCGCATTTTGAGCTATTCTGAAACAATTTTCAAAATGAAAATAATGAAAAACTCAATGGGGGTATGTGTACGTGTTTATGTTATTTATTTATTTTTTGAATGAAAATAGATTACATCCTGAGAATTTTGACACCAATCGCACTGCCCTACGATAAGTAGTTCTTTCTCCACGATTTTTCAAAGTTTCCACCAATTCTGACGTCATTGCATGCATCCCTCTCGCCTCAGCACGGAACCCCCGCCCACTATAACGTCAGAATTTGTTGAAACTGAGGAAAATCATAGAAAATTAACGACTAATCGTAGGACAGTTCGGTTGGTGTCAAAGTTCTCGAATGGAATCTAGTTTAATTTTTTCTTTTTTTTTAATCATATAAACCACTTTTGAGACCCACGCACATACCCGATTGTTGGCCTTTTCAGAGAAAATATATTTGTGGCTGCTGAAATGGATTATTAAAGTCACTAGATATTCGGTGATTTTGATTTTGGGAAATATAAGTGCATGCACAACATAGGTATGTTTGTAAATTATAATGCTGGTATGCTTTAAAGTCCAATGTTTGTAATGTAGGTATATAAATCAAAAGCAAGGGATTGATTAGAATCTTTGGAAATCCAAAAATCTCAAACCCCGAAATCTTTGGATGCAAATAATAAAATTGAGTTTTCGTTTGGAATAAACACAGACAGGGGCTGATGAATGAGCAATATAAAGCGGATAAAATTATATCAGAGAACTGAAATCGATAAATTAGTATAATAATGCTATTCAACGGTGAGATCATATAACCCCGAGCGCTTGACGTAACTGAGGGCGGCACGAGAAATAGGTAGCTCGTGAATAACTCGAGATTACCTTGGTAGGTGTACGTCTCGCGTTTTGACAGACCGGAGGAAAGTTTCAAGTTTCCATTGCGATTGATACATCAGAGAAAGTTTGTATAAAGCGTGAAGTTGTGTAATTTTATTGCAAACCCTACACGAACATTATTTATTGGGGGGGGGGGGGGGGGGGGGGTTACATCAAAAGCCAATAATTATGCCTTGTATAGAGACCTTCGAACTCATGGGAGAAAGGAGTTCTGACCTCCTCTGACAATAACAACCGACTAGATGTCGTGAGTGGTTGAAACTGGTAATAATATATATAATATGGTAGAAGCCTTCATAATGACTGAGCATCACAGTCGGTTCGATTTTAATAATTATTATATTAAATTGAACTTGGAAAGTAGGCTTTGGAAGTTTCGAATGTCGATGAGCATCAAGGTTAGAGGTAAGGAAGAACTTACCTACCAGGAGATACGATCACGGGTGTAAGCGTCATTATCAAGGCTCCGTATAGGATCCCTCCTCGCTGAATTGTTTTGTGCCTCCATTCCAAGTACCTACCCTTGCACAAGGCTGTATGCCTGCAAACTTATTTGCGCTAATATGCCTTGGCAGTCTGTACATCTTGCGGAAGATGGTTAAACATATGGTCTAGAGTAATCCATGGATTTCACGGCTCGGTCTTGGAACTACGGGTGGAATTAGTTGTCCGTGTTCATAACAGAGTAAGTATTTTGTAGGATATTTTCAAGGATAGTTCGAAAGAGAGGATTTTGTCAATTAACAATCCGGACAATTGGGGAAATTAAGAATCGAAATTCCCCGTATCAAGGTTTGAACAATGATCTAAATAATCCCCCCCCCCCCCCCCACTCACTCACTTTTTCCCCCTTCACTTGGCCATAGCCATGAAGGCATTTACTGGATAATTATTACAAATCTATGACTAATGTGATTCGTCTTAAGAAGAAATGAGAAAATAAATTATAATTTGTATCTACCTTTGGACAATTACAAAAAATTTAAATCTTCACTTCTATATCATAAATGAATGAACACACTGCTTTATAAACTGACAACAATTTAAAATTAATGTTCTGATGATAGTGAAGCGGGTTCTCTAGGTGTTGAGTGACTACATCCAGCATCATTTTCCTCGCACCTCTGCTTCGGGCACCATTAAGCACCAATGTGAGAATGTTTCTGCGTCCGTGCTGTTGTCACAGTTGGTACAGTGTGGAGCGTCGCGCTGTCCGATTCTATGCAAATATGCTCCACACAGCCCATGATTCGACCGTAGACGAGCGATAATTACGAATCAACATTCTCTCAAGTTCAAACGTACAGAACCATGGTACACAGGAATTTGTGGGTTTTCCGTGCGACCTTTATGTAGAACACTAGAGGATGTAATAGAACAACAGAACCTATTGGACCAAATTAAAGAAAGTGGTTTGGTTGTACCACTGGGCTGTGGGTTATGGCGGTTCATCGGTATTCGCGTTTGCAAATGCGCAGTTGCTACTATTGAAACGAATGCGACGAAATTCATGTGAGACCAACAAGGGCCTAACCCCGAACTACCATTAAAATGTGAGCCGATTTGGACCACTGAGTCGTGAGTTAAATGGGTTCGACGTTTTTCACGTTTGTGCATGCGCAGTCTCTAATACTGATCCTAATGCGACGAAATTCACAAGGGATCAACTAGGACCTGACCCCGAACTACTAACAAAATTAGTTTGAGCCAATTTGGACCATTCGTTCGTAATGTGGTTCACAGAAATGCGCACACATAGGTACTCAACTACCTGAAGGAGCTGACATTTTCGGCCACTTCTGAGGTGCTGAGCCTAAAGACGCTTCGCCAGCCCCCTGTAGTGATAAACTTGTACATGACCATGCATTATAAAGGCCTATTCACAATACGAGTTTATAATTTTACGCTACACTGTCGTTTATCATCGCTTCTTCTTCTTCTCCGTTATCATCACAGTCACTGTCGCGCTGTTTACTTTTGCTATTGTGATTATGTAGATACCCGCCTACCAGATATTTCACAACAAGAATATAATATTTACACAACGGAGATTAAAAAACCCTCCACATCATAAAATGAAGGCATTCGTAGCTTGTGTAGGTACCTAACTATTATACCTAGCTGGAAGCGATGAAGTTATGATGGGAGTAAGTTATAAGCGTGTAAATGAGTGTTTCAAGTTTGCGAAAGCGCTAATGAAGTTACAGAATGCTACCTACGGTTATTTTGATGAAATCCACATCCAACCAATTCAAACTGAACCAACCCGAACATACTAACTACCTGCCTTCATAATTCTCGTAGCAAGAATTTTGGACTCACAGATTGATATTTTTTCCTCCCTGTACAGCATAATATAAGGGACAACTAGAATTTGGTAGTCCCTCAATATTTCCCCATTCGGAAAGTCGTTTTTTCTACGGAATATCAGAAAGACAGACTAGAAAGGGATTGGGCAGGTATAATTCATTTAGAAACTCACCACTATCCAATGTCATTGCTGACATTTTGATATGCAAGTGATTGTTGTTATCGAAGTCCGGGTCATCGTTGTCGAACGTAATCCCTTCCTCGAAGTCGGTGAACGACATGTCGCCAACTGAAGGAGAGAAACAATACGAAATGGTTAGTGAATAGTAGGATCAGCGACACTATAAACAGGAACAGGGATGAGGGGGTTAGAATACTATATTATTTCCAGGCTTCGTATTCTAGTGTCTTTAGGTTGGGTAAATTAATGATCAGACAAGTAGATACATACTTAATGATGAGACGAGGAATAGGAATGCTAAGTATGTTTCGCGATACACGATCAACGAGTAAATAAAAGAAAATAACGGTGAAAGACAACTGGAAAGTAAATTACAAATACCAGCAGCAAAGAAAAAGACACGGATATGAGAAAACCAAGGAATACCATTACCTACTACTGTGTGTGTATGTGTAAGGACTGGTTTTGGTTTATTATTTTGTAATGCAGCCATATGGTGCGTGGTACGGGTTACTATGGTAAAGTGTAAGTATCATGGGATGTTCGAAATTACGGAGAAGTTTAGAAACTTAATGTGGAATGCGTAGACTGAGGATTTTTACCCGTCGACCTGACAGGTAAAAAAAAGCTGGTGCGATCGTAAATGAGCGTGAAAAGGGAGTAAAAACATCAGATGCGATGCATCACACAACTTTCCTTATCCATATTCAGACGGAGTGGTGGCGAAGAATGTACTCATAGGCCGTTTTCCATGCAAATTACAGATGTAATAATTTATTGCAACGAGGATTTTTACGGGGGTGATTCCAGTACTCTTTCGGTTGGGAAAATAAAATAAAATTCTGTCTTTTGTCAATTCCTTCCTTTTACTGCCCGTCCAGGCAGCGTAAGTAATTTTGATGAAATTCTCATGAGGGAGTGTACCTAATAATCCTAGAAAATCTCGTAAAAATTTTGAAAAGGTCACAAGAGAAACGGGCCAATAATGATCTAAAACGATGATTTTTAGCCCACTAGTTTATTATTTTTGTTAGTCATTCACCAAATAATGATGGACTTTAAAAGCTGATTTTCCCAGAGGAGCTGCCTTGGGAGAATAGAAGCTGAACCTGGAACTTGTTTGCTGTGTTTGTTGAGGTCGGAACCTTGTACACAGGTTACATAATATACTACCTAACACATACACCACATACACAACGAAAGAGTTTCAGAATTTTTTTTCCAGGGTGATTGTAATAGGTAATTTCCTATACCTTCGGGTTGGTTATGGAAAGAAATGGTTTAAACTCCTCATCCCTCGTCATGTTTCATAACACCAGTTACACGTGGCTCTATCTACAATAACGTCGGTGTCTTCGTGCCACTAACCTACCTACACCTGTTCCCCTCCCCACTCTCCCCAGCCACCGGCCATCCTCCTCCAATACATCGTCAATACGTTGTCACCGTTGATTTCGTATGACCAGGACGCTGTGTGTCGAGTGCAAATTGAAACGGAACAGGGAATCGCTAACTAACTGCAGCCCTGCCAAGGTCATCAGTGAAAAGTATCACGGATGTTACCCCTGACCAATTTCCCGCTAAGCGGTTTTGTGATCCTTTCGAGAGAGAAGCCGCATGGGACCTATGTCATTCATCCCACTATGAGTAATTTCAACAGTTTGTTGCGGTTAGCTACCCCAACTCATTACACACAAAAATCCCAACCATGATAACAAACATGAAATTCTCTCATTTCTCATCTTCGACCGCGCAGTAATAACGAAGTGCATTAAACAAAACAAGTCCCTACCAATACGGTGAAATGTATAAAAGAAGATGAGTGGGACGAAAAATACTACGGTATTCCCTGTGAAGAAAATAGGTCCCCAACCCCCGGACCACAGGTCCCGGTTCTCCTCATTCGTCCACCCCTCTTCGGGTAGAAAGCACAACATTAATGAAAATTACGTATTCCGATAACTATTGAAACAATAGTTGCTGAGCAACTTTTTGACACATGATTACTGGAGATTAGGTTAGCAAATGGGACCACTACGAATGTACCTACGAATAAATGTCTTGACTACGCTAATAAATTGTGGATAATTTAATGCCCTGATTTCAAGGGTCCAGTAGACCAAGTGCATAGTACTGTCACCCTATTGTTGCGGTGACCTGGTTTAATTATCAGTATCTCAATTGTTAAAAACATTCATAGAGAATGAATTCGTGAATTCACAGTGAATAATTTGGGATTTCGAAAGTCGAACCTCCTCCCAATATCGGTTCGACTTTCGAAATTCCGAAGTCTCCAAAACATATTCCCTTACTTTAATCAAAGTCGGATGATTCGTAGTGGCCGTGATGCGAGGTGATACACTACACAACAGACAGACAAATTTAGACCATAGATACTATATTTAAATAGGCACTGTAGCATCCAACAATGTAATCCACTAACGGGAGAGGTTGAACAGGACGTTTTATTTTACTTTTAGCTCATATTAATTTAACGAACAATAGATTTTTATGAATTCATTATACATTAGTTTACGCATGTCTCATAACCCCCCCCCCCCCCCCCTTCAGCCATTCGGCAGAGCTGCAAGCCGAGATACTAGGTAAAACTAGTGCGTATACAGGAGCTTGCAAATACGCAGGGTCTGATACGGTGCAGACAAATTAAACCAAATATATCTACCTATCAGCACCTTCAACTATCTCTGGGCTGGAAAGAATGGGGCCTAAGTAGTCTGTTCATCACAAAAGGCACATATTATACTGAACAGAGTGGACGACAATAAGATTCAACTTTCGCCAGCTTATCTTCAGGTAAATCGGAACACAAAAAAGCAAGGTAGGTAAGTAATGAAAATGTGGTCACATCCTTTTTATTAGTAGTAGGTAGGTACTATGAGACGACCATTCTACGAGGGGTACCTGTAGAAGACCATACACCATTAGTGCCATAAAGTTGGAAAGATACCTACTTACGTGTTGCATGTCATGTTTCTCAACCGTGTTGTATCGGAATGTTTTAGGAAATTTAGTTCAGCAAATCTTACTTGATTTAAAGCTGGAACCAGTGCAAAGCGATAAAAATACCCGACGGAGATTCCTTCGGTCATTTGAGCAGCACGTGCGGTGGACGAGCCTTCCGTTAAGAGCGGGCAGGTGATAGGTTTTGCTTATTGTGGTACAAGTTGATAAAACCAGCTGAGAGAAGATGTTTTGTTGCACTTGCCCTTCTATGGAAAATGCTTACTTCTCGTGAAACGCGATAAAGCATGTGCTGGTCGTTGGTTTGGTTTACGAATAAGAACTTTCGATTAAGAACTTCCTCGGAAGAGGGAAAAAACTATTATTTTACCACCACTATTGTTGTTGTTTTCGTATCGTGCTTTTATGTATGCAATGCAGCACTTTTGGTTGACTTACGAGCAGTGGAGGATGGTGGTCTGTAAAAGGACCGGGGCATGTTTGCCTGAATGTCAAGTAAAACGGCAAATAAAGAGAAAGGGCATGACTTCAAGAATTTTATTAGGTAGTTACTTATAGTAAGAGACGGGTAGTCTTAGATGAGGCTCTGTAAATGGTAACTAGATTTATTTTAAGAGGGATCTCAAAATGTCGGTTCTGGATGCTTTTGACACTAATCCCAGGAAAATTCCTTTGTTCAGAGAAGTCTCGCTTTTCGTCGTGCAAGCAAAATTTGATACTTTTAACCTCCACAAAAATATTAAAGAGCTGGCCAATAGAACTCGCAGGCATCAAGTAGTAGTCATGAAGTCGCCGAGCAATGAACTCATATTGGGGATCCAGAATCAACTTGGTGTGTGAAAAAGTATGTAGTCGTAAGCCCGTGCGTGGGCTTATGACAGTCGGACGGAAATTTGGATGAGTTTGGAAGAGGTTGGTTTGGGTGAGGTTGGTTTGGATGGAAGAGTGAAGGATGTGCTCCGTAGGAGTCTTTTGCTAATTACCACAGCAGGCGTTAGTTGGAAGGATGCGAGGGAAACTAATACAGGTATTAGGTCATCCTTAGGAGTCTTTTGCTAGCACCCCGCGGTTATCACCACAGCGAGTGCAGGGGAGAGAGAGAGGGGGGGAGAGAAGTCACAAGACGGAGAGTGGTCGGTCGAATGAAGAGCTGCTAGCAGAGCTGCTTATAAAGGCCCCTTTCCACCCGTCCATCAACAGACGTTACAACCATTGAGGAACGATGGTGGCCGATGGAGGGAACCCTTCTCCTACTTTCCCCTCGGCGTCGTTCAGCTCGTCGTTCCCTTTGTTTATTTGGTTAAATCATTTAGGTATTACATACGAGTGGTATAAGAATTTGAGGGGTACCATGACATATGTCGAGAGACTTTTTGACGCTCAGAGCAGCCCTTGCCCCAATATTGAATGAGGCAGATCATGGTCCAACTATCACCAGGGCGAGGATGCGCCTGGATGCGATTTATTCTGACGTATTGAAGGTGATAGCAGAGATGAACGGTGTGTCTAACTCTTTGTTTAACATGATTATTTATGCGTCTGGTTCTATCCCCGAGTCCTCGCTCAAGTCCACTTTTGCACCGCTGCCCAAAAAACTTGAAGCGTCATTATGCGACGACCAGGTACAGAATGATCAGCTATAGATCGCTCGTGCTTGAGGTTTTACTTCGTATCATACGTACCAGGTTCTACCATAAGTGTGAAGTAGAAGCAAATGCAACGCAATTTGGGTTCCGAAGCGGGGTTGACACACGAGAGGTGCTCTTCTCCCTCAGCATTTTAACCGAGCGCTGTCGAGACATGAACAAACTGTACTGTTAGTGTGTATGCTTGCTTCGTGGATCACCACAAAGCGTCTGACTGTGCTCAACATGACAAGCTCCTCCAGATTTTGGCTGCGTGCGGGATTGACTAGCTGGATATAGCAATAATTGCCAACCTGTACTGGGGACAGAGAGCTAAGGTTCGACTGGGTAGCGATGGTTAATGGCTGCATTCGGATGTAGTTTCCAACAAGAAGGGAGTCACACAGTTATGTGGGCTGTCACCAATCCTGTTTAACCTGTATTCCAAGGCAGTTTTTCAGGAGGAGGCTTTGGAGGGTTCAACAAGTGGCATACGAGTTTGATTATGTGTGAACGTCTCCAAATCAGAAGTCACAGTTTGTCCTAAGATGCCTCTCACTGGCTCTGTCTGCATCGAATGCAAATGTGTGAAACAAGTTACAACCTTCAAGTATTTGGATGCTAAGGTGAATGGCCAGTGTAATCAGCGACCTGAGTTGTATCCTGGATAGCGCAAGCTAAACGAGCATTCTTCGACAAGAAGAAATTCTTTGCTTCTTCGCTCTGATCTGAACTTGGATTTGAGGCTGCGTATGCTGTTACATCTCCGTATTCCTGTATAGTTGTGACGCATGAACGCGTACACCTGGAGTGGCTGATAGAGGCGTTGGAGATGTCTATCTGTACAGGCGCATTCTCAAGATACCATGGGTTCAGAAAGCCTTAAATGGGGAAGCCGGTAGACTTGGGTAAAGCAAAGAGCTACTGGTGGCCATCAAAGAGGGCGAGGTGCGTTATCTCGGCCATATTATGAGAGGGGAAAAGCACTGCGACCTTCGCTTAATCATTTAAGGAAAGATTGAGGGCATCGATTGGGCGGCGTCAACACTCCTGGCTGAAAGTCTTCACCAGTGGTTCGGGTGTTCATCAGTCGAACTCTTCCGTGCTGCCTGGTCAAGGACATCAATCTCCTGCTGGATCGCCAACCTTCATAAGGAGACGGCGGTATATGAAGAAGGTGCTAACAGACCTCAACATTTTGTGTAATCTATAATTTCCAAAAGGATAAAGTAGTTTCTATCAATTTGCTCGCCGTGTACGAGTATATTGAGATACCTAGCAAGCTGATGAGCAGAATCCAACTGAGTAGCTGTTTCAACGTCCTATCAAAGCCTACTAAGTCATGCGTAGGTGCTTTTTTTTAGAACAAGATTCGTAACTTTTGACCCTCTTATTCTAATAATCTACTTACTGATAAATATGACCCCACCACGTCAAAAATCAACCACACCGACGCGCCCCATCAAACAGATACCGACCACACCAAGCAACCATCTCAGGCGGTAGGAATCCGCCGTCCAGACGGCCTGCCAAAAGGCTAAATAAATGTATATACATTTTTAGTGGTCCACAAAAATTCACTACCCAACAACAGACAAAGAAAACAAAACAAGGTATTCCTCCTATGGGCAACCTGTGGTCCTCTCGTGCTTCTTATGTTGTCTGGACCTAATTACCATCTTACCGCTTTGCGCCAGTTGAGGTGACGACCTCAACATCATATGAAACCTAGCTCCGTTTTGATTGCACGAACTTTACGATATGGGTATCTATATTTGAGGATTAGGACCCTTTAGTCCTAATTTTGGTTTATTATTTTGTGAATAATACACCCATGTATTCGCTCAACCAAAGCGAATACACCCCCTCAAAATTTTTTCTTTTACGTTTCCAGGTGCGTAGATTCCAAAAATTGTAAGTCCGTCCGCCGTACACCATCCGCCGTTATCATCCATATCTGCCTTTACTTTTTCGGTCTAAAATATTCGCTCATTCGCACACAGGCTCCGTTTGGGCCCCAGTTGTGTACCGAAACTTTGCAGCCGGATCGGAACATACCAAAGGGTGTACGGGTGCAAAATTAGGTATTTCTGAGGTTTTAGTGAACTTGGGATTGTGATGTATCGTTTTCCATGTTTTTTAGGGTGAGGGATCAAATACGAAGTTGATTCTGACCACTGAGTGAAGAACTGAGGTTCTAACGGAGTTTCGGCTCCCGAAATTCATGTTTCTTCCTCACTAGCGAAGGAAGGGGAGGATTGAATTCGTGCTAAAGTCCAAAAAAATGTATGTCCTCCGAAATTAAAATTTCCATTCCCACTTCACGTTTCAGACACCATAACTACCCGAAATAATGGTCGAAATGGGCAGAAATTTGGAAGGTAGGTTCGGGTTGGGACACTGATGGCCCCTTACCAGAACAATTGAAAAAGTACAGTAACTCTCGTCCGCGCATGCGCAAACGTGAAATACTTGAAACGCCCATTACTGCCTACCTTAAATATCGTTGAAATGAGTTCAAACTCTGAGGGTCTATCAGGAATAATACTTTGATAGTTCCACATGAATTCCAATGGAATCCTTCTGTAACTTTAGTTGCGCGAACATGAAAAGTTGACCATTTCCTTTTAACGCTTCTAAACTAAGCGAAAAATAGTCGAGGAGCTGAAATTTTGAGGGCACACGCGGGCTGGATTGCAGATGGTCCCGTATCAAAATGGACCTACCCAACAATTCTATACGTTCATGTGATTCAAGTGAGGAAGCTATACTACCTTCTTGAACTGGCAGACGTTTTTGATGAGTCAAAAACCTGGAAAATTTCTGAAATGACCATAAATTTGTATAACAACACTAGAAGTAGTATCAACAGGTGAATCAAGACAATTCAATGCACTATAATCAAAGATACCTAGTTTGTCAAAGATAAAGCTATTTCAGTCATTGCACACGAAAGAAACAGCCAACATTTCTTTAGGCATGTCCAATAGAATAATAAACCTATGGGACAAGGACCTTGCAGCGTTTTCGCTTATTATTCTGTGAATAATACACAGAATAATAATAATGATACACAGTGATAAAATTTGTATATAACACCACCTCAAAATTTTTTCTTTTACGTTTCAAAGTGAGACGATTCCAGAAATGGAACCGGTCCGTCCGTCGTACGCCGTATCATCCACATCTACTTTATTTTCGGTCTAAAAAATTCGTTCCTTCGCACACAGGCTCCATTGGGGCCCTAGTTGTGTCCCAAAACTCTGCAGCCCGATCGGAATATACCCAGGGGTGTTATGAGTGAAAATGGGTATAAAAATATGTATTTTTTGTGTTTTATTAACATGAGGTTGTGAGGTATCGTTATGCATGTTTTTTAGGACGAGGATACCGGATATGATTTTGACCAAAAAATGGAAAATTGAGGTTCTAACGAAGTATCAGCCTCAAATTTACGTTAAATTTGGTTCTAAAATCGCCGTTCTTCCGCACACAGTTTGGGTCCCGATTTTGGAACACATTAATTTGCGTCCTAGCTGGAGCTCGGCAGCCCGATCGGAATACACCCAGGGGTGTTATTGGGGGAAAATGGGTGTAAAAATAGGTTTTTTTTTAACGTTTTTTGAGGTTTTAGTGAACACGAGCTTATGAGGTATCGTTTTCCGTGGTTTTTAAGGCGAGAAGACCTAATATGAAGTTGATTTTGACGAAAGAGTGAAGAACTGAGGTTGTAAACAAGGTTCAGCTCCCAAAATTCATTTGTTATGGGTCAAAAACCTGATAAACTGTCTGAAATCACCACAAATTTGTATAATAACACTAGAAATATTATGAACAGGTGAATCAAGACAATAAATTACACTATCAATGATCAAAGTTAATTTTTAAAAAAATAGGAGCCTAATTCGTGTTTTTGAGAAACAATAAATGAACAGCAAACATTTCTGTAGGTAAGCCGAATAGAATAATAAACCCATGTGGCAAGGACTTTTCAGCATTTTTTTTTCTTTCTACATAGGCCAACTAAGCTGAAACGTACTTACGGACCTACTAGGCAAATAAACAATCTAGGGAGATATTGTATTAATTTATTATCATTACGGTGGCTTTATTATTATTACATTAGACCAACATGCTAACAAAAATTATGTAATAAAGAAACCATTTATTATTCAGATGATGGATTACTGTCAAGCCAATTGTATGCTTTCTAATAGAAAGCAACTGAATATAAAACTAGAGCGGGTGACTACCGTAAATGGAGAACCTACCTCAGTAACTAACTAGTAAGTTATGATAAAAATATTAAAAAGGTTCGTAAATTGAAGAAGAAAAAAGTTGAGTATTGAGCTATACTTGCCAATTTATCCGTCTCAAATTCGATGAAGGCCAATATCACGATGCAACCTCTTGTGCTTCACTCTGACTGCACGGTTAGATAATTATAAAAGAAAATTAGTCGTTTCAATTCTGAGATTTCGATGTGAGTATTGATCTAACCCTTCAGTATAATAATGACGGTACTTCGAGGACCTACTCATTATCCAGCCTAAATAAAACTGTGTACAATAACATTCCTGAGTACTACGTTGTCCAATATCCTTCTCAACAATCACTACATCTCCTTCTGACGAGAATGATCACAGTATAATTGGTACGATCATAAAACACTCGAGAGCTAATCAGAAATGCGCTTTCAATATTTCGGTGAGTTTGGGAGAGCACCGCTGTCTGTTTCACGACTAATCTGGCAGTGCGAATGCCGGTTGAAATAATACGCCCTGAAATGTGACTGATAAACGCCCGTGAGTACGATAAACTGAGATCACTTATGGATGAAATCGGCTGGATCAGAACAAACTGCTGTCTACAAAAGACACTGGTTAACCGCCCCTGTGGAACGCACGGGACAACTAGCAGGTAACTGTAGAATAGTTTCACGATTTGGACAAGGTAAGCCGGTAGAAATTCACGAAGGCACTTCGACAACTATAATAACTAGGTACTTATTTCGGTTTGCGGATGCGTGACGGATTTCATGTTATTATGTTTGTAAACAAACGTTCAAAGCTGATCCTCCTCACGTTACTTGATAGGTGTTGGTGATAGTGTCACAGACTGCCATAATAGTGTATTCTGTTTTAGATTTCGTAATAGGCACAGTAGGCTACAGTAAGGGAAAAAATTGTCAGGTTATAATAGTTATGGACGCCTCGCTGGTTGACGATAACCAGACCATGAAAAGTGTGCAGATGATCAATATGTTGTGGACTGAGATGTGCATGGATCGCATTGATGGATGTAAATACGCACCCACGCAGTCCGGTAGATAAACAAAAGGAGGCTGCGCGGACAGATCGAGCGAACACGTGTGTCACCCCACCTCGGCGGCCCAACATCAACTGCTCAACTGCGTTGCGACGGCTGTGAACAGCCGGCGGAGGGGCTCCCCCTTCGCGCGCCTCACACCCCGGCTCCGAGTTTACCCACGGAATTCTTTACCCTGCCCATCTTTCCAGGCAGATGGGTCCGGAGGGGAAACGACCGGGTTTTACCGTTGATGTCCGTTCACCTGGGCTCCGACGAGGTATGTGGGTCATACAGGGGTTACAGGGTAAGACCGTGGACGTTGTATACCTACCTACCTACCTACCTACACCTACTGTATACCCACACCTACTGCTTACCTACACCTAGCAGCACCTTGCTGGTGACAGAACATCCTGGTACCTGCCTCGTTTTTGCCCTTCAGTCCTAGTGGCGGGGTCCCCAACTACCACAAACACACCGCCACAACGTTCCTCAGTGCAACCCTAACGTTGCCCAGAAAGTTGTAAAGAAGTCTTCCCTACAACCGCTATACTACACAGCAGAAATCGCGTACAGCAGACACTCGAGGGACCAGGCTTCTATGTCGATTGTAAACGATTTCTATTATATGCAACATATCGTGTACAGCTGACGGTTTACTATAGACGATAAAATGTGTATATAGTCGGCAGTCTACTGCACAGGAAAACCACAAAACAGCTTACATTTTATTTGAAAATTCGCAAAAAAAACTTGCTCTAGTTAGGGTAGAATGATAGGAATGTTCAATTTGAAAAGTATCAACTTAATCAAAGTCAATTTTCCATTACAAGTTTTCCATTTTGAGGAGAATTACCAGTTCGTTGGCCCTTTTGGTTTATTATTCTGTGAATAATACACCTACCTATGTAATCGCTCAACAAAAAATTTTTACAACACCCCCTCAAAATTTTTTCTTTTTCGTTTCAAGGTGCGTGGATTCCAAAAATGCAATGTCCGTCCACCGTATCATGCATACCGGCTTCATTTTCGGTCTAAAAAATTCGTTCTTTCGCACACAGGCTCCATTTGGGCCCTAGTTATGTCCCGAAACTTTGGAGCCCGATCGAAGTATACCTAGGGGTGTTATGAGTGAAAATGTGTATAAAAATAGGTACTTTTTGTATTTTAGTAACATATTAGTAAAATGAGCTTTTGAGGTATCGTTTTCCATGTTTTTGGGGACGAGAAGACCGAATATGAAGTCGCTATTGACCCAGGAGTGGAAAATTGAGGTTGCACCCGATGTTCAGCTCCCAAAATTGATTTTTTATGAGTAAAAAACCTGGGAAATCGTCTGAAATCACCATCATTTTGTAGAATAACACTAGTGTCAACACTAGGATCAAGACGATTAAATGGTACTATCAATGATCAAAGATAATTTGAAAAAAAAGGAGCGTACCTAATTCAACTTTTGAGGGCCAAAATTGGTGGAAACCACCAGAAATAGCTATTTCAATTATTTTACATGAAAGAAACAATAAATAAACAGCCAACATTTCTGTAGATATGTCCAATAGAATAATAAACCCATGTGACGAGGACTTTGCAGCGTTTTTGTGTATTCGTAACATGTTAGTAACATGAGCTTTTGAGGTATCGTTTTCCATGTTTTTGGGACGAGAAGACCGAATATGAAGTCGATTTTGCCCAGAGTGAAAAAATGGGGGTTCTAACGAAGTTTCAGCTTTAAATTTACGTTAAATTTTGGTATAAAATTATCATTTTTCCGCACACAGGTTTGGATGCCCATTTGGGAACACATTTGGGTCCTATTTGTGCTCCGAAACTCGGCAGCCCGATCGGCATACACCCAGGGGTGTTGTGGGAGAAAAATGGTTGTAAAAATAAGGGTTTTCGAGGGATTTTTGAGGTTTTAGTTAACATGACCTTATGAGGTATCGTTTTCCATGTTTTGTAGGGTGAGAAGACCGAATGTGAAGTTGATTTTGACCAAAGAGTGAAGAATTGAGGTTATAACGAAGGTTAAGCTCCCGAAATTCATTTTTAATTAGTCAAACACATGGGAAATTGTCTGAAATTACCATAAATTTGTATAATAACACTAGAAGTAGTATAAACAGGTGAATCAAGACAATTAAATGGTACTATCAATGATCAAAGATACCTAATCGTTCTAAAAAATAATCCGAGCCTAATTTGTGTTTTTGGGGGCCAAAATTGGTGGAAACCATCAAAAATTGCTATTTTAATAATTGCACATGAAAGAAACAATAAATGAACAGCCAAAATTTCTCTACTATGTCCAGTAGAATAATAAACCCAAGTGACAAGGACTTGCAGCGTTTTTCTTCAAGCAAAGGGCCACTCACCGGTACGTTAATCGCTCGCGGCAGGGTGAACCACGCTAATGAAGTACTGTCCAGTTCGGGGTGATATTGGCTCCGAACTTCTTTTTTTCTTTTCACATTTGTCGAACTGCTGAGTCACTTTTTATTCCGATTTCACGATTTTATAAATGGCTGCACGATAAGTGTCAAAAAAATTCATTCGCCAAATATGTGGTCTTATCTCCCGACTCATAACGGCAAATGATCGCAAACTTCTCATCGATAGTAAGCTGCGTTCGCGGCATCTCAGCTCATACTGAAGATGACATGAATCAGATTGTACAATATGAATACTGAACATTATGAACATCGGATGGTTTTCGCAAGAACGTGTGAAAACAAAAGAATGTCTTCTTCTTTATGTGCCTTATCCGGCTAACCGGACGTTGGCAATCACTGCGGCGAGAGCGTCGCGGTCCTCTGCAGTTCTGAAAAGCTCCTCCGCACGCTGTATACCCGTCCACTTCCTCAAGTTATTCAGCCAGGAGAGCCGTCTTCTTCCAGCACCGCGCCGACCCTCGATCTTCCCTTTCATAATCAACTGAAGTAGCCGATACTTTCCTCCTCTCAGTATGTGTCCCAAGTATGCAATTTTACGGCATTTCACTGTAACCAGGAGCTTCCTCTGAACTTGAGCCCGCTGGAGAACCTCCTCGTTTGAAATGTGGGCTGTCCAAGGGATCCTAAACATCCTACGCAAGAGCCACAGCTCAAAGGCTCCTATTCTGCTCAGGGTGGCAGCCTTTAGGGTCCAAGCCTCCGCTCCGTACAACAAGACAGACCATACATAACATTTTACCATTCTCCATCGGAGAGAGAAGTTGAGGTTCTTATCACAGAAAAGATTTCTCATTTTCAAGAATACGGAACGAGCCTTCTCAATTCTACACTTGACCTCCATGTCCGGATCCATAGATTCATTGATGAGGCAGCCCAAGTACTTGAATCGCCGTACTCGTTCAACTCGGCGGCCATTGAGTGTCAACACAGCAGCATCATGAGAGGAACGACTGAAAACCATCCATTTGGTCTTCATAATATTGATTGTAAGACCCGCCCGTTGGCCAGCACTCGAGAGTCTATTCAAGAGAAGCTGAAGATCCTCCAGGCTCACAGCCAACAGCACGGTATCATCAGCATATTTGATGGAGGTGATGCGCTCCCCGTTCACTCTGACCCCAACATCAAGATCTTCAACCGCTTCCTTAAATATACGATCTGCATAAAGGTTGAAAAGAAGAGGTGAAAGCAGGCATCCTTGCCTAACCCCTCTCTGGATGCTGAGCTCAGGCGTCACAATATCACCTGCTCGTACCTCGGCCACCTGCTTCCAGTACAGGTTGTGGATTATGCGAATATCCTTCCCATCTACTCCACACTCTTTCAGAACCTCAATAAGCTTTGAATGCAGGACACGGTCAAACGCCTTCTCATAGTCAATGAAGCAGGCAAAGACATCTCTACGCTGATCATGACACTTCTGCATTAGGACGCTGAAGTCAAACAGTGCTTCACGCGTACCAAAGGCGTGCCGGAAACCGAACTGGGCATCATCAAGGTCAAATTCACACCTGGAGCGGATGCGAGCATGAAGAACTCGCAAAAACGTTTTCAGCATGTGGCTCATTAGGCTTATCAGCCGGTAATCATTGCAAGCTTTGGGGTGCTGTTTCTTGGGAATCACCACAAAGGTGGACTTTAACCACTCCTCAGGAAGCCTCCCAGTCTCATAAATCCGATTGAACAGCTTCACCACCAGATCCAAGTTGTCCTCCTCTATCAGCTTAACTGCCTCCATGGGAATCTCGTCCGGGCCTACTGCTTTCCTGATTTTACCAATGGAGATGGCATGGAGAACCTCCGATTTAAGGATGGATGGACCCTCAAGGTTCTGCTCATCAACCTCTACATCCCGCCGGATATCATTGAAAAGCTGGGAGATGTAGGCCTTCCAGGCATCGATCACATCACCACGGTCCAATAACGGCCTGTTGTCGTCTCCCAATATCACCATTGGGGCTCTTTTCCTCATCAACCCTGTGATCCCTTTAACCTTCTCATGCAATCGCTGAAGATCATGCAGTGCCTCGAGTTCCTCCACCTCCTCACATTCCTTCAACATCCACTCCTCCTTGGCAGCTTTGATCTCCCCTTTGACCAAGGTATGCAGTCTTTGATACTCTGTTGCATGACCCTTGTTGGCTCTCCGCAACTCCATCAGATCAAGAATTTGGTCAGTCATCCAGCATCTCTTTTTCACCCGGCCATCAGCTCGTAAATGCTTATCAGTCGACTCCGATATTGCCACCTTCAAGGATGACCACATGGCGTCAACATCAAGGGCACCATACCCCTCCAACCTGCGGAGCTGAGAGTTGATGCCTTCTGACATTGCAGACTTCACAGTATCTGAGCATAGTCTAGACAGATCCCGTCTCTTGGCACGGGTTGACTCCCTGATACACTTAAGCTTCACAGAAATATCTGCAACCAGTGGATTGTGATCTGACGCAATATCTGCACCTGGATAGGCAACCACTCTTTTTACGCAGTTCTTAAAACGGCTATTCACAAGAACATAGTCGATTTGGTTTCTATCACCTGATGGAGATTTCCACGTATAAAGACGTCGCTTGTGGAGCTTGAACCAGGTGTTGGTCACCACCATACCTGAATCCATGCAGAAATGGAAAAGTCGATCACCCCGATCATTGGCGAGTCCTAGACCATAGTCTCCTACAAGATCTCCTCGTCTCCCTTCCCCAATCTTGGCATTAAAGTCGCCCATGATGAAGGTAATTTCATTTGAGTGTACACCACTAAGAATGGACTCTAATGCATCACAAAATTGTTCAACCTCTTCATCATACTTCCGATCGGCTGTGGGGGCATACACCTGGATAATGCTCAGGTTGAAAGGTTGAGCACGAAATTGCACCAGTATAATCCTATCCAAAATAGGTACAACATTTTTCACAAATTTCACATGGGACTCTCTGACGAGAATGCCTACTCCATTCCTGTGATGGGTGTCGCCGTCGCTACTGCCAGAGTAATAGAAGGTACTACCATCAACTGCACAAGTACCTGTACCAGGCCACCGGACCTCACTCATTCCCATTATGTCGATTTTCATTCTATCCATCTCCTTCATTGCATTATGCAGCTTACCGCTGGCATAGAGGCTTCGTACATTCCAGGAACACAATCTTAGCCTGGACTTCACTAGGTACTTTGAGCCGGGAGATTCCTAGCACCCCTGACCCATCGAAGGGTCGCCCGGGACTCGGGGCCGTGGTATTTTGATTTCTCGCCATAGTGATATCCTGGGGAAGATATACCGAAGTGGTTAGTAGGAGGAGGAGGTGGGCCCTGGAACACAATAGGTAATTAATTATCTTTAATCGTTTTCGGCCTCGAGCTCGCATATTAAATGGAAATGCACTGCCCTCGTCGGAAGGGGGATTGCATGTAATTACAGACTACCGCTCGTAAGTAAATACCTGTTTCTAATCCGCGTGTTGAGTCGCGGGTGGCTGAGGGGACTGAGGCGCTGGAACCGGTCTGCCTACCCTCGGATAGGTATATTAGTACTCGTGAGTATACGATTTCTTCATAACTTCTAAGCGTATGGAAGGTGAAGCCACCAAAAATTATAATATAGTACAACGTCATGAATATCAGAGAAACCATTGCACGAGAACTTCACGCACCAGCACGAAAAAAATTCCCAACGAGACATGTTGAGGTAAAAGGACTTCATGACTTGTATCAAGCAGATCTTGTTGAAATGATTCCATATGCTCGAGCTAACGAGGGATTTAGGTATATTTTGACGGTAATCAACTGTTTCACTAAGTATGCTCATGCTATTCCGTTGAAAAACAAACAAGCGAGCACTATTGTTAAGGCAATCAAACCAATTCTCAATACAAATGTTATGCGTTACTTACAAACAGATCTGGGGAAAGAGTTTTACAACAGGGAGTTTGAGGAGTGTATGAGACGGTATGGTATAAAACATTACTCAAGCTACAGTGAGAAAAAAGGGACTATAATTGAACGATTTAATCGTTCGCTAAAATCATTAATGTATCAAAAATTTACTGAAATTGGAAATTATAACTGGCTGCGGATATTACCATCTCTTTTGCGTGAGTATAATAACAGAAAGCATCGAACTATTGGAATGAAGCCTAGTGAGGTCAATTCGACTAATGAGGAAGTGGTGATGAGGAATATTCGTAAAAATCGCCAACACTACAATGTAAATGACTCTAAGCGTAGATTCAAAGAGGGGGATAAGGTTAGAATAAGTAAATACAAGAAAGTGTTTGATAAAGGATATTTACCTAGTTGGACCAATGAGATCTTTACTGTCCATTCTGTCGAACCAACTCTTCCAGTCACCTACACGTTGAGAGATTATCGTAACAAAATGTTGAAAGGAAAGTTCTATGACAAAGAAATCAAAAGAACCACAGTCGGAGATGTGTACCTAGTGGAAAAAATATTAAAGACGAGGGGGAACAGAGTGTATGTAAAATGGTTGGGGTTTGATGGCACCCACAATTCCTGGATTGATAAAAGTGAACTAGTTTGAAACTGCACTTATATAATGCACATGTTTACCCGTTTAGCATGCATTATGAGGGTGAAGGTGAAACAAGGAGGACGTGGTATAATAAATCGCTTAATAGACTCGCTCCCAATAGAAATACATCTTCCTGGAGGGTATCAATTTTGCGGACCTGGAACACGCTTTGAGGAGAGACACAATCTAGGACAACGAGGGGTTTCTTCTTTAGACAACCTTTGCTATCACCACGATCGTACATATCACAATACAAAGGACGATAAACTACGGTACGACGCTGACAAGAAACTCGAGTGGGGAGCTTGGAATTTGGCTCGAAATAAGCAACTACCTCTTTCTGAACGTACCGCTTCTTGGTTGGTAATGAATGCGATGAAATTGAAAACTCACAGAAAACCATCAAAGGGATCGGCCCTCAAATTCCATCACAAAGAGAAAAATGTAAAGAAGACGAAGAAGTTAGCAAAAAATAGACGTTCACGACGTGTTCATGGTGGTTTCCTACCAGCATTGTTGGCTGCCCTCCCATTTCTCTCTGCAGTGGGTAGTCTTGTAGGAGGAGGTGCAGCCGTGGCCAAAACTGTGATTGACGCTAAACGATCTCAGGAGGATTTGAATGAGACGATAAGGCATAACAAGAGAATGGAAGATGAGGCTAGGAAAAAAAATGGGCAAGGACTTTACATCAGACCGTATAGAAGAGACAATGTCATTGGAAAAGGTCGAGGGCTGTATATCAGACCCTACAAACAAATGGGGAAGGGATTACGGATGAAGATTGGATCAAAAAACTAGCCATTGCGCTCCCAAATCGCCCCCTTACTAACATCGATTTGGAGCGCATGTGTAAAAGTGCCAGCATTATAGGGTTTATAGGAGTACGTATGCGAAACGAAGTTCCACGGACTAAGCCTAAGCAAATTGAGTGTTCTATAATAAATATGGCTTCGACTAATGACAGTTCGAATGGAACTCATTGGACAGCATATTGGTTAGACGGAAATAAGGTCCACTATTTTGATAGCTACGGCAATTTAGAACCACCGATCGAGTGGAAAGCGTATTTTGGTTCACATAGAACTGTTTTGTACAACACTAATAGATTCCAGATGCTAGATGATGTGGAGGAAAGCGTCATTTGTGGTCATTTATGTTTCCTATACCTTTGGGTGATCTCTGAATATTATAAAAAGATGTGGTCTTATTGAAGTTAGTACCACTTTATCAATGGCATCCTTTACAATAACACTCACTGAACGTGGAAAAAGTGAGTTGCGTGCTGATTTTTTTCCTCCCATCCAACTCGAATCAAGCGATTGGGAAGCCGGATTGATATCATTTGACTCCTATTTCTCCATACCAAATCTAATTGAGGGTGTGAATTCCACTTTATATCTGATCGATGATAATGGTGTACCAGTTCATGATGGCAGTGGGAAGTTTTTCGATGCAGTCGAAATTCCTATACTATTTCAAAAAGCACACCCAGGTATTCAAGTTACGATAACGAAGCACCATGCAACAATTAAAACAGACCGAACACTCTTCAACACTAGTGATGACTCTGTATTGATACCTTTGGGGTTCAATAAGGGTAGAGTTTTACACGCTTCATCCACCACCTCTTATGCAGCAGATAGATCACTAAAAAGGACGTGGTCTGCAGCGTTAAAGAAACATGTTGATGGAATGGAACTACCATCAGGGAAGCAGCATGCACTATATTCTGGTGTTATATTCAAAGTTCCTACAGGTACATACGAGTTGGCAGACCTACGGCAGCTTTTGAAAATGGAACTGAAAAAACTGGATATAGATTTTGGGATGCAAGTTAACTTGAATACGCAACGCTGTGGTATAAAATGTAGCAGACGCATAGATTTTAATCACGAAGATTCATTTTCAAAACTATTGGGATTCAACTCAGAAGATGACTTACCAAGCGACAAATGGAATTGGTCAGAGGGTATTGTACATGTGTTCAACGTGCTAAACATTGGTGTATCTGTGTCTTGTTGTCAAGGTGACATCCGTAATGGAACACCAACACATGTCATCTATCAGTTCACTCCAAATGTAGCACCCGGTTACAGAATGATAGAAAATCCACAGTCAATAACCTACCATTCAGTAATTGGTGATAAGCTTGAAGAAATCACGGTAAAAATTGTTGATCAAGATGGCAAACTAATCAACTTCGGCGATGAGCTAATATCGATACGACTCCACTTTAGAAGACGCTCACCATAAAAGGAAGGTAATAATTCGATATAAACTATTACCCGTCAGCATGTTGATCTTCAACCATCATCAGCAGCTCCGCAATATAAAGAGGTTGTCCACTCGTAGTAGCACCAGTCCTATCAATACCTTCAACCGAAGTGTAAAGCGACTGACACCGATCAACTATTACTTTCTGAAAGCTTTAGGATATAACGTCAATAACTCTTAACACCACGATGTTGGATGTAGACAGGAAACTAGAATTTGATGAAAGATTGACCAAGCTGGAGTATAGACCTCACGAGCCATTTGCATCAGCTAGATACAACGCATCAGATGAAATCATAATTCCATTTTCCCAACCAGGTGAATATGTACTACCATCTAAAAGCTACTTATATGTAGAAGGTTCACTGTCAAAATATGACCGGTACACCCTCACTCCAAATGCAATCGCTCACGCTTTTGATGAAATCAAACTAATTGTAAATGGTGAACTGATGGATAAGACAAATTATCCAGGAATAACGTCTACTATGAAGGCATACGCAAGTTTCAGCAAATCGACTGTCAGTGGACTTCATCAAGCCGGTTGGATGATGCCATCTACTGCTACTGCGGTAAACCCATGTGTAGATTTGGGCAGTGGGACGTTTTCGGCATGTGTACCGTTAAGCACCCTGATGGGGTTTGCTGAAGATTATCACCAAGTTCTGGTAAATGTTCGGATGGAGCTGATACTCAACAGATCAGCATCAGATGCTAACATGATTATACCACGCCTGCCAGTGGCAGCTGGCACCCCCTCGACCGGCCCACCAGACATTTCTATTAAAAAAATGGTATGGTATATCCCATACGTGACACCTTCTGATAGTGAAAGACTGCAGTTACTCTCAATACTTGAAAAAGATGAACCTATAACTATAGGATTTCGAAGTTGGAACTTGGCTATCTATCCAACCCTACCTATGAACAAGGAGTTTTCGTGGGCTTTGAAAACTAGTACTGATTTGGAGAAACCCCGATACGTGATTTTTGGTTTAAAAACTGATGCGCAGAAGAATGTTGATAAAAATTTAACACTCTTCAATCATTGTAAAGTGACAAACTTTCGACTTCATATTGGCTCCCAGGTATTTCCCTACAGCAGAATGAACCTTGATTTCGCTTGTAAACGGGTACCCATTCTGTACCAAATGTATGCTGATTTTCAACGGTCGTACTACTCCAAGGATTGGTCAGAACCCATGTTAACGTATGATGAATTCATAAACCTCGCCCCAATTGTTGTGATTGATTGCAGCCATCAGATAGAATCAAGCACTGGGAACAATGTAGTGGACATTCGCATCGACTTTGAGACTCAGGAAGAAATACCAGCCAACACCAGTGCATACTGTCTCCTGTTGCAGGATTCAGTTGTGACGTACTCACCTCTGGCAGGCATTGTTCATCGTGGAATGTAACTTACTTATAGCGCAAATATATCTAAATGAATAAACAATTTTTTTTTTTTTTTCATAATCCCTATTTTAAGCAGATGTAGAAAGGTAATGAAGTTAGTTGGCATAATGCGCTTTCTAAAACAGGGTGTAAAGCTCGAGGTTAGTGACGAGGCTGAGAGGGAAAAAATTGAAGCAGGTATTGATGATCAATCACATTCACCTCACGGATTACTGTTTGGGAAAAATCCTATAAGAGCACTTATTTGTGGTCCGTCAGGCTCTGGAAAGTCATGCACTATCCTTTCTTTGTTATTACATCCAAACGGATTGAGATTTGAAAACGTTTATTTGTTTTCAAGAACGCTGAACCAAGAGAAATATCAATTTTTGAGAAGAGTTTTAGAACCTTTATCACCCGAAATCGGCTTTTACACGTATGGTGCATCGATGGTCGATGGTCAAGTGGAACTTTTGAGACCTGACGCCGTAAAACCGCATTCTATCGTAATATTTGATGATATTATAACGGTAGATTACAAAATTTTGAGGGAATATTTTGCAATGTCACGGCATTTTGCACTTGACATATTTTTTTGTACACATAGCTATGTTTTAGTACCTAAAAATTTGATTAGAATCAATCTCACTATGATTGTACTTTTCAAAATGGATATATTAAATGTACGTCATGTATATGACGATCATATACAAGGGGATATGGATTTTGAAACTTTCAAAACTATGTGCTCAAAATGTTGGTTAGAAAATAACTTTTTATTAGTAGATATGGATAAAGGAATAAATGATGGACGTTACAGAATGGGATTCGATGTATATATATTACCCGAAAGTGATTGAGCTGATAGTTGAAATGAAATTGCAAGAAGCGAAGCATGTCACAAGCCGCCTTGTAAAAGCGCAACAGGCGGTAAGGAAAAAATATAAGCTTTTAAAACAGGGGAAAATTGAAACGGATATGTCAATGAACCCATTGAAAGACTTGTTTAAACAGGTTGCTCCTCCTCCTCCTCCTCCTCCACCGGCACCAACCACTACCACCCGCCCTCGCTTATTGATAAAGCGTAAGCGTACTAAACGTCGGAAGATATCTCCTCAACCACAGATTGAGGATGATGAAGCAAATAAAGAAATGGAGCAAGATAGTTTACCGCAAACGGAGGGTGATTATATTAAAACGGAAGAGGATGGTTCACAAATTATCTTTTCTAATCCCTCCATTCAACAAAACACGCCATCAACAGTTACAAGTACACCAAGAAGGGATACGCTAATTAAAAATGCTTTGAAGGAAGCTAGTAAAACCCCCGAGGGGGAAAGAGAAATTGAGATGCAATTTCGTCAATTTCACTCATTTGCCAGACCTTTCCTGCTCGCTCTAATAACGGGTGATAAGAAGGACTTGAATTTGGATACTACATATGGGCCCAAAGTAAATGCGAACGGTACTCTCAGTTTAGGGAACCGAGAGCTACATCTTGACCGCAACTATATCTACTTGGATGACAAAGTGAAACAACCAATAACTGAAGGATTACTCAATTTACTTTTCCTAAAGGAACCGGATCCTGCTACATACACCGCCATTGATCGCGCAAACTACAGAGATTTGGTTATACACAGTGATGTAGCTCGACAGGGTTATTCAAGATTGAGACCATACAACGTGAGTGGTCACAAGTATAAGTATCTACTGAAGGACTTACTTGCAACTAAAAAGATTGGTGGTAAGGGATTTATTCGGGCAGTAAATGCACGACCACGTTACGTCTACTTTGATGACCCAAATGAATTAGTCGATCGTCTACGGCTGCTGTTTGCGTCAAAACAGGCTGGAAATACATCCCATAACCCTGAAATATTCTCCATAATTGAGGAATTAAAAGAGTTGAACATAATCACTTGATGATCATTAACATGGCAGCTATCAGTAGATTTGGATCTCAACCTAACATATCTTCCCCTCGCTCAACAGAGCCAAATAACTTGCACGACTTAGTGAGAGAGCTAATTGCAAAAGAATTGGATGTTGCATTAGAAGAATTAATTATAAAAAAGAACATAATCACAGCAAAGCCGAATGTAGTTGATTTCAACGAAAAACGATTGATTAATCTAAAACCGGGAGTAAACGCTTCAGACGCTGTAACACAGGGCTCCCTACCATTCATAAGAAATGATCGAGCACGAACTTTACATTTTGGATCTTACCACCTCATTACCACGGGGGAGCCTAGTTCTCCTCATGATTTGATTACATTGTCATATGCAACTAAACACTTTGAACCTAAGAAGAAAATGACGTCAGAACCTTAAGCATGTGGGAGGGGGAACACTGTTGATTATTATATATGATGAGACAGCGAGGAGGAACTTTCAGTGTGCCATCATGGAATCGTTAATGCTTACCAGCTCATTTGTGATTGACAGTGTGAAAAACTTGCAGGTGGTAGTTGGCCTTTCCGACCTTACTACAACAGTGATTGTGATACGAAAACCTCGCGGTACGCCTTTCTACATCTGTGTTGAAGATTGGGAACTGTTTAGTGGCAAGCTACAGCAGATAGATCGAAAAATGGATGCTACATTTTTTCACGGAACCTATATGTGTGCGACTACAACACCGCAGCAACATCTAATTTTAAGTTATTACCCCAGTTGGGTAGATCGTCTATTACATTGCGAGGCTCCTACTATTACATTAAGTGCAAAGGCGACGTCGAATCTGATGAATTTAGTTCCAAAGATAAACTCTGTTTTGAATAAAATGAGGGATTTTACAGCTGTGAGTGGTGGTAACGGTTTGGTTGTCAACCCTGTGAACCCCCCTCCACAAGATGAGTTTCACTCGTTCAACGTATCTTTTTATGATCAAGCCAACCAATGAAATATATCAGTACACACAAGCATGGAGGGCAGCACTCATCCTATTGAGGCTTTAATTGAGGGGTTTAGCCATCTGAAAACCGGTGTTCCAGCAGATCTCCTGCAACATGTCACCTTGTCTGGTAAAAACCACAGTATCTACGAAGATTTAAACAGATGTATACCGACTAATTCAACTCTCATATCACTCCAATCATCTGGATCCAGTTTTCTACTCATCTTATTTCTCTCACTTCTGCTGATAACGCAGTTAATACAAACTGTAATTTTCATCGTACGTTGTGGTGGTTTTCACAGAAACAGAAGTTGCGAGCCTGGAAACTGCATCCTCAACTCATACTCCTGCAACGTCTAAAACCACTGGACTTATAAAGTTGGCTACATTACCCGCTTACCACGAGTATCTACGATATGTTAGTGCAATGGGATTTTATAAAGCCATGGTACGAGTGGATGCACTCATTGACAGCATCTATCGGCTGGAAATTGATAATTTGGGGGCTCACTACAAAGATACTGCGAATGGACTACACTTCAACACATGTACATGGGCATCAAGCGAACTAAATGGAGCTGGTATCGATGTTGTAGGCACATGTGCGTGTACACGTATTCATTACGCTACTGAACAGTGTATTAATTTATTAAACTCTATAGGTTTGAATAAAAACTGATTAAATTGAGTATTCTGTTTTGTTTGCTGATTCCCCATTAACCAGAACAAGCTAGTTTATAGCCATATAAGGGGTGAGCTTACAAGTTAGTCATACACTCCATCCAAGGTACTTGAGCAGTCAACATCTCTCACTACAACATGGATGTGTGCGGTTTTAAAAACTCTTCATCACAAACTACCAATATGCTCTATTCTTCTGCAACATCAAATGAAGCTTTTGATGAGTGTGGTTTCAAAATCTACAAATCGCAAACTGGTAATATACCATATTCCTCTTCTGAGAATAAAGGAACGCAATCAACTCGTGAAGCTTTTGATACTGCTACAACACCTCTAGACCTTGAAACATTTGATGGAAGATTAAAGACGTTTAAGCTATGGCCAAAGTGTTTACAACACCTTCTTCAAGAACTGTGCAGCGCAGGTTTTCACTACGAAGACCAAGTTGGGGATCTAGTGAAGTGCTACAAATGCAGCGGACGAATTGCCGAATGGGATTTGAATGATGACCCCTGGCAAGAACATGCGAGATTCTATCCAGATTGTCCTCATGTGATCAATGTTAAAGGCTCTAAATTCATTAAGAATGCTTTGGAATTGAATAAATGGTCTTAAACTTACCTACAACTTTTTATTTCCTTTTTTTTTCCCCATTTCTTAACATTAATAGGTAACTAGTTATAGGTAATCAACTACCTACATTAGAGGATGTCGGTATTGAATAGATAAGGTAGTAGCCACGCAATAATTCGTGTGGGCTCGTATAATCATTTATTAACCTGTTTCCTCAAGTGACTTTCATTAGCACAATGGTTAGCGTAGTGGCTTCCCATACGGGTGGTCCAGGTTCAAATCAAAGCCAAGACCACAATATATTAGCCGGATAAGCCGCGAAAGCTAATTTTTGCCCCTGAAACAGTAGCGATGTATCATTGATGTCATGCGGGTTTAGTATCACATGTCTTGCAGGGTGACTCGTGCGCCAGAATAATGCGCTAATGAAGATAACCTGACATACCTGAGAAGCGGACGGTTACAGTTGTGATAACCTTTCTGGAGACTCATTCGGAACTACATATCCTATATCGGGTTTTTATAAAATAAAACAAATTCATTTAGGTATAAATTTATTATTTTGTATTGACAAAAAGTAAAATACAGCAAGCTTCCGAGGAAACAACATGAGTGTACCTACCTAATTAGCAGGTGAAATTGTACAAGGAATCAAACAACTGTTATCACAAAAAGTAACATAAAAAGATATCTGTGGGGGAATTACATTGAAGAATTATGAGCATAACCATAAGGTCTAGTATCGACACCATTTTCCATAATTACCCGTTTATCATCCATAAAAGTCAAGGACTTTTTACAATTATTTGTAGTATAAACATCGTGTAATTTAGATTCAATTTTTCTGAAATTTGTGTATACATCCGTTTTTGTTGTAAGACAATATAAATAATCCTTCAACTCCAATGCCTCAACACCCGTTCTGCTCACTCCTTTAGCTTTCTTTCGTACATCTTCACCAAACTTTAAGGCGTATAATTTAGGTCTTAATCCAACAAATTCATGTATTGGAATTGATCTAGTCTCATCTTTCAGTTTTCCTATAACCTTCCTATTGTCGGTGGAGTAAAGATAATGTAGTGAGGGATAATCACTAAAATCAAAAAGATAGGACAATGGCTTTAAATCTAGATAAAGATTGTCCGTTTGGATTTCCCATACAAACGAATCAGTATCTTGATAACATATTTTTAGAGCACCTCCAAATGTTTTTAACATGTGATTGTAATGCAAATCATACATGAGGGTTTTTGATAACTCAAGAATTGCAAAACCCACGTAAATTGGTTTGTTAAATACAACCTTCTCATGACCCAACCGAACAGCTATAAGATTCTCGCTGTAAATGGTTCTGTCTTGAAAATTTGGTTTTCTAGCTAGTGCAATAAGTTTTTCTTCAGTTGTAACCAATTTTAAATTGACGCGGTTCCGAACGCATTCCATTGTTTTACCAAAAACTGCGTTGTTCAAAAATTTGTACAAATCTTTTTCCAACTCACTTGTTGCATGTTTTCTCAACTCAGTATTCATGTTAATATAAGAAGACAACCACTTACTCTGCTTAAATTGTAAAATTCTATTGATTTTAGTCAAAATCAATCCTGCTTTAATCGCCTGCTTCAACACTATAATATGAACTACATAGTTTTTCTTATCTTCCAAATCCAACATGAGTTTCTCAATTTTCGAACCTGGGGGTTTTTTCCGCTCTGGAAGGAAGGGGAAATCGGAATGTGCATCGTGCAAATATGTAGGATAGTGCACATCAACATCTAAAATATATCCATACTCACCACCAGTTTCAATCTCCATTACACTGAAATTTTCAACATTATCCATCCATGTAAACCCGCCATATGGTAAGGGTTGGCTCATCGCCCATCCATAAAGGTTGTTTACATCCCCATAAAATATATAGGAACTCTCTTTGTGGGGATCATATGAATGAGGTATGTGGACATTGTTGGCAAGTGCATGGCGTTTGACGCATTGAGTGATTCCTCCACGAATGCCACACTCGACGAATTGTAACATATCTACATCAGTCAAAATTTGTAGACGAACTTTAGATACTTTCAGTGCTGCCTTGAAACTGAGCCCGGGCAACGTAAAAAACCATGCACTATCCAGTTGAAATCGGTCATAGCAGTGTTTTCTGAATTGTTCAAAAACTTCACAAAGTAATATTATATCGGTCTTTAAATATAGGTGAGTATATTCTTCTATATTTTTAATGTTAAATGCCTTCCACACCTTCAGAGCATGCTCATAGTCAGATTCCTCGATTGCTTTATTGCTTAATTTGTTATAAAATTTATCTCTAGATGGTAAATTTGTTTCTTTCAAAACTGAAAAACTTGTGATATACTGGTAACAGTATACCCCCTTTCGCAACAACAAAGTTCGCAATTTTGAATCTGGAAAAGTCTTTTCCATTTCAGGGAAATGCTTGGAAATTTTAACCAGTTTTTCAAGTGAGTATGGTAGAAATCTGTAGGAATCGAGGAACCTGTACCATAATTTACACCCCCGGAACCTGATTGCGAAACTAATGTATTTCTCCTCTGTCTGGGGAATGACACTAATTTCCAAATCAAATAGTCCTAATTTCTTTATTATGAAATGTGCATCGTATCCACTCAAATTATGAAAAAAAATTGGTACAAAATTTGGTTTCCTTAGTTTTTTTAAATTACAGTAACTGCAGCATGTAAATCTAAAATGTCCTGTGCCATGATCATGATCAATACATTTCACGTTTTCCTTATCAAATTTCTTGCCGCATAACTCACAGTGTGTTGCTTTCTCATGCTTTAGTTTCTCCTCATTAGTCATTAAACATTTAATATTGGTTTCATAGTGTTTCTCAATTTCTAGCATTAACGTTCTAAGTTTGTTTAAAAAACTCTCAATGCAGTTTTCCATAGAGAAAATAAATGTTTGATCCTCCATCAAGCTGGGATAGTATGACTTTAAATGAAATCCTATACACATTGGTTCATGGCGCTCTTCACGTACAGTTTTAGGGCCTGCACTAACATCCGATCTATCCATCTCAGGTGAGTTTAAAGGTGCTAAAATACACTCTAGATCGGCATAAATGACAAACCCCACCCTAGTCATGAACTGGTAATCGTCAAATTCAACATAAGGCTTGTCAGGAAATTCATACCTGCATGCTTTGAATCTGTTACAAAATACTTCATGTTCATCAAGCCTCTGTTTAGCGGTTTTACCTGTTACTGTAAGACGTGACGCGCGATATGTTTTGAAACAACTTCTACACATGATAATAGCGTTTCTAGGGTTTTTAGATAGTTGCCTGTTGGCAAGAACATGAAGGTTTGTTATATAACAATAATGTGAGCGTGTGCCATTAACTAGATAGAGTAAATCGATAGTTGGTACTCCCAGATTTGTTTTGTTGGAAACTGCAATGGGGTAAATTTCACAATTTTCATTTAAAGCGTAAAGGTTTATGCCCACATTATTATGTTTCTCAAACCAAGTGACATCTTTAAAACTGGCTGGAAATTCCACCCCATCAAAATTGAATGGGTGATGCAGTCTCTCATAATTATTAACGCGATGTAAATTGCGTGTATTAGAAGTGGTTTTCAGGTGCCAGCTCAAAATTGCATATTTGAAACAAAATTCGTCATTATTTTGAACATTTATAACTGCGTGATATTTGTTTAATTGAGCGGGGAGGGGGAAGAATGAATTTGCTGTTAGTGGCACATACTTAGTTATTCTAATTAAAATTCCGTCAATGGATTTCAATGTCCATCCAGACCCTTTCATTTCAAAATTATCAATTTCTGATATGATCCGTTCAAAGGATCTCATCATGTAGTTTTTTATGTCGGATGTTTGCGATAACTCCTCATTTTTAGTTTTAAAATTTGCGTCAATTATTTCTTCGTTTACATCACCTTCCCTCACTTCACCATAAACCATAATTTTTGAAAATGTACATTCCAAGACAAAATTCACTTTAATATTTTTCCAGTCTGACAGGTAGTCAGTTACAATTCGAGTCAATTTATGTTCTGATTCAATTAAAAAACTTTCAGGTAAATTGAACCTGTTGATATTTTGAAAATATACATCTATTGCAGTGTTACCCACTTTAACGTTAATTTTCCCCTCTTCCAATGGCACTGCATGCAACCTTTTTGATTTCTCAGGACCCCATTCTGAGGATGAACGCTTTCGCGAGTTTCCATCATGAACTAATGTACTCGGGCTTGTTGATGGCATTGGAGTGAATATGGAACTTATACAGCTATGTCTTAAATATAAAAACCTAGAGCTAAACATATCAGTACAAACTGAACAAATTATTAGTTTTTTGGAGTTTTACCAACTTCAGTTTTCCTGTACCGTCTTGGTGTGGAGTGTTGGTTGTCGTCGCTGTCTTCTTTCCTACGCCGTTTCGACGTAGCCTGTTGTTTCTTCCCACCATCATCACTGTCGTTATCATCAATATCGTCGGCCTCCCGAAATTCTAGGTTGAATGTCCCTTCTAAACCCTTTCCGTTAAATTTCATGATTAGGGAACTATCTGTAATAGAAGAACATATTCATATATCAATATTATGAGATCAATGATGTTTCGCACAACAAGCGTAAGATTGTCAGTCTCTGAAACCCACCTTCGTACGTGTCTGCTACATCCCGCAGTAAGTTGGAATACCTTTTCGGTATCCAAACGTCCTGCGTTTTCATCGTTGCGAGGGACGTTATCGTTGCGACCATCGCATCTCCGAACCGCGTCTTGGTGGTTTTAAGGTTCCTTATGCGGAACTCTTCCGCTAGGGGGAGGGTTCCCACTGACACCGTTGTGTAGGTCGTATTGGAGCTGGTAGAAGCTCCTACGGAATTCAAACGTGCGCTAAGTTTGTCCATTTTCTACTTGTTGTTTCCTTGAACAAAATAAAAATGGATTACTGCCAATTCTCTATGTGTTTGAGGTGTAATCAGTTAAAGTTTAACAATGTATGCTACATTGGTTATTGTCGTAGTCTAAATTATTGTTAGGATCACAAACAATATAAATTACAATTATTCTAAATAAACAGTTAGGTAAAATGTGAATTAGTGAGAAAATGTCAAAGAGCCTAAATAGGAAAGTGGGATGTAACATACTTTACCTATAACTAATCACGGTATGCTACATTGGTTATTGTCGTAGTCTAAATTATTGTTAGGATCACAAACAATATAAATTACAATTATTCTAAATAAACAGTTAGGTAAAATGTGAATTAGTGAGAAAATGTCAAAGAGCCTAAACAGGAAAGTGGGATGTAACATACTTTACCTATAACTAATCACGGTATGCTACATTGGTTATTGTCGTAGTCTAAATTACTGTTAAGATCACAAACAATATAAATTACAATTAGAAAGTGGGATCTACCTTACCTATAACTAATCACGGGAAAAAATTCATCCCAACAACCTTCTGTTTTTTAAATTTTTTTATTGAAGGTGGTGGTGATGGCGATAAATTGACCTTTTCCAAAATTTCGAGAATTAAGTTGCGGTTTATTATTGCATTCTCCTCTGAAAGTATATCCTCGTTCGGAATTAGTTTATCATCTAGTACGTTAACAATCGTACCATCTCCATTGCGTACATATCCCATCAGGGCTTTATTTTTCACTTTATCAGATGTAATGTAAGACTTGAATGAAATATAGCGCATTTTCAACGAATTTTGTAAACATATTTTCAAAGCGGAATAGAGCAGAGTCTTTTGGGATGAATTTTCCATTTGTTTTAAGTAAAAATCGTGGTACTCACCTCGAAAGCTTGCTGTAAGAGAAGACCGTGTCGAGTGAATTTACCCTCCTCCTGGAAGAGTTTTTAAACTGTAGCATTCCCCTCCACATTGCTCGAGAAGGTGGGGGGCAACTGCGTGTATCGGAAGAGTGGAATTGACTGAGGTCAGCGACTGCAGAATCAGTGAACTAGGCAGGATAATATATATCCACGTTCCTTCCTCTAATTGCATGTGAGAAAATCGTAATTTGCATCACCAATATAAGAGAGATATAATTATATTACACGTTTGACGTACCCAGTTTTAAAATTAATTGCATCCAGTACAACGTCTCGAAGATGTGATCCTATCCGATGAGGGGAGTGAGTGCATTTCCATTTTATAATAATTCTTATGCGCGCAAGTACATGCCTGAAGGTAGACAGGATGACTCTGGCGCTCTATTCCCGCAGCCATCGGACTGAAATGTCGGCAAAACAACTAACTGCATATGAGAAAATAATAATTTGCATCCGAGAGAGGTACATGTTTGACGTAGGTAACTCGAAGAATATTTTTGAACTAATTGGATGCAATACACTGTCTCAAAGATCTGATAGGTAGGTATCCCATCCCCATTTAATAATACTCGCTTTAAGTGAAGTTCGAGCCATTAGTCACTGCAGGCTCCGCGATTACTTTTAAAAAACACCTATCCGATGAGGTGCAGCAGTGCATTTCCATTTAATAATCGAATATGCAATTATTTCCGAGCTCAAGCCGACATGCAATCATTCTCACGCTGAGGCCGAAAACGATTAAAGATAATTAATTACCTATTGTGTTCCAGGGCCCACCTCCTCCTCCTACTGTGGTTTCCCGTTGCCTTCTTCGGTGCTGGTTCAGCCGCCCCTAACATGGGGAACAGACGCTGTTTGCAGCCGCCCAATGTGGAACAGACGCTGCGATGTCGCCATATCTGGCTACCCTCACTTAGTTCGGCCTGCAGGCCAATGCAGTTACCAGGGTGTGGCGCTTGGAGCCATAAGTGAGAGCTGACTGCCCCGCGAGGACCAGACAGGAGTAGACGACACCTATAATGGTGTCTGACCGCCACTACTGAAAGGTACTACCTCTGCGACGCAGACCCTACACCCCCTAAAAGAATGTCTACTATAACTGATTTTTAGGCTCCCAACGGACCCCGTCTCATGTGTACTGTACACGATTTATCTACTTTACGCGGTATCTATTGTATAAGATTCCTAATGCGTTATCCACATAGCACATGAAGGGACCGACGGTTTTGTCAACTTATAGCCGATTGTCTACTCCATGCGATTGTCTAATGTCCGCGATTTCCACTGTAGGTAGGTACACCAATTTGGGGGAAATCAATCTGGTTGTAGAGACTTGGCGGCACTACACGAGGTAACAAAATGTTATTTGTAACTAGCTGTGTACCCGCGCTTCGCAACGGTAGAACAGACACCCCCTTTAGGACAGGCCCCACTCATAACAGATACCACCTTCTACGTTCAGCCGTTCTCATTTATCGATGCCGAGACAAACAAACAGACACTGTTTTATTATATGTATAGATTATACTATTTGAACCGACGCGTGTTGCTGCGATTTAAATAAATGGAGCTAACGGTCTTGCCCCAATGCCAACCCTAACTGCCTTTAACCCCCCCCCCCCCCCCCGTATCCTATGAACCCTCCCTACCTGGTTAGAAACATTCCTCAATGTTCACACAACAAATTCCCAAAGTTGCACTCCAATTGGTCAAGTAGTTTTGAAATTTCTGTAGACCCCCCCCCCCTCTCATAACCTGTACCCCCCTCCCACTAACATCCTGATTGAAGTACCACTTGAATGTACTCGTCGAGCTGAATCCAGAATCTAATTACAATCGGATTTACATCCTACCGTTCAAAGTTATTATAAGCATAAACGTCCTCATAGAAGTGATTATAACACGTTTTTTAGTAGTATTTCATTCATAGCGTTTCAACGGATGGACAGATTCAAATGCGGATTTTTCATAAACCTTCCCAGATAAATTCTGCGTCAAATGGTACCAGCCGCACGGATTTACGTCCAACCGTTCAAAAATATTATAAGCATAAACGTCCTCATAGAAGTGATTATAACACGTTTTTTAGTAGTATTTCATTCATAGCGTTTCAACGGATGGACAGATTCAAATGCGGATTTTTCATAAACCTTCCCAGATAAATTCTGCGTCAAATGGTACCAGCCGCAACTTTCTACGTTCAGCCGTTCTCAATTGATGCCGAGACAAACAAACAAACAGACAGACACTGTTTTATTATATGTATAGATTACACCACCTTGGTCACATCGACGTTGTGGCAACGTCGCTTCATTAACATCTCTGACAGCTGCACAAAAATCTACATACGGTAAATAATACCTCACTTCGATCTATAGAACCAAAATGAAAACGCTGCAAATTATTATTATTATTCTATTGGAAATACCTACAAAAATGTTGGCTGTTCATTTATTGTTTATTTCATGCACAATTATCAAAATAGTTATTTCTGATGGTTTCCACCGAATTTGGCCCTCAAAAACACGAATTAGGCTCGGTTTTTTTTTTATTACAGATTATCTTTGATCATTGATAGTACCATTTAATTGTCTTGATTCACCTGTTGATATTAATTCTAGTATTATTATACGAATCTAAGGCGATTTCAGACAATTTCGCAGGTTTTTGACTCATAAAAAATGAATTTTGGGAGCTTAACCTTCGCTACAACCTCAATTCTTCACGCTTCGTTCGTAATCAACTTAATATTCAGTCTTCTCGCCCTAAAAAACATGGGAAACGATAACTCATAAGCTCATATTCACTAAAACCTCAAAAATCCCTCAAAAACCCCTATTTTTACACCCATTTTTCTCTCATAACACCCCTGGGTGTATTCCGATCGGGCTGCCGAGCTTCGGAGCACAACTAGGACCCAAATGTGTTCCCAAATGGGGACCCAGACTGTGTGCGGAAGAACGACGATTTTTGGAATCTACGGACCTTGAAAAGTAAAAGAACAAATTTTGAGGGTGGATTATAAAATGTTTTGCTGAACGAACACATATTATGTAGGTGTATTATTCATAGAATAATAAAACAAAAGGACCTATCAACAAAATAACCATCGTATTCCAAATGAAATAATATCACGGAACAACCAAGTCGATTTTATATAGCCATGTGTGATTATAATCAGGTCTTTCCTAGCAATTATTAATATATCTCTGGGCTGGATGCATACAGTTCCATTCGCGATCATGTTGACAATGTTTTTCGGTGCAAACGAACGGCTGGATGTGCAATGCTCCGGGTGGTCTTAAAAAATTCTTTCGATCGAGATCAATTTAAAAACGTAAACAACCATACCCTTCTACTGAATGTTTTTGAGCTACGGCGTTCGGGAAAATTCAACTCCTATTTTTCACCCCTTAGAGATGACTGACAGTAACGCCGAGGCGTAGTTCGCACTTTCCTTAGTTACCATGAACCAAAATTAATGAAATTTGGTTTGTAGAACCCTTTCGGGGTCTAGTTGGTCCGCGACGCTTGGCGTTACCATCAGTCATCAGTAATCTCTAAGGGGTGAATAACAGGGGTTGACATTGTCAGAAAGCCGTAATTCGAAACTTTCAATAGGAGGGTACGGTTATTTTGCTTTTTAAAACTGATCTCCAACTAAAGAATTTTTTGAGACCACCTGGAGCATTGTACGTCCAGTCGTTCGTTTGGACCGAAAAGCTTCGTCAACGTGATCGTGAACGAAACGGTATAATTCCGGTTCATTGTTAGGGAGCATCTAACTATAATCAAGGATGGCTGTATGAAGTCAAGTGGGCTGTTCCGTGATACTATTTCATTTGAAGAATGATGGCTGTTTTGGATTTTATTGATGTTATGTTATGCTTCACGAATAATAACAAGTAACTAATTACTGAATTATTGTATCCCACGCATTTTTATGAAACTGTAATCCCCGGGCTAGCTTATTTCAGTAATCGATTTAGGGTTTCCTAGGGGGAGCACGAGGGTACACATATTGACCACAGAACACAGTGATCTACACAGAAGGGGCATCTATACAGGTAAATAATAAACCGTTGTGTAATAATTTGCAGCGTTTTAATTCCATTTTCGGTTTCTACGTAAACTTGAGAAGGAAATCATCAAATTTTGAGGGGGGGGGGGTTAAAAGCTGGTTTTCATGATCGATTCCAAAAGTTCATTATTGAAAATAATAAACCAAACATTGTGTACCGAGCAACTCAGCATGACACATTTTCCTATTGATTTCCATGTTTAACTGAGATCACTTTAGGAATAGTTAAGGAAACAATAAATGTATTCCCAGCATTTCTGTAGGTATGTCCAGTAGAATAATAAACCCATTGGCAAGGACTTTGCAGCGTTTTTTTGAAGTCTTCATGCATCGTATGTCTGTTCGTCGTTATTTCCGATGAGCCTAAATCATCCGACATTTTGGTTGGAGTCTTTTCCCCATTACTCTTTGGCGATGGTTCATGTCTCCAATTGAGAGCATGACCTGGAGTCAGGTATCATCAGAAGGATGAATTCCTCGGAACAGTTTCATTTCCTCGTGTGGCACTGACCGTGGTTCCTTGCAGCTCTGAGATAATAAACGGCGATGGGCTAAAAGGTGAAGTCATTTTGCACGTTTTCTTTAGTTTCATTAGCATTTGGTCGCCAACAGCTAGAGTGAGAGGTTTTTCATGTGACTTTGTCTGCATATAACTTGATTTTATTTTTCTTCTTATCGTTCTGTACCACTTGTCTATGCTGTTTTGTTATTCTTTCTTGAGATAAGGGTACGAATATTGGAACATCAGCTCAGCGGGTGTACGAGAGGTTGTAGAATGTGGAGTTCCCTGATAAATCACTTGCTATTCGTGAATGGACCCGCAAATCTATTGCCAGGCTCCCAAGGGCTGTGCGGTAGATGCATCCAGTTGCACTGGAGCAGACGATGTGTTTGTAACTGTGGAACAACAAGGAATACACGATTTTAATTTCTCTCCACAAATTCGTTCATCACATGGAAACCGACCTTTTCATACAGGGACTCGGGTATGACTATTCGGTTTCAGCACTGCCATCGGTGGTGCCTGATAATTCATTCAAAATACTCTTCAACGGTTCAAGTCTACCAGTTCCATTACTAGGATGTTCTCCCTGATGACTTTGCTGATTATAGCCATTACGGTTGAGTGTTAGATCCTTGGATGTGAACTCAGCCACAGTTTTTCTTGAAATAGACACTGGTAGATCAAGATCGGTGATGGCATTTATGTGAGCTTCTACGGGTCCATTTCCACTGCTTTCCGATTAGCAAGAATGTCAGGAAAAGAAGTCAGACGGGAGTTTTCCCAAGTGTGTGTTCAACCAGAAAATTATAGCTCTGCAGCTTTAATACCGGTCAGTCCAAACGAGAGGATATAGATACATGAGCTGGATTTTCGGAGAATGTTGACAAGGCTTGTGATCAGTATGAACCACAAATCTACTTCCGAGTAGATACAGTTTAAAGTGGTTCACCGACCGAGATATTGCTAATATGTCCCGCTCTAGTTGGCTATACCGAGTCTCTGTAACTGGTACTCACATACTATATGACCTTAATTTCTGTGCGTACCATCTGGTTGAACAAAAATCGCGCCAAGTCCAATTGGACCCGCATCAACAATGATACGAGAAATTTGGTTCACGTCAAAGTACGAATTTTTGACATTGTAACAGTTTGTTACCTAATGATATGACTTCATATTATTAGTGCCTTTTGAAGCTGTGATCAGTTGAACTTGTGACCAGTAATCCGGCGTCGGACCCACAGCCTGGATGCCAGCCGGCCAATGGTTCATGTCCTGCTGAAATCTCCACCCCTCCCCCTGTCCTTCCTTGAAAACCTATGGCTTTAGTTGGAACTTCTCAGGTCCAAATAATTCTGACTGGCAGGTTTTCTTGTAAATTAGGACGAGTGGTACCTACTAATTTTGAGCTGCAACGTGCAGGATTAGACGTTTCTTTGTATTTCTAATAGTAGTATTTTTCTCGAGAAGATTTAGCGAATATTGTGACCAGTCTTTTGGCTACCTATACCTATTTTGGCCTTCTTTCTTCATTCTGTGTCTTTTGACCTTCTACCTTCTGACTGGACAAACTGCAATGTATTCTCAAGCCACTTCTGCTTCATGCCACCCTTCTTCAACTACCAAGTAGTTTTAAGAATAAATTTAAGATTCGTTTAGGTATTAATTCATTAAGTTAGGGTAGTAGAAAAGGAGTGGTACTGAGGCATAGTTAGGTCTAGGGATTCCATATTACTGGCCATATTCAACAATAGCAACTGAGGTACCCAGTCCTGGCACATTTGTAAATAATTAGATTATACCTTTAGTGAGAAAGTACACACACAATTCTTCAGCTGGAGTTAGCTGTTTTTACCAAAGTGTCCATGCCATTGGTAATTAAAGAAAGTTGAATTTATTTTTCCCTACAGAAGTTGGTTTTTTAAATTTAATTATAGCCCTTAGATTACTAATCTACCTTAGGGTGATTTTGGTTTTTTTTAGAGTAGTAGTGCCCTTCGAATTCTCTATTGTGATGCATAAGGTTCTAGTGTTCTTTTGAATTAAGCTGGTATACAGTCTAGTCCATACCCAAATACCCTGAGCTAGACCGGCAGGTTTGTCTAGCCCTGTTTTAGTGGTTAGCGTTTCAACATGCACATTTAGAATATCTTTCAACCTTCTTAGTGCAGATGATTCTGTCTCGCCCCATTTGAATTCTGCCTAGCTCTTAATAAATTCGGAATAAAGGTAACACAATAATTTATCAAACCCAGTAATACCTCACTTCGCGAATGTTCTGTCGAAGATTTTCCGAGGCCAGTTCTGCGAAGGCTGTGACTTTCTGAGGATTGTGGTCTCCGTATTCTTTGAAAACGTACCCGAAGAATTTTGCTTGCATTATTCCAAATTCGCACTCTTCTGGGATCAGAGCTGGACGTTTTTCGTTTAACGTGCGTAAAACTGTGTTAGATTTCTTTATGCTCTTCTCTGGACTTCCCAAGTACTAGAATACCGTCGCTGATGTTCATTACACCTTTTACGTTGGCTAACACCTTATGAATTGTGTCTTGAAACAGTTCTGCAGCAGCTGATATCCCGAAACTCGCGTTTGTAGAGGCAGAGGCCCTTGTGGGTGGAAAGTGTTGTAATATACCTTACTTGACTTTTCGTCCAGCTCCAACTGGTAGTAATAATTTAAATCGAGCGTGGAGAACCATTTTGATGCATTCAGTTCTAATAATAATAACCATTTATTGTGGAAAGGCCCATTTGCCCGTTGTACTCATACGAATTACATTGGCACACACGAATTACAGTTCTGTCACTATACCTCGCATTGTGGGAGTTATGTGGCGCTCTGGTGTGATGGCCTTGTTAGAGTCCCTCATATTAACGCAAATACACAATCTACCGTTTGGTTTTGGTACCTGCACCACCTACCCAGGATGTGGGTCCTGTTGCTTTTTCTATTGCGTATATCAATTTCCATCAAGCACTTTATTTCGTGCTCGATAAAATTTCTCGGATGATAAGGGATTCTGCGGTGGGGTTGGCTAAATGTGTGTTTTGGTTTATTATTCTGTGAATAATACACCTATGTATTCGCTCAGCAAAAAATTTTTATAACACCCCCTCAAAATTTTTTCTTTTCCGTTTCAAGGTGCGTAGATTCCAAAAATGCAATGTCCGTCCGCCGTCCGCCGTACGCCGTCCACCGTACGCCGTATCACGTGTACAGGCTTCATTTTCGGTCTAAAAAAGTCGTTCTTTCGCACACATGCTCCATTTGGGCCCTAGTTGTGTCCCGAAACTTTTCAGCCCGATCGGAATATACCCAGGGGTGTTATGAGTGAAAATGTGTATAAAAATAGGTACTTTTTGCGTTTTAACAACATGTTAGTAACATGAGCTTTTGAGGTATCTTTTTCCATGTTTTTGAGGACGAGAAGACCGAATATGAAGTCGATTTTGACCAAAGACGCGGAAATTGAGGTTTTACCAAAGGTTCAGCTCCCAAAATTGGTTTTTTATGAGTCAAAAACCTGGAAAACTGTCTGAAATCACCATCAATGTGTACAATAACATTGGAAAAAGTGTAAACAGGTGAATCAAGACCATTAAATGCCACTACCAATGATCAAAGATGATCTTAAAAAAAAAAGAAAAAAAAGCGTACCTATTTCATGTTTTGGGGGCCAAAATTGGTGGAAATCATCAGAAATAGCTATTTCAATCATTCCACATGAAAGAAACAATACATTTAACAGCCAACAAAAATCTCTAGAACTCCAATAGAATAATAAACCCATGTGACAAGGACTTTGCAGCGTTTTTTAATTTTCCAGTTCTTCTGAATATTTAATTGGGTATTGTTCCATTACCTGGCTCATTGGTGTAACTTGATATAGACATCGTATTGAGGTTATAACTAATATGCATGTATCTCCGCTTGAACTGCCGAAACGAAATTGAAACGTATTTAAGACTGCTGCCTAGTTGTCTAACAGTTTCAAGGGAAGCATAGGTACCCCAATCCATAACGTCTGCCAATTCGACTAGGCAGTACAGCTTCCTCACTTGAGGAGTAGTTGGGTAGGTTCATTGTGATACGGGACCATCTGCGATCCAACCCGCGTGTACCCCCAAATTTCAGCTCTTACGACTATTTTTCGCGTAGTTAGAAGCGTTACAAGGAAACGGTCAACATTTCTTGTTCGCGCATGCGCAGACGAATGAGTCATATGCAATTAGGTATCAAAATGTTGTTCCTGATCGACCCTCCAAATCTGAACTCATTTCAACGATATTTAGAGAAGTTACGGGCGTTTCAAGTATTTCACGTTTGCGCATGCGCAGACGGGACGATTTCCATGATTTTGAAAAGGGACCATCTGCGATCAAACCCGCGTGTACCCTCAAAATGTCCGCTCTCTACGACTACTTTTCGCGTAGTTGGAAGCGTTACAAGGAAACCCTAACTATTCCTACAGTGATCTCAAACAGGGAAATCAAAAGGAAAACGTCATACTTAGCTGTTGGGTACAAAAATTTTTTTAATCAAGTGACTCAGAAAAAATTCGTAAATTCACACTTAAAGACGAAAAACTCGTTTTTACGAAGTGAATCGCATGGTTTCACGATAGATATTTCGTGGCATTTGAAAATAGACAGTACCAAGTCCCAAGAGTTGGTAAAATTGTCACTCTTGCGTATCAATCATTGTCTAACTCAAAGGATGGGTTTCACCACCCAGTGTGAGTTCAGTTAACAAGGAGTTACAGAAAAATGAATGCGTTTTGAATGCCTAAATTTTTCTGTAACTCAAACTTACAATAACTCGTCATTCAACAGTAGGTGGTGAAACCCGCCCTAAGAGGAAAGTCATGAGTATACAGAACTGTAATTACAGAGAATAACGTGGTAGGTGTATTTCATAATAATACACAATTTTATTTAATTTAATAGCGCATTTTTCATTTAGCAGTCCTCCTTCCACTGGTGGTGGTGAGTGAGCGCAGCTCTCTGTGATATAGGCGATAAACTACCGGCTTTCAGAATGACACGCTAGAGAGCGTGGAAATGAAAGAAAGGACTGAGAGCAGTCTTAGCAATGTTCAACCTCATTAAGGCTAAATGTAACGACAAGTTAGTGAGATTCTCAGATAAGAGATGGCAGCACTATCGGGGGCAAATTTCCTTGACTCCTCACAGGAGAACGAATCAAGATATTTTGAATCTGAAAACGGATTTGATAAGATATCAACCCATAGTTTGGACGAAATTCGTTTAAAAAATTTGCACAATTTTTTTGCGCACTGTTCAAAAAATTTTTTGATTAAATTGAGACTTTTTCAAAAATGTCGCCTTATACAGCAGTGTGCCCATGCATACAGTGTACAAATCCGTTTTCAGAATTTCGATCGGTCAAAAATTACGATCGTAATCCTTAAGATTGGTGAAACAATAGATTGGAAACAATAGTAGGGCTGACGGGGTGGAGGAGTGCGCTCGAGCGAGGGGGGCAGTTTGGTGAGGTGGTGCCGGCCGCCTCGACCCCTCGTATGAACGTTCTCCGAATTCTCCTACTCAAGGTCGGCATCAAAATCGAGTCTTCCTGATGTTGGTTGGAAAAGAAGTTTTGTCTGTGAACAGGATTGGGTCAAGCCTTGTCTCACGTTTGTGGACTACGAGAAAAGGGGGGCCTAAGTTGGGGGTAGTAGATTTCGTTTTTTTCTTGTAGGGGATGTGACTGATACGCAAAATCCATGTTTTTGACAAAGGTGGCCCCCAAAACTTTGGTCAAAATGCGAGAAACCTCAAAATTTTCGCACTTTTTTTGTTTTTCCCCCATTTTGGCCATGATAGAGCGCGTTTTTGACAAAAAGTGTACATTTTGAAACTGAATTAGATTTGCTAGAATACTAGAATAGGCTCAGTAGACTCAATAGTTTCCGAGATACAGCTAAAATACCATACCTACCACCACTCTCAAAACCGCGTTGTGAAATCCAATTTTTTTTTCGTATTTTTCGCTATATCTCCAAAACGTATTGTCACATCCGGAATTTAGTAGTGAAGTATTTCAAAACTCAAATAATTTTAGATTGTATTGCAAGTTGTGTCCCTAAATACATACATACAGACTACATACACACTTTCAAAATAATTTTGTTACTTTTGCGCACTGCAACAATTTTTTATTGTTCACAAAGGTTGGCAGGTACCTACAACAGCGTGCCTACATGCATATAGATGTTTCAAAAAATACAAGTCGATAAATCTTTCATATAGGTACCTACGCGAATTTTATGGGACAGCGTGTAAAATCATAGTCCATGAATCTAGTCTTGAAAAATTAAACTGGGTATTTCAAATCTGAGCAGTATCGAAATTAGGGGACATATAGGTACAGATCATCAAACACTTGAAACATTTCTGCTGTTGAATATACTATATTTGCTTTCAAAATAAAGTATTATACTTTGAGGAATTTTCATCCCAAGTCCTGGGAAGGCTCCCGTATTTCCAGCGAACGTGGTATCCTTGGATCAACAATTTCTGGGAGCAGAACATTTTCATAACAATATTTCAACTTTGTTATCATTTTGTCCTCCCAGAATGAGCGATCCCTTTGTACTATCTCGTAATGTAGATCCCTAGGGGTCCACACTACGAAAAAACAACGCTCTCTCATCGTTATTTCCAATTGTCCTTGAATTTGGAAGAAGTAGTCGCTAGTTTTTTTAAGTTTTTTATCTTTACCCAAACAAAAATTTTTTAATTTGTGTCCAGAGTTTTCGCTCTGGAAACACTAAAGTTTCGCACCATAGTAATAATGCACCAAACAGACTCATGAAACCTACTAAACACTATGATCGCAACATTTTCCATGAAAATTGGGTAACGGAGTTACGAAATATGGACGCACGCGTTGTTGTAGAAGTCCATTTTTGTAAAGCCAATTTTTGTTGGAGCAGTGCAATAAAGTTTTGGCACGTCAAAAACATCAGGTAGGTACATACTGTTGGCAAAGTAAATACATTCAGATTCATCGACTATAATAGTTATTTAAACACAGTTGCATAAACGTCACCTGATTTCGAAAAAATCAAATCCAAATCAAATCGAAGTGTCGGCTTCTTGGAATTTGGGCAACCTTTTTGGCGAGTTCATAAGAGGAACTATCTAGGTACTCTGTAAGCAGATACCTCGTGACATGGATATATGTGTAGGGGTTATTATTATCTCTATCTCTATCCTTATTATCCTTATTATATTATAAATTCGAATCTTTGTCTGTCTGTGAAACTGTGATTCTTTTCACGGCAAAAAGCATATATACCTATTTATGTTATCACAATATATGTAGGTACAAAAGTAAATAAAAAACGCTGCAAAGTACTTGGCACATGGGTTTATTATTCTTGCGGACATATAGAACTGTACTCCATCAATATCAAAATGTCAAACAATTTTTTCACCATTTATAAACAATGTGCCATTAATTCGTTTTTCCCGTGTTTTTTTCCGATACTTTTAGGTAACAAACATCCCTAATATAGATACCATCTTTGGACCAACCCCCACCTACCCTCCAAATTTGAATCACATTCGACCATTTTTACGGTAATTATGGGCGTTACCCGTTCAACGGTTTTCACTTCAAAACTCCTAAAAAACGCCTCATTTATGCCAGTTTTTTGTCCATAAAATCCAAACCGTTGGTCCGATCGAGCTGAAAAGCTTGCGGGCACCATGTCTGCCCTAGATGAGTATTTGGTGCAAATTTCGACTCAATTCGACCAATTTTGAGGCAGTTATGCGTGACACGCCGGACGGCGGACGGACATTGCATTTTTTGAATCTAGACACCTTGAAACGTGTAAGAAAAAATTTTGAGGGGGTGTTCCAAAAAATTTTTGCTGAACGATTACATAGGTGTATTATTCACAGAATAATAAACCAAAACGATTTATTCATCTTCTAAGAGACAATCACACTCTAGGATATCGCACCAAGCCAGTTTCCGAAAATACCAATTTTGGGAAAAAGTGTCTAAAAATGTGAAATTTGAGCCTATTTTGAAAAATATGTGCTTTTAGGAATCACGTTTCAAAATTTTAGGGACGTATCGACAAATTTTGGAAAAATCTAAAAGACTTATTTTTGGCGATTTTAGCTAAATGGCTGAAGCGATTTTGACGTACTAAACTCCAATTGACGCGCAATTTTATGCTCCTTATTCTAGCATAATTATAGTGAAAATAGTTTTCGAGAAGCGAAAAAGCTGAAAAAGGTCCGAAAATTTCGCAGTTTTTTGGCTCTCAAAAGTTTAGCACAAGCCAGAGTCCGTCGCAAACTCACATTACTCGTATTATGCCCAAATTCGATTAAAATAATTTCCAGCTAGTGCACATTTATTAGGCAGCAAGCACAAGTCCAATTTGACTTGGCTATGACCCAATCCTGCTCACAGACAAAACTTCTTTTCCAACCAACATCAGGAAGACTCGATTCCGAGAATGTTCATGCGAGGGGTCGAGGCGGCGGGCCCCACCTCACTAAAATGCCCCCCCTCTCGCGCGCGCACTCCTCCACCCCGTCAGCCCTACTATTGTTTCCAATCTATTGTTTCACCAATCTTAAGGATTACGATCGTAATTTTTGACCGATCGAAATTCTGAAAACGGATTTGTACACTGTATGCATGGGCACACTGCTGTATAAGGCCACATTTTTGAAAAAGTCTCAATTTAATCAAAATTTTTTTTGAACAGTGCGCAAAAAAATTGTGCAAATTTTTTAAACGAATTTCGTCCAAACTATGGGTTGATATCTTATCAAATCCGTTTTCAGATTCAAAATATCTTGATTCGTTCTCCTGTGAGGAGTCAAGGAAATTTCCTTCATTTTGGTGCTGCCACGTGGTGGCAGGTTTTGCAACTAAAAGCGTTACATTTAGCCTTAAACGAAGGGAGCACAAATCGCCGCCATGTGGGTAGGTACCTGCACCCACGGCCGTTCTCCCAGCGAGCTACATCCTGGAATTGGACAATGGGACCGTCTCGATGTTCGAGGAATGAATTCTCGTGAATATTTCATCTGGTTTCATGCCATCTGGCGTTGAATTCAGGGTCGTAGGTCTGTAATAATTGCGCTACCTAATAGCTGGGGATGCACCGTAATCTGAATAATTTGATGAGCTATTCAGGCGCTGCAGCACAGTCGTACGGAAGATCCCAGAGAAAAAATAAATAAATAAAAAATTAAAAAATCAAGTTCAATTTTTAGATGAAGACACATAGAGAAACAATGCCCTAAATGAAAGAAGTGGTGGGTACCTACCTACTTTTGAAGTGCCTACTCAATAATGGTTATGACCAGATTTTCAGAATTGTACTTTTCGTAACATGCTTGAGCCTCTACAATAGGTATATTTTTAGCCAATGTCATGTTGAATGTTCGGTGAAAATGTTGCGTACTATACGCAGGAATTCCGAATACATAGGGTTAGAATTTGTCGGTAAGGATAGCATGTAACTTGTTTGTAACTAGTGAAGTAGAGATAATTTACTCTTATGATTTAGTCGGATTACGAATTTCAACCAGTGAATCCTTGGGTAAATCAAGCCATACAATCCATAACCAGCATGGTTAATTCGATAAGAGGCTGCAGTATACCGTATTTTCTAAAATAGTCATTTGACAACGACGAATGGTTATGCCGCTGACTCTCTAATGGGTGACCGTAGTACTCCAAATCCTTCATTGGTTTGTTAAAATTTGGTTTGTAGGTCCCATTTGAGTGTAGTAGGTCTGCGAAAGCTCGGCGTTACTGTCAGTCTGAGTTTAAACACTTCATAACGCCGCGCACCGCACAGTGGTTCAGGTGTCCCTAAATTTTCAAGTTGAAAAAACAAAGTATTTTTACTATTATATTCAGTTTTAAAATATTTGAATAGAACATGCCTTGCTAAATAAGAGAAAATTAATCGCTGAAACTGATGTACTCTCTTTACAGAAGTTGAACCCATATTTTTATTTTATTTTTTTAAAGCAATATAAACTCTATAAACTCACTGCTGTTACATATATTTGAAAAACCTAATTTTTTTCTGGTTACCAAGTACCTAATAGGTATTAAAGTCCGCAAAATGTATGCATAAAGGTTTTAGGCCTGTTCCGTAAGTAAATGATAATATTTTGGAAAGTACCGAACAAAACACTTTTTAAGAAAATTCAGAAATTTGAAAATTCTATGAGTGCAAAGACGATGCGTATGATGGGTTCTTGTTATTGCAGATATATTCAGTAGGGCCACTTAAAAATCAGCAGCTGCAATCCACCCCTCAGTCGTGTCTATTGAATTCTTATTGAAACATGTCTCTGGGAGAAAGGTGAGTTCAATTAGTCCAGCTCACTGGGGTTTGATAGGTTTGAATGTTCTAAAACACGTCACCCAGCAAGAATACCAGTCTGGTCCAACAAATTTGGAGCAATGCAACGGTTTCTTTACGTTTTTAAATTGATCTCGAACTAAAGAATTTTTTGAGACCACTCGGAGCATTGTGCCTCCAGTCGTTCGTTTGAACCGAAAGGAATCTCTACATGATCGTGAATGAAACGGTATAAGTCCGGCCCAGAAATTATTGCTAGGGAACACCTTGTTATTTATTAATCACGCATGGCTGCACTAAATCGAGTTGGTTGTTCCGTGATATTATTTCATTTGAAGAATGATGGTTATTTTGGATTCTGTTGACAGGTGCTTTTTCAATTTGAACAAATAACGGTGTACTTCATGAATAACAACAAATAATATTAATAATAGAATTCTTGACTCCGCCGCATATTTATGAAATGTGATTGCTTGGCTGGGCCAGAATCCGATAGGGCTCTCTTGTGGGAAGCATGAGGGTAGGTATCACAGAAAACAGTGATATACTTAGAAGAGGCATCTATCAAACTATAAAAATGCCGTACCCGTGGGAAGCAGGAAACAGGAAGATGACGATATAATGGTCACTTGAATCCTTTGAGCTACCCTAGTTTGCTACGTACCCTCCCGACGAATACGCCCTAGCTACTTGATAATGAATCAGTGAGGTTGCAAATTAAGACAAATTTATATATGTTTATATTTTACTTTTACATGTTGACCAAATAAATTTTTCAAATTTGAACCAAATTAGTACCTACTTTAAAACGAGATTTTCAAGGTTAATCTCCCCCTCCCCCCATCACACACACACGCGCGCGCAACGCACCCTTGGTCAACACACCCGTTCACCAAGGTGGTATTAATTCTCCCACCCCCTGTGCCCGCAGTAAGTAGTAGGGAAAACGAGGTACCTACCTACTTAAATACCTATACTCGTTTTCAGGATCAGGTCGAAACTTCCTAGAAACTCAGTCAGAATCAGGAAACGCCCTAGAACCTTACAGTCAGAATCAGGTCCAACCCATAGAATGTAGCATAATTTTTGCTGAAAAACCTCTCTCTCTGTGCGCAACAAGACAGATAAGACATGGTGTTTAACCTTCACCACCACTAGAACATGGCCGTGGCAGAACTTCAAAGCAATAACAGGGAAGTGTCACATATGTGTAAAGTTCACCTACCCTTTTACATGGCCTGTTATAGATATATTATGATTATACCTTATTCGGGTGAGTCACCGGAACACCAAGCGGTTGCAGCAAAGGTCACGGGAGTTCCCGCTTATGTCACTGCCTGGAGCCTGTTCTCGAGTTTAGATGACTCTTCATTCATCAGAACTTTGTTTCTTCCTAAGGTCGCGGACGCTTTTACAGATTACGCTAACATTCATCTCACGTGCCCGCATTCCGCTCACTCGTTCGCCTCGATGCTCAGTGACTGATTTACTACGAACTATTTATACCAGACAGTGAACCACTAGCAACATTTTAAGCAACACACAACAGAACCAGAATAGAACCACAGCCACGCAATAGTTTATGATCTCAGTGGATGTTGTCCTTAGATACCTTCTTCATAACTCTTTGGCAAATAATGTAACTATGACGACTTGTCAGTAGTACCTACTACTAACCAACTAGGCACTTATCCGAATTAGGTATATGATATCCACAATATCAGAACATCGCCAGATCATGTGCGTAAACGTAGAATTTACCCCCCCCCCCCCCCCTTCGGCAAACGGGGGTGGAATAACGGTGGTGGTGGCAGGGGGAGGGGGACAAAATGCACAAAAGGCACTTCCTTGGACCATAAAGAATAGATGAGCGAAATTTCAGCTCGATCCGTTATGTCTGTGAGGCTGTAGCGTTTCAAAGAAGAACAACTAGAAACATCCCGTACAGTAATGCATGCATTACAGTGGACGTCCCTTATGGTGGTGTACAGATCACTCCCACTCACTGCAGATCGTCTGGAAGTATAATTATATGAGTGATCTATGATGAATTCATTGTGCAATTTAATTAATGTCTAATTTCTTGACTAGTGACGCGATATAAAGAGCTTACGTACATGTTTGACTACCTTTATTACAGTAGGTGATGTTATCATCATAAAAATGCCTCAAGAATATTGTGAATAAATCGATTGATTGATCTAAGATTAGGTAGCTATTATTTCTTATATACCTATGTCGTATGGCAGCTTCATAAGATGAGAATACGGGCAGCGGACATAAAATTTGCAGAAAATCCCGCGTTCTTTCTGCCCCGCACCTATAGAAATAAATTTCGAAATTCCGGTACGCAGTGCACAACTAGACTGAATTCTGCGTAGAACAAAAAAAGAAACAGGTAAATCGGTTGAGAAGTAAGCTTAGGCAGCGCCCACAAGTTTTTGTCGAAAACCCACGTTTTTTTGACGTTGACCCCTGCCCGCCTTCTAGAAGTAAATTTCGAAATTCCAGCGATGTAGGGCACAACTAGACAGTGTTCTGCATCGAGGAAAAAAAAGAACCACGCAAATCGGTTGATAATTGCGGCCTGGGCAGCGCACACAATATTCTCACACACCCCTATGGGTTTTTTCCCTTTTTTTACGGATTTGTGTTCAGGATGGTCTGAAACGGATTTGAATTTAGTTCTTTTCATTCTCGGCTGAGATGTCCTTTTCTGACCAGATCAAATACGTAAGGACGTCTCTTACTACTGAGGGGCGTCCTAAAAACTTGAAAAATATTGATTTTCAAACTTCCTTAACTCCGGCTGGTCCAGAGATTGAAATTTGGTACACGTCGTCAGAGGCCCCTCGAGAATGGGTGCCGAAAAATTAACACCGGATACAGAAACGCCAACCCTCACGTTGGTTCCTGTTATGTAAAATGAACTAATTAGCGGCAGCAATAAAGTTGACCAGGGTGGCTCCCTAACTTCCATTCATAACCCGAGGAGCTTTTGGAGGTCGTTTTCGGACAAGATGGTCATATCAAAAGCATGTTTGATAATGCAGGGCAACAGTTTTTTCTTTCCAATAGAGAGCACAAGGCTTGATATAGACTAGGAAGCGAAACTCGCGAATTTTTAAACTGAAGAGGGGTTTTCTTGGTAGGTATCCTAACCAATACCCGAAATTGGTGGATAGGTATCAAGAGGTTCACTGCCTCCTAACCAGTACTCGACATTGATTTCTTCTGTTAACTAGAAAATTAGGTAAATACCTACTAATGGTACTAACGTAGGTACTAATGCTACCTCAGTAATATCGCTTTAAAAAACCATGAAAGATGAATAAGCTATATTCTTTATTATGAAAACGGCTGAATACCCCTACCATCTACACTTGTAGAGGTACCTGGGAAATAATAAACTAGCAATAAGTTGAAATACACTAGGTCTACTAAGGTAAGTTCCTGCGCCTATACACTAGACATCGGTCGTGTATTTTGAAGGACTCTGCAGTTTGTGATTTCGTTGGTATTTTAGTGGTTTTGAAAAGATTATTTTCCGGTATGTTTTTGGGGCTTCCTTGTGGGAAGCACGAGGGTAGATATTAACCACAGAAAACAGTGATATACGCAGAAGGGGTATCTATAGATACAGGTAAATAATAAACCGTTTTGTAATAAATAACAGCGTTTTCCGTCTGTAGACAGGAAACACCTCATCTTGGTAAAATTTAATTCCATCCGGTGTTCAAACCCGTTAAAAAATTTCGCTAAAAGGAAGCTTTTAAGCTGCCCACACCAAAGATTCTCGCTAAAACCCAAATCGCCCAACCCGTTCGTAGCTCTGGCAGTACATTTATCCAGCCCCCAGCTCCAGATACCGGTTGTGAGCGACCGGAGGCGCCCAAGTGTGGGGGGCTTGCGTTGACGTCATCCCAACCACCTCTCCTCGTTAGCTTCTTCTTCTTCTATATAGTTCTCCAGGATCCGCCAAACCTCTTCAGTCCTTCGTGCAATTTTCATAACACTCCGGCCTACGACCTTCCAAAGCACTTCAACGCCATGATCACCAAATCTGTCATAGCCGGGGTTGTCCTCGTGGTCGCCTTTGTCTACGGTAAGAATTTATTGAAATTCGAAAATTTTTGCGATTTATACATTGATTTGAAGTTGAACTATCTGAATGTGCTGCATTAATCATATTATGAGCAGATGTTTGACAAAAAAATTTACGAGTAGGCAGACTCCATACATCAGTTATGATTGGTTCAGAAAACCGCTGTCGTAAATCGTAGGCCAAGAGGCAAACAGCGTGTTCAACAGTATATTTAAGTTATAAAGTGGTAAGATTATAGGACTCGTTACGTTGACTGAGAATAGCAGATCATATTCTTCTTCTCTTCTCAGTGGTTACGTTCGCTCATTTCAGAGGGAATTTCAGTTTTTTTTTAAACGACAAATATTAGTTATCCAACTTCAGAATTTCAGGGTTTTTTTCTTCAAAATGACGAATGTTAGTTATCCAACTCCACTTCTTTTTGGTCTTAGATTCATATCTGTACCTTCCATGCCTCCATCTGCTGTTGAACAAATCTGCTGTTCCATCTGCCCTTACGCCCACTACGCCATATCCTTTATCTGCCCCTGCCCCATCCACAGGCAAACTTACCTTCAATTATCGAGGTAAAAGGATGTAATGGTAAATTTGATTAACGTTTTGGGTTCTTATGAGAGCCGTGGTGGAGTCGTCAAAAAAGGTATGTGTGGCTGACCGAGGTGTACGAAAGTGAGAAACATGAACTCTCCTGCTGTTGTATCCCCACCAGCATCGGAACAAAAAAAAATTGCGGTTCCAGCAGCAATGCCTCTCATCACTCTCAAACTTCAATCGAAGTCTCTGCAATGCCAACTTTGGTTTCTATATAAAAAGCCCCCGAATACATTAATGTTTTTTTGTTGAGTTTGCTTGGCCTCGCCGAATTCATTTAATGAGGCCCTTCTCTTAGTTCCATAAACATATATAGAGGGATAACTTAAAGTAAGTTAAGTATGCGCGAATTTTTTGGTATCCTGGACATTTTTATTGATTTTAGGATCGATTTTTGCGTCAAAATCAAATATAAGGTGGGCTTTCGTTTTGAACTTAGTTGGGAAAAAAATCCCTTTCCAAAAAAAGTACAGGGAGGAAATCGTTGGAAAAGGGATTAAAAAAATATAAAAAAGCGAGTCGGGAATCAGAGGTAAGTAGCGTAAATTATTACTAGTTCGTCAGTACTCATCGATTCAACTGACAGTCTAATTGGGGTTACTGAGCGCATAGTTCCGGGTTCATCTCCATCTTCATTTCAGCGGAAGGATGACACTAAACTTTCAAGACTAGAAACAAGTTTCGCCGTGAGTAAATTCTATATTTTTAGATCGGAGGCACCTAAGTACCTATACAAAATTAACAATGGTGAAACTCCTGAACAAAACAACTGTTCATTATTCAGTGAGAGGTAGATTAATTTTTCGAGCAACAAGATAATGGACATGGAAGACTACCAGTTTTCTTAATGAGATATTAGTTGAAAACATCCTGGTATGTTGTGAAAACGAGTTAGCGGAGAAACGATTGTACAACATTACGGAGGGGACGTTAAATGAATCTATTTTCGCTTCGCCTTTCGTGATGGAAAATCACAAATGTTTGCTTGGGATTCAATTGTCATAACTTACGAGATACAACTATCGCGGGAAATAACGCAGAATTTCAGAAATTGATTACAGCTGCCTCAAGGCATTTGTGGCCTAAATTTTTAAATGTACTTGATGGAATTTAGAATGCAAAGATTCACTAATTGAATACTCCCACCTGGTCTAAAGGTGCCGCCCTTCCGCTACCCAATATTTTCCAGTGAAAAAGAGGTGGAACCTATGCAAGGACCACGCAAGTTTTAGGCTTGTTTCTATATTCTTTTCAAAATTAGAATTTTCTTTTTGATTAGAATAGAACCTTTCCTTGTTCTCATTAGAATTTTTAATTACATCTATAACGATTAAAAGTATAATTTATTACCACTATACACAGCATACACGAGCATTACGGAGTACCTAACTGAAAACTTGCCTTTTGTCAGTTACCAACATAATACAATTAATTAATTGACAAATAAAATGGAAATCTCTGACAAGAAGTTGAATGTTTAAAGGGCATTATGTAATCTGCACCAGAAAGAACTTTTGTTATGTGAACTCAGGGTCGACAAACCTCCCTCAAAAATACTATATTTTCTCAGTTGATTTCCAAATTAAATGTTTTAAATGGGAGAAATTCTCATGGATGGTAGTTCTAAAACGTTAACCAACAATACGCATGTGATTTGCCAGTGGAACTTCCTTGGGGAGACGCAAGGTACCGACGATTTAGGTTGTAGGTTGGTAAACCTACAGTAGGCATTCCCTGATTTTGGATACCTTCTGGGGGTTTATCGCACTGCTGAACAAGAAACTCAAACTCTTTCTTGTTTAGCAGTTCTCAAAGAAACTCAGTTTCTCTGAGAACTGCTAAACACCTACCAACTGAAGAATTTTTGAAACTGGGCATGACTGTTATAGAGATTTAGATGTTTAAAAAAATTGGATGAAGGTGCTATAATTTATGGTTTTCAGCTCTCTAAAAGTACCAGCTTCTTAGACAACTAACCTAATAGGTTAGAGGAAAATCGAAACAAGTTGAATATATGAGTTTTTAATGAGCTGAAGGCATCCCTGATTGAATCTGCCAACTAGTGTTCGACCTTAGTCTCTCTTCTCTAGATGATACAGGTCATCTATCCAGCCATTCAGGTGCGATGGTTGAGAGGGAAGGTAAAACTCAAAAATGATAGTAAATTAACCCCCCTCCCTCCGCGATGGTTCCATCTTAATGAAAAGCAAAGGATACATATATGTTGGGCATTCACATTACTTTTCAACAACATCATTCGCTCTAATTTGATGTATCAACATCATTAATTATTTATGAAAAAAAACAGTGCATTAATATTGTAATAATCAAGCCTTTGAATAAGCTCAGAAGAGGACCATTTTAAGTATGCCAAAAGGTAGACCGTGTGAGATGAACTCTAAATAGCCTGGTTCACTTGCGGCGGGTAGATGACCACTTATTGGTTGGCTAATGGTAGACGGATCACGACCTTGGTAGGTGTTTTATGAACAGGAAAAAAATTCGAAGCCGGCCGCGTAATTAGAGTTGGGGAAGCTTTGAAGCTGGGCTTCTCACAGCAGGGGCATTTTTAGATGAGTCATAGTTCGTGTTCCAAGTACGGACGTTACCTCGAGTTATTGTTCTCTTGTTTCCATCCTCGATCCGTGGGCACATCGCCTGACACTTGCAATGCAACGGTTTAATCAGATCCCGAGAAATACACGCGTATACTGCTGTTTTCAAGCGAAAAATAAATCAACAAAAGTAATTTCGTTAGGTTTTCAGGAAAAGGAATGTTAGGTAGATATTTACATTATAATTGAAATGGAACTTTTTCCTCCGTGAACTACTAATAGTTGAGCTGAGTATTTTAAAAATAACTACACGAACAGACTTATCATTATAACACTAGCCGGGTTGCCATTCAATACAATAAACGTTCAATACAATGCTCTAGAGTAATCCATGGATTACATAGCTCAGCATTGGTACTACGGGCGGAACTAGTTGTTCATAATTAATAGGTAGAGTAGTTTTTAGGATAGTTTGAAAGAGAGGCTTTTTTTTTCTATTGACAATCCTGGCCATTGGGGAAATTAAGAAGCGAAAATTCTCTACATTCCTCGTATAAGGTATGAACAATGATCTAAGTACATTATGGAACACTGGAGACTGTTGGACCAGACTGAAGATGGTTATTTTTGGACCACTCGGTTGTGAGTAATGTGAGCTCGACTTCTTTCATGTTTGCGCATGCACAGTGTCTAATACTAATCCGAATGCGACAAAATTAATATGGGACCATCGAGGACCTAACCCCGATACCACCGAAAGTTGAGCAAGTTTGGATCATTGGGTCATGAGTTACGTGGGTTCGACTTTATCAAGTTTGTGCATGCACCTCTACTGCTGATCTGAATGCGATGAAATTCATTTGCGACCGATTAGGACCTAACCCCGAGCTACCATCAAAATTTGAGCCAATTTGTACCACTGGGTCGTAAGTTAAGCGGTTCGCAGAAATGCGTACGCACGAACAGACACATGCACAGGAGCACGATCACACTCACGCACACATACACATACTCAACTACTTGAAGGAGCTGAAATGTATCAATCATAAACCCCTGATTTCAATTTGTAACTATCTAAATGAGGAATGGACGTCCAATTATGTTTATTCTTTCAAATTATAGGTCTAACGGGGAGCTTTCCAAAAATGTCCTGTATGATGGGTCAGAAATGAACGTAAGTGGGTGAAAAGGGGAAGGAAAAAGCTTGCAACGTCATCTGGTATGTACGACTATAATTGCCCTCTCGCTCCCGCACATGGGGACCGAGCGAGAGGGAGATACATATCAGACGACGTAGCGCGTTTTTATTTTAGGTTATTCCCGCCGAACTACTCGGATTTCGAAGCTGAAAAATTGATTAAAGGGGTTTTCAAAGGTGCTAAATCCGATTCTGAGGTCAAAAGCAGCAAATTCCGGCCCACGTTCATTCCTAATTATTGTTAGCCCAACTGACATGAAGTGAGTAGTAGATCGTGGATGTGTGAAAAAATTCCTAACACTCCCAGTTTCAAACTCATATTCAAGGAAATTAGTGGCTGCGATGGCATACGAGTCCCGTGCTCATTTTATTACGAATAATAGAGAATGTACGTATAGGTATAATTGTGAAGATCTGACGAATGCTGGTATTTTCTAATTGTAAATGTTATGTTTGTTATCAATCTATGTGAGCTAAATAGGGAGGTACCTTCCTTTCTTTGTAATTGACTGTATATAACGCGCGAATAATCATACTCGTAAATATAGATTTTTATCCATTTTTGCAGGACAACAACCTTCTACCGGTGTCTCAGACATCTGCTTGGGCTGCATATGTGAAGCGATCTCCGACTGCAACATCACCACCCAATGCAACGGCGATACTTGCGGCCTGTTCAGGATCACCTGGCCGTACTGGAGCGACGGTGGCAAACCAGTTCTGAAGTTCGACAACCCGGAGGATCCTGGAGGTAAGTCCTGAGCCTGAGCTCGATGACACATCGATGATCCGATCTCTCTCGGAACTCAATCTCAGAGGCCACTGCACAACATCCTTGACTTTTATAGAATCCCAGAACTTGGATAACTATTCCCCCTGTATCCTTGGAACAACTGTGCCAACCTCGTATGTCATGTAGTAGTGACTTATTTCTTCACTCCAAGAAGAGACTGAATCTGTAGGCATTAACAAACCTCTGTCTGCCTATACACTGATCAGAATCACGTAATTTCCTGTTTCTTTTGCGGTATATGCTATTTGAAGACGATCGGCACAACTATCTCAATTTTTCTCTGTACGTCTGTTTGAATGTTTGTGCGCTTACCACGGCTAAACGACTCACCCAAATTGAAGGAGGATTTGGGAATGAAAAACGTCAAACATACCTAATCGCACATAGAATACGCAACACTCAAGATTTCGAAAACCGAAAGAAAACGTCGGATTTCACTTTTGCGAACTGGGGCAATAAAGACTTGAAACTGGTGGATTTCAACCTAAATCAAATTAGTCTCCTCCGGTTACGAAAACGAGAGCCCAGCTTCAATGCATGACGTCAAAGCCCCCTGAAACTTCCATCGAACTCTCTACAATACGCGTAATACTAATAATGAAAGATGGGTGTGGAACACAATGCACACAGCACATACTGATCCTATTACTTATTACAAACCTGACTGTATTCTTAATTGCATTTTACAGCGTATCAGCGATGTGTCACCGACCCAGGATGTGCCGCGGCTGCTGTATCAGGCTACATGGCAAGGTTTGGCCAGGTACGAAATAAATATTTTATAATATCCTGAATTATTTATCCTGATATAGTAGTATTGTATCTGCCGAGCATATGTGAGACTACTTGATGGCCACTATTCGTTTGTCAATTCGTGTTTTTTTTTTTCTATTTTTTTCGTCCGCGAAAAACGATCCAATGGATGGGTCTTTCGACATAATATAATGTACCAACACCTACCTATCTTGAGGGTCTACACACGTTACACGACCGAAACTCTATGTATAATTCTGCTGCCACAAATGACCCAGGGAGTGGCACCGGCAATGGTGATTTTAGATCTTATACTTAGGATAGCATTCTTGGAGGGCATCCCTATAATTGACTCAGTACACTTTACACAACAAAGATTGTTCGAGATTACCTTTGGCTTCGGTGCCACAACGTTACTGGGAATGGCGCCAGTAAGATAATTAAATAGTTTGACTGTTATAAATCTCAGGATTTCAGAATTCTGATTTTTTTTGAAATTTAAAAAACCCTAGGTAGGTACGTCAAGTTGGTTCGGACGACACCAGTGTCTGTAATGGCCCCAGAAAAAAAAGAAGTGAGTTTTGTATTGTCCCATCTGGATTTCCACATCTCTCCTTCAGTTAATAATAAAGTCGGTTTGACTATTACGGCTCCAGGAAGAAGACGTGTTTGCTATCGATCAATTAGTACGTATAAGACTAAATACCTACCCAAAATCATTAGTAATAATTGCTATGTAATTATTACATAGCAGCTATCAACGAATTGCCACAGAAAATACGCTATAATGGTCCCAAACTGTTAGTAGTGCGTGATTTTTTTATATTTACACATAATCATCATATAGGTATACATTTAAATATATTTTATAAATATTATTTTATTTTATTTTTGTTTCTTTTAATGAAGGCAACTACCGGTGTATATATTAATAATATAGTATATCCTAGTAAGTTTGGCATTATCAAATCAGTTCGACCGAATTTATGGAAATCTTCAACAGTGGAAACAGCGTAAATAGGACTTCCAGCCCTCAAATTAGAACATTATGGAATTCTATTTCAAAAATCAACTTCCGTTTAATAAGCACCTCATCCGATTTCGCCCATGTCTGATGGGTAATTACGAGTAGCTGAGGAGTGATTTATTAATGTATATAGGCCCTGTGGTAGTAAATATTATGGCTAGTCTTAATTTTATGATGAACCATGCTAACAACGCGATGACGAGAGAAAACCAAACTGTCCGCGTACTTGGTTGGCATCTTTTATTTACTCGCTTTCTATAGCAGAAAAGGCCTCTTGGCACACCTTACATAACTATGTGGGGAAACTGAACAAGTGAACTACTAAGCGGAAGGTGGTTTTCGAAGCACCACCAACCACTTCTTCAGCAAACCAAACCATAATCCACATAAACATACTACAAGACATGGTAAATCAAGCAGTTAACCTACCTTACTTGAATGAACCATCAGAAAAATTAATTTTGTTAGATATGTGAAAAAGACAGAAACTCAACCTCGGCTGAGGCTGACACCGCGGAAGTGCTTCGAGTTATCGATCGTGGTGAGATATTTCGCACTTTTCTCCGACTTGTACAAGAAATAATCAGACAAATAAACACGGGCGGCGAACAACACGTTCGGCAGATTCGATCAAATAACGTTTTACTTATGCAGCATGGATATAAGAGCGAATTTTCAAAGAAATATTCGTGCTATTGTGTAAAAAGATGATATATTATAGCGAGAAACCGTATCACTTTTCGTAAAACTATATAATTTTTTCGTGATTTAAGCCGTTTATAGCGATTTTTCAACCCCTACAAAGTATAATTTGACCCACTCTTCCTTGAGAAAAATATTTTCATCATCGAAACAGTCCCTCAATCATGAATTGTCATCCCACACAACGAGGAATTAATATTAATTTTAGCCCTTAATACCAATATTGACGACAAAAAATCCAAATTTGACCCCTATTCTGTAAGAAAGACAACTGAAACGGCATTTTTCTTTCTTTATTCACCTATCCATACCACTTCTAGTGATTTTGCATACCATTCGCGATTTTAGCCGTTTTTATATATTTTTGACCCCTTAAAAATTCAAATTTAATCCCCTTAGAGTTTTTGAAAATTTCTCATCATCGAACTCATCCTGTTTGGCAATACAAACATTTTGGCGAAATTTGGAATTTTTATCGTGTACCCAAGGACAGATATCGTCTGGAGTGACACACAAATAAATAAATACATAATATACATATACATTTTTGTTGAAATCCAGGGATGAATTCAGGATGCACTAAAATAGATTTGCCTCTAAAAAATGTAAAAAATTCATGTTCTGAAAATTTTGGACCGATTGCGAAAGAGGCCCAAAAAGGGCCCTTTGCGTTGCTTGATTTACTTTGAAAATTCGTTAAAACATTCGGCTGAGACTGGGAAAGAAAGTTCACACGGGATAACAACGGGAAAGATGTCGAAATCGAATCGTGAGGAATAAAGAGGATTCGACTTCAAAATATTGAATGGTCATCGGTGGGCCGAACAAAATTATCGCTTACCCTAAAGTAGAGACCCCAGGATGCTAGTATGTTATTCTACAGTGTCTCAACCCTAAAAATGTACCCTCCGTTTTATTCAACACTATGAATTTCAGCTACTGCCTCGAACAGATCTATCCTTCTAATCGGTAATTTTATGATCTTCATACCAGTGATGTATTTTCCTGCGTGGAAAAAACGCAACTTGTACAAACTTTCGCGCTTCTTCTGAAGGACTTTCTTGCCGTAGAAATGCTTAGTTTTGCTCAAAGTTTGAGATGGTCGGATAGAATCGATTGGTAAGCCGTAAGCGCTGCTTACCTAGCCCCTGCGATTATCATATAAATAACACTTTTCCTTTAGATAGACCATTGTTTTCCATCTCATAATCATTTTGTTTTACCCCAGGACTGCAATAACGACGGGAGTGTCAACTGCTGGGATTACGCTGCAATCCACAAACTCGGAGGTTACAACTGCCGCACTGCCATTGATCCGGTATACTGGGCCAAATTCACGAACTGTCAACAGCAAGTGGCATCTCTCGGACTTGGAAACGGGAAATGATCATCTGTATAGTGAAAAGTGGACTTACCATCCAGTTCACGAATATAATTATGAAAGCGTAGATGTGTGTTACATCTTCGCATGGCCTCATTACTGGGTCAGTTCTTTTCTGAACTTCCATTCATGATCTTCAACATTTAATTTATTAAACCCGTTTTTCAGTATAAACTCCTAAGTATGTTCAATTATTTTTCCCCTGAAATGAATTCAATTAAACTCAAGTAAAGATTCATTACGTAAGTAATTAAATTCATGAAAAGCTAACTCTTCTATGTTGGATATCTTAGTGAACTATTCAGACGAGAAACATTAGAATTTTAACACGCGTAGGATGTTTTGCAGATGGAATCTGTAAATCAGAACAATATGTGAAGCAAGGTTTACCAGGCACAGGCCTCTTAGGTTCTATCTGTCTACTCCTAGTGGACTTGGGTACCGTCTTCGTGAGAGTATAGGGCCTACCTATCAAGTTATCAGGCAACATCCAGCGGGTTGTCAGGTAGCTGAGTAAAATGACTTTGTAGACTCCGAATACTCTCACTCCAAGGTCTGGGAGGATGTCGCCATTACGAACCCACCAGGGCTCACTGACAATGTTCCTGAGATTTTTTTTTCACATTTCTGCATTATTTCAACGTTAATTTGGGCTTTTCAGCCCCAAAGCTGCCACCCATAAGTCCACACGGGCTTAGGACTTTTTTGTAAAGCGAAAGTTTACTGTCAACATGGAGGACTAGGCAGCCGATTTTCTGGATTTGATTTGAAACTCATCGCACTTCTTTTGGACGTGAGCCTTCTAGTGCAGATTGGCGTCCAGCATCATTCCCAAATACTTATCCTCATTGGCATATTGGATGATATTTCCACTGAGGGAATGCAATGGAGCTTTTTATTTTTGTAAAGTTCTTATATACAATTCCAACTTTGTCTCATTCATTCCGACCCTCCTTCTATCTTTCTATTTTGAATTTGGGTGGTTCTGTTTCGTGCAGATGAACAGTGAAGATTAAATACAGTAGCAGTCCCAATACATTATTTGTCGCATTTAGTAAGCAGAGAACGAAGCTGGATAAGATACGAAAGTGGAAGGAGATTGGTACCTACATATCTAGCGAAGTCGCTTGGAATGGTTCCTGATACCAAGGACTGGACACAGAGATGTTTGGTATCCGAACACAAGGAAACTAACAACGTTATGTAAAGTGCATTACTAAAGTATATAATATAATTGTAAATTTACCTATTTAGAATAGGTTTCGTCATGTCCTTCCTCGAATCCTTTGTAGCATACTCTACACGTGGTTCGGTCAATCTGTCCGAACCACGGACAGGTCCGCTTTTTGTTCCGATCATAATTAAACAAAAAGCGAGTTCTTCATGACTACAGAACAGCGATTATTCAAACATTTTAACACGGGGTTTCACTGAAATTTTGATAATAAAGGCAAACTGAAACTTGTACTAGTAACACAACCACTTGCGGTATCGATAAATTTGACCTACTATTAGACTGTTCATGAAACAGAATCACTTGTACATTCGAAAAATGATCTTGTACTTTTCATTTTACAATTTGGAGTTTGTAGGTACTTACTTTAGTAGTTTCTCATTATGATACGAAATTGTAAAATGTACAAGACTAATAATTATTTTCTAGTTCATTATGAAACAGCTTCAGCTCGCTGTTGGCCTCTTAATATATTAATTTAAGTAGGTACTCATCTCGACGTCATACGATTTTATCACATAGGTAGGCAGGTACCAGTTTTCTAAAGTGTTGGTGGTTTCACCGACGGTGAGAAACCATCGAACATTCCAACCTTCGATCAAAATGTAAGTAGGTACCTACCGAATTCCTGTTCGATTCCAAGACATTCAAAACGCCGTTTTTATAACTTCCCGGGACAATAATACGTCAGTACTTCATAATTTCCCATCAGAATATGATTGATAGGTAAGGAAGTAGGTACTACAGGAGTGTTACTTCCCGTACTGGAGTATTACGAATAAACAGTACCACCCTTGCGTGGGAGCACTGTGTACCTACGGTGAAACTAGAATCAACCGTATTGAAAAATGGCGAAGAATTTTCACCAGAAAACTGTTGAAACGTTGTCAAATCTTCTTTAAATTAAAGACGCTATTTAGTGTGGAAAGTCGATTTGATGCCATGTGATTCACAAACCTCTGAAAGTTCATACGCCAAGACCTCGTCAAGTTGTATCAAAATGCAGGTTACAAATTCTTGTGTGATTCCGAGACGACCAAACTGCCGTCTTTCGGTGGTTTTGACGATTTCATGATACTGAGTTGGTGCAGCAATAGGTCATATATACGTTCAATATTCAACTGATCTAAAACGTTGTTTTCTGACGAATTTCCTTAGCCAAAAATCAACGTTTTTATAAAACTGAGTTGAAATATATAAATAATATCTACTACATACTTTCAAATGGAGGAAAATTTGATTTTTCGAAGTAATAATGCTTAGCCCGAAAAAATCATCTTCTATCCGAAGGTAATCCTCCCATCAGAAGCACTGAACTGGAAGAAATTTGAAATGCCGTGGAGACCTATTTTGTAAGGCCAAAAATTCTCAAATCTGCCTAAATCATGACAGAAAGACGCTAGGTCAGTCTGAAAGGCCAGAAAGTACCTAAATACGGCAAAATTGACAAAAACCTTACCAAATTCTTGTTCGATACGAGACGTTCAAAACGCCTGGGCGGTTTGAATGGTTGGTGGGTTTTTATGTAGGCAACTGTACAGTGATTGGGATGAGTAGGTTGATATCAACTTATTGGTCTACAAAATAACATATTATTCATCCAGTGAAATGGATGAACGGCAATGAAGAAATTGAAGAGAATAAAACGCTGCAAATTCTTCCTCAACAGTTCACTATTCCCCTATAGACAACCCTCGTGCCCTTTTGGAAAGCGAATGGGGACCTATTCAGATCGGCATTAAGTTATTAACCTCGACTATGAAATTACAAAGGAAATAATTTAGCATTAGTTATAAAGGTAAACCTAAATAAAAAAGTACACGTACCTTTAGTTGTGGAAGATACGGGGATGAAGATGGTAGAGCCCAAACTGCAGCACTAAACACAATAATCGATCAACCGGGGCCGACACAATGCACTCCAGTTGGTTCCGATTGCCCATAGCACTTCAGGACGTTGAGGATCATACCTAGACAATTCGAGAAGAAAACACGATCACCTAATGAAGACCAGGGATCCACGATGAATTTTGGAGAAAACCGCCACAAACCTAACACCCGTCGTGTGAGATCCAAGTAAACTGATCTGGGTCACAGAATACTGATACTAACGTACCTAGCCTTTGTAAATCCATGGAAAACAATGACCCACACTGATATTTTATGCAACGCTACCTTACGGTGCTACTAACTGATACCCCAGCGCCATGGATAATTAGAATCTACACAAGGTTTTTATGAATCATACAAATGCATTGAGCATTCTTCTAAATTCAAAGAATCAGTAGGTAGGTAATATAGGGCTACTAGATTCATCTGGCCTAGCATTCCAAAAAGAATTACCTGCTTGTTAACGTAGTGATTTTTCCAAGTAGGAATTGCTTGATGAAGCAAAAAGTGGACGGGTGACTTGCAGGCAGCATGCAGTCAGGTACAAAACCATGGATGGACCTAATAAGTACAAAAACAACACTCAGAATCTACTCCAGTCACATTTCAGTGTGTATAGATTTTTCAGTGGAGTTGACATGGCTGACCTCTTGGCACTTTTTATCTTTTCTTTGCAAAGAATTGCGTGAAAGCTGCATTATCTCTATGCAATTTTTTTAATTGTAACATGACCGTCATTAGGGCAAGATCGTAACCTGCTAATAATCAGCAGGAAGTTCGTAAGTTACAAATTACAATCAATTGCAAACCATAGCTTCCAAACTGTACAATGGAGTACCTACCTACCACCTCGCCACCAATCATTCAAAATAGGTACAGACTTATTTCAGCTAACATACCTTCGTACTCATAATACTCTTTTTCTCGATGGATTATGTGTCATACTACTAAATTATTATTTTGATATTACCTACTTGTACACAGTCAGAAGGCAATATAGTTACGCAGATAGGTAGGAACTTACCGATTTTCACCTTTCACTGTAAGATTGAAGAAAGATTTCTGATGTCCGGAAGAGGGTGAGCCACAATTACGGATGAAACATACTCTTCTTTAGCCCCGGCATATTAATAAGCGCGCAATAAAAAATATAGGTAAGTAAATTCATATTAATACAATAAAATGAGCAAAGCAGACTATGAACTAAGTTCAAAAACCATAAAAAACAATCAATCACAAAAAAATATGGTGGAATCAGGGAACAACCCCAATAACTAACAGTTACTACCAACTTAACACGACATAAAACCAGACGTTTACCCACTTTTTTCATAATATCGCAGATTTGGTGCTTAATTACAGAACATAATATATTATGAAAATTATATATTGAAATTATTTAATAGCGAGTTACATGAATAAACAATAAAATTGGCGATATTACTGCTCCCATGCGGTGAGATTGCCCAACTACAAAAGTAGGCTTGAGCTTTCCCTATTGGAGTGGGGGCCCACTGTAGTAGTGGGTAGTGATCCGAAAGGGGTAAGTAGGTGGTAGGGGAAAAATGGAGCCGAATGCAAAACGAACCCGAACATTGCCGAACTATTTATCATCTCCAGTAGATGAGAGGCTCCCCGCTCCCCCCACCTCTGTCACGTCGCAAAAAAGAAGGGTAGAAAAAAATAATAAGGACCTGTGAAGTGTGAATGAGTTTTAATTAAACGTGTACCAAAGAGAGGGAAAGAGTGAGAAAGGTTACCTAAGACATCAATATTATGAAACGATAAAATTCAAGATGTACCTATCTCGTGATAGTTTTCAATTTGTTTTTCTGTAAGGTTTAGTTACATAATTATTTGCTACGTTCCCCAGACCATGTTTTACTTCGTGTGCAGGTTCCTACCTATTGCTTCAAATTGGTATTTTTGCATTCTCATATTTGAAGAATATTTATGCATGAATAGGTAGGTACCTAGTTATATTGTTGGATCTGTGAAGATGGATTAAGTTGGATTTTTTGTTGTGTTAAAGGCGCCTAGGAGTACGTAGGTACCTAGCCAATAACAAAAGTACACCTACGTACAGTAATGGTGAACTGGGAAAAGGAGAAATGAGACATTTGAGTGACATTACACGAGTTAAAATTGCCTCGAACGAATGAATTCATTGATCAAAGTATGTATGTTACTGAATAATGAAGTTGCTCTTGCTTATATTCTTATATTTTTTATAGAAGCCACTGACTCTAAATGAGGACTCGGCAATGTTCGGGTTCGTTTTTGCGTTCGGCCAAGTTCGGCTCCAGTTCTCTCACTATACCTAATATTATAGACTATAATATTATAGACCCTCCTTCTTAATTTCTTCATCTTAATTATTGTTCAACAGGAAGTTTCTGAATCAGCTGTCTATCGAAAAAACGTCTGCCGGGTTGGGTGGGCAAGTAGGTATAGCTTCCTCACTTATTGTAACATGGACGTGTAGAATCAGTTGGTAAAAAAATGATTAATTAGCAATAAATAGAGTAGTAATAAATTACCTAAAATGCGTAATAGGATCAAACATTTCAACATTTCATGTTCGCATATGCGCAAACGAAAGTTACAGTACGAGTCCGATAAAATTCATAAGGAACTATAACTACTATTCCTGATCGAGCCTCCAAGTTTGAACTCATTTCACAATATTTAAGGCAGTTATGGGCGTTTCAAATATTTCACGTTTGCGCATGCACAGACGAAAGTTACGGTACGACTTCGATGATTTTGATAAGGGACTATCTGCGATCCAACCCACGTACGTATACCCTCCGAATTTCAGCCCATTTCGACCATTATTAAGGGTAGTAGTTATGGGCGTTACAAGGAATTACCACGGACAGACAGACACGGAACCAAAAATGTTCCTTGATATCTGAAACGCAAAATGGTAGTGGAAATTTTCATTTTGGAGGTCATAAATTTTTTTTCAACTCAATCACGAATCCAAGCCTTCCCTACCTTTGGTAGTGAGGAAGCAAAATGTATAAGGCAACGGGCAGTTTCCTTCTTCCGTGGGGCAATATTTCAATTTCAAGTCCATCATAATCAAAATCCAGACAAGAAAAGTAAGGCAGGAAGAAGAAGAGGTTATGATAAGACATTCAATTAGATAAGAAATACGAATACGTGGTGGGATCTGCGAGATTTTGGTAAGTAATTTAACCATTTTTGTGGGAAAATGTTTAAATTTTATTTTAAAAAAGCTTTTCTATTACACAAATTCTATCGTTGGGGCTGATCGGTAAGTTTACGATCCGCAAATTTCCCTGGAACCTTCTTTTGAGGTACTTACATAATTATATTTTGATTGTAGATCAATATAATATTGTTTTCATTGTAGTTGTAAGTTGTTTGGTTACATTAATGTATTCTTTGCGAAGTAGGTATGTATATTTAACTTTTCTTGTTGATACTTAAGCTGTGAGGAACCATATGATTCGCATCTTCAGAACCATTGGTATCATGATCATCATTTTAAATACTGCTACCGACAACATTGTAACTTAGGACTGGTAAATTTAACATACTCATCCTGGCACCTAATTATTTCATTCGTTTACAGTTTTCATCTCATAATGGCACGTTCTCATGGTGCTGATGTTTTGTTTGATGTGGTAAATTCCTACTACATCGGCAACTACCAGCAGTGTATCACCGAAGCTCAGAAAATCCAGGTAAGCCTTTTCCTACCAGATGGTGATAATATCCTTCGCTGTTAGTGGGACTGGTCGTCGCTGTAGGTAGTTGTCAATTATAGTAAAAACACATTACAGATGCTTATCATACCTAGTGAGACTTTTGAACTGTCTTCCAATCAGCTACCCCAGGAGTGATACCTAATAATAGATTATTATAATAAGAAGTCATGTATTAGGTTGTATTGCTTTTACTTAACTTGATGTTATAGCTTCTGGATCCCGAGCAGCAAGTTGAGAAGGATGTTTTCTTATTCAGAGGCTACATCGCGCAGAAAAAGTTTCGAGTTGTTCTAGATGAAATCGGAAGCTCTGCTCCTGCTCTTGTCCGTCCTCTGCGGATCTTGGCAGATTACTTATCCAACAAGAACCGAAGGTACCTACCTACCTAGATTGAGAAAACATTTAGGCGTGAACGTTGTTATTCAACATTCTGGCCTCATTACTATCAACAGTATACCTAGGGTAGGTATATGTAGGGTGTAGGTAATGTGTTGCTATCTCGAAGAAGTTGTTGAAGCGTTGCTTACATTAATTTAACAAAGGTTTCGCAGCACACGAATTACATTTGTTAGTATTGATTGTTTTGGGGCACGAAAGTGATCGTAGAATTACCTACCCATTTTTTACCATTTTCGTAAAATTTTGAGGCTTTTGTAATCAAAAGAAAATCCCACCCCAGAATCCACTAACCACTCCAGAATCACAACTAACTCTAACTAGCCCATCTCTAACTACCCCAAAAGTATTCATTCCTTAGGTAGACTAGGATTTCCATATTTATCTAATTTTCTGAGCTTAAGGGGTGACTTGGATAGGGAAAGTGGTTTTAGAAGGCGGGAAATGAGAACGCAAAATTTTATTTTGTATCAGTTTCAAGTCCAGTTGGAAAAAAAAGTTGATAAAACCTTCTCCATGGAGGTTTGTTGAAGCCATGATTTTTTTGGTTCGACCTTAGCAGGAATACTGTTGTGATGAACCAACAGGGAAATTGATAAGTTCAGTATAGAAAAGTGGACTTGTAACACTGCTTTTTGTGCCAAAGAATATGCATAACACTTTTTGGGAAAGTGTTTGCGAAAGTCAAAACCTGCTTGGTTATGGCTGAGTAATGAAAATCAGTGAATGTCGAGGGCCTCGTAACCCTCAAGTCGTTTTAGAGAAAGGAAATCGACTGATATCACTAGTTATTAACTCTACTGGATCTTGTTGAGTTTCATTTTTGACCACTACTTCTGGAAGATCCTAATGCCTAAGTACGTTTGATATAGGTAAATCCTATGGTAGTTTTGGGCAGATCATAAATGGATAAATGATGAAGAATGAAGTTTATATATAAACAGGAGATTCGGGTTTTTTATATATAAACAAATAAGCATTACCTACCGCACAAATGCTTTACGAAAAATAAGTACGTACCTACCTGTCGTACCCCTACCTGTCATATTCATTTCTTATCCTATTATCTGAGTTCTGGATTCTTGGAGATGCTTATGCATGTTAATGACTAACCCGTGTGATCTAATCTGCTAAACGATAGCGGTAAAGTGGTGATATGTGATGACCGTATCTACGGATGACTCTTCTCCATAATGTTCGGAAGTTACGTTTTGTGCAATTGTTTAGTGATTTGATACTAACTTTTTGACCTAAGGGAAGCTGTGCTCTCATCCATCGATAAAACAGTGTCTACTGGTTCTGATGATGCTTCAAACCCGACTTTCGTAATTGTGGCGTCGTCTATCTATTGCCAGGAGAAAAATTACGAAGCTGCCCTACGAGTACTTCACAACAGCGATTCACTTGAGAGGTACTTAATTGTTATTATTGTACTGTAGATGAGTATTTTAACGCATTTAGGAAAATAATGGGTAGTATTTAGTGCATAATAGGTAGTATGCTCTCTTCAGTTTCCCGGTTTGGCAATGTGAAGGAAGTCAGTTGAACTACATAAATCAACTGCTCATCAAATGGGCGAGGAGATTTCATAATATGAGAACTTGAATTGGCCTGGCGGTCTCTGAACTAGTTTTTACTTCAAACTTCTCAGAATGGTTGCATTCTCCAAACGGAACAACGGAAACAGCTAAGAGCGTGTTATTGTGACATTGCCTGCTTCCGTCGACCTTTCAGTTTGGAATATTGTACTCGTGGAATATTGTATTGTATTACGTGTCGTTAAGACACGTAATTGTTTTTGGCCGTTATGATTATCAATTAACAAAGGAAAAACTTTTGTATTCTTCTAATGATGTTCAGAAAAACGTTGCAGTTGGAGGCTTTTCCAGGGCACTATAAGAGAATGTAGGTATGTTGGCTTTTGGAACTGAAAAACCATCAGATGAAAGATATAATTTATGAAGTTCATCACGTCCACGTTCTTGCTGCTCAGTTGGTAGTCAGCGGTGATACGGGTGAAAAATGGGTGTAAAAATAGGGGTTTTCGAGTTTTTTTTAGGTTTTACTGAACATAAGCTTGCGAGGTATTGTTTTCCATGTTTTTTAGGGCGAGAAGACCGAATATGAAGTTGATTTGACCAAAGAGTGAAGAATTGAGGTTGTAACGAAGTTTCAGCTCCCAAAATTCATTTTGTATAAGCCAAAAACCTGGGAAATTTCTGAAATCACCATAAACTTGTATAATAACGCTACAAGTAGTATCAAAAGGCGAATCAAGACAATTGAATGACACTATCAATGATCAAAGATAATTTGTCAAAAATAAGAGCTTAGGTATATCGTGTTTTTGGGGGCCAAAATCGGCGGAAACCATCAGAAATAGTTGTTTAATAATTGCACATGAAAGAAACAATAAATGTATTTCCAGCATTTCTGTAGGTATGTCGTAGAATAATAAACCCATATGACAAGGGCTTTGCAGCGTTTTATTTATTCAAACTATTTTGGCTACATGTTCAAAGTTAGTTTAATGTTCTGAGTTTCTAATATGATTACAACTTTGTGTTGCTTAGAACAGGATTTTGCAATTAAAACCATATCCGTAGGACACTTCATCCTTCTTGAAATGATTGAAGTCCTTGTATTTGTTGGAAATCTTTCTACGTCCAAGAGGACGCTGTAGTGTGGTTCTGTTAGGGTTTCAGCTAGAATAGGATAGGGCTTGGTTGAGTCTCTGGTTGATAGTCAGTAGAATATGAGTCAGAGGGTTCTCCCCCAGTCGGAGCTTTACGATTTCCTCCTCCATCACCTTTTGGTGGTCGATGTTTCAGTGAAAGTTTTGGGACTTGGATTTTATCTTTGCACAAAAGGGATTGATCCAAACGTTTTCGACATCCTCCCCTAGCAGGCCATACTTGCCTTGGTGTATGTGATGTTTCATAAAAAGTTGCCAGGGGTCTGTTTCATAAAACAACGAACAACAAGCCTACAAGTACAGGTACTTGTAATGCACAGTGTACAAGTGTTTCACCGAAAGAAGGTACATAGTATGACAAATTTATTGTAAAGCGAAAGTTACAAGGGTTTGTACTTCCCAGTATTTTGTATTTTGTGATGTATTTTAGCAGTCAAGTTGGGTTGATAAGACGTTGTTTCACTGCCGGTTTCATTCAACTTCGACGTTTCACTTGTTCTTGTCGAGTTTCGATCGTAACAAAAAATTATTACTTCTGCCTACGAGTAGATACAGTGTGACTTACCTAGAACATTCCATCTATCGACCGATCAACTGCAACAGCTGCTCCAGGGCCTTCGCAGACATTCGAAACCTTACGTTGAATTCATCAAACTTTGGAAATTGCAGTTAATCCGTGATAAAAAATACGTAGCTCGCTTTCATCGTTGAACCAACTCGTAGTTTTCATCTTCAGAAGAAGTTCCCCACATTTTTCACCCATCAACTTAGCAGTAAGTTAGCAGTTAGCAGTAAGCCTGAAATTGATGGGAAACTTGTCTACAAACTCTAGTTTTGAGAAACACGTCCTCTGAGTAAAACTGAGGGGAGGTGCATTAAAGTTCACAGCAAAGGTTCTTGAAGGTTGCCACAAAGGTTTGCCTTTTCTAATGTTGGGTTGTTAGCAGCATTAAGAACCTTCACCTCGGAAGCTTTGCTCCGCCTCCTTGGGCTACAGCCAGTCAGACGTCAATAGACCTGATACGTCACTTTTTGCCTCATTTTTACTTTTAATCACCCTCATTTAAAAACTACCGCTTATTTTTGAAAACACTGGCTTCAAGCAACCATTTTTTCAAGACTTATGAAATTTTTTTTTTCCAATAAAAAGTACGAAAATACCCCATTAATTTATTTTAGTACTGTAACTTGTAGAAAATTATGTAGAAACACCTGTGACTTGTCTCATTTAAAAACTACCGCTTATTTTTGAAAACTGGCTTCAAGCAACCATTTTTTTTATAGTTCAGAAATATTTTTTTCCAGTAAAAAAAAAGTTGGCGAAAATTCCCCATTTATTGTAGAACTGTAACTTGTAGAAAATTAAGTAGAAATACCTATGACTTGTCAAAATCTGCTTATACAATATTGTAACTACAGAGGTGTTCTTGTAAAAATTCACTGTCACAAGTCTGCACTTGTGGGTTTGTGAATCTTATTGCTTTATGAAACAGGCCCCAGGTTCACCGTGGAGGTACAGCGATTTACATTTACGTTCTTTTGGAGTTTCGTCAGTTGAAGTGCGTAATAGTGTGAATATTGACTGTCCTTCAGTATCAACTCTCAGTCACGGACATCCATGTTATTGATCTTGAGAACCAACAAAAATGGTATCGTTCTCTTTTAATAATTTGGCGATGCCTCCTCGTCATCTGTTATAAGTTATTTCTTATTCCTGGGATAGAGTATGATCCCAAGCATCTTACTGTTGTACACAAAGTATAAGTTGTTGGATGTATTTATTGCACAATGTGCCGGAGCACTAATTTGTCAGTCAAAGTAGCCTTAATTCATGTTATTGGAAATGGCTACTCCTACACAAAATAATTTGTCACTGAATGAATGTTATGTGTCGTAGTATGGCGCTGAGGTTGCAAGTGTATCTTCGGATGGATCGTGTGGACCTTGCCAAGAAAGAAATGAAAGCCATGCAAGATAAGGATGAAGACAACACTCTAACTCAGTTGGCTCAAGCCTGGCTCAACATTGCCATGGTTCGTATTATTCGACTTGTACTTTTGCCTTTGTGTTGTGTACCTTTCAGTGGCGGCCTTTGCACGACGTATGACTTATGGAAAATATCCACAAAATCTATATTATGCTCTTCGTTATCTACTGGTTGTCATCATTTTTTATAGATCACAAGTCAGTTTGAATTTTCCATCACGAGTGACTATTACTTCGTTTGCCCAACGACCTTATCAGGTGGAATAAACCAGTTCCCTTGAGATCACTGAAGTTAAGATACCTCGAGCGCGATTAGTAATTGGATGGGTGACTGCCGTGACACGTGGTTACGCGCCCAAGTATGACTCATTTAGCTGTTGGGTGAACCCCTCTTTACTCTGCAGCGAGGCGATGAGTAGCCAATTAAAGAGCGAAATGATCAGGTCGAATTCTGATCCTCTCATTGGAGGACAGCTGATCACGTCCACGACGTTGGCAGGGCAGTCGGACGAAAGCCCCAGCCTGGAATGGCTGTTTACTTTACTTTACTATTACTTCGTTCAAAATATGACAGACAGACATCTGCTTTAAGTAACTTGAAAGAGAAAAATGTTTGAAAATAAAATTAATTATTAGGTAAAAGCGAATTTTGACACTCCTAGTGACACAAAGTTAGATATTGGGTTTCTTCTTTCTTCTGCTGGTCTACACGTCCAGTGAATATAGATGTGCCAGAAGCGTGTTTGAGCATATCCCATTTGGTAGCTGACGGCTGGCTTATCTAGAAACGTCAACTTCAATTTCTTATGTAGACACTAGGGAAGTTCTATGGCTGGCTTGTCTATGACACCTCGTTTCTCCATCGAACTCTGTGATTGATTGGGTTAACGTGCTCTGCCCAAATCAACTGTAAGTACTACATGTAGACTGTAAATACTCGTTCCTGCAGCAATGCGTTGGAGATTCCGCTGGAGTCTCAAGTTAATAGAGAGTTCCTAGGCGATACCGTTGCTCAGATGCGTCATCCGTATGTCTCAGAAAAGTGTTCTGCGCATGCGCCAAATGGTTGACGTATCATACGGGTAACGTATTTTGCCGCATACATCCGTCACCGCCTCTCGATCCCGTGAAACGTAACGACTAGACCGTGAGTAAACGTAACCTGATATGTTGAAAACAGTACATGTTGAAAACCTTGAGTACCTACTACGTGTTAGGTAACGGTGAAAACGTGATCGCGATGAATTTTCCACCACGCTTTCAAACACCAACGTTTTCGCAACCCAAATACCTACCTACCTCCCTTTCAAGCTGTTTCTGCTGAGGAGAATCAAGAGGAAGGAGAAGTTGTTACGGAAACACACATCAACGGAGAAGATCATGAAAATGATATGAACCAGAGCCCATAGAATCGGATTTTTGTTGGAGTGAGGGTGAAGAATTGATTCAACTTTCTTGCTTTAACCAAATTTAGCAACAGCAAACAATTCAGTAACTTTCTTCACGAACATTTCTGGTAATCCTTACTCAAGTTATGCCCGCTTTTCGTGTTTTGTACTGGTGTACCTACTGTAAAACATTTCTGTACCTACTGTTTTCTTAACCTGCAGTTCTTTACATTGTTTTCTTAACCTACAAAATTAAATGGTTTCAAATGCTTAAGCTTTTTTAGTTTAGACCTACCTTTCCCTCATAATAAATCCTAGTTTCACAAATTTATAGCTGGTTTTGCAGGCTTTTGCAAAAGAATCCAAATATGTGCTGCAGAAGCAAACCAACTTTATGCAACTAATTTTGCAATAACTAATTAGACGTTCCTCAAATTTAACAGGCTTCTGACTTCAGATTTAACAGAGCTGGTGCATAGTGGTTTGTTGTGCTCTTTTGTCTTTTGAAATGGAAGGGGGTAGAAGAGGGGGGTAGGTTCGCGGTACTTCAACAATCAGTAAGGAATTGACGTCACTTTAAGATACCGACTATCATGCTAGTTGTCTCTCGTAACCCATGGCAACGGGTTAGCATCCATGTTGTTCGCTCTAACAGCCAATGCGGTATTGTTATCACCGTATCTCCTAGGAACTCTCTATTCTCTTGCACTAAAACGGTTTGTCTCTTGAATCGGCACTCTTGCAAGAAAATACAACGAGAATGAAAAAATTCCCAGATGGAAAGACGAAAAATGAAGAGTGAGGTAATTCTTGGGGGTAACACAATTTATCATCTCTGGTTATCAGTCCGGTGTTGAAGTTATCGTTGATGGCTATGAAATACAAGAAAAAACAGATCATGTTAACCAGTTGTTTGCTGCAATGTACGATAAGGGAGACTATAATATGTCTGTTGTGGTAGTTCTTATCTTTCATATATCCCACAAGCACTTATTCTGGAACACATCAATCTGTCGACATCCAAGGCAAAAACCGTAGTAGGCAATATACATTAGTAGGACACGGGAACGGGGGTGAAGGGGGTACTTCAGACTGCCCGAAAAAACGAACAGTTTTGAACGGATTTTGAGCAACGCTTGCATGTTCTGACAAGATGCTCGCAGCCAAAGTAACCGCTCTCATGGAGAACCTATACTTTGTTTCTTCTGGCAATTGTGCTTTGAACCACCTGATTTGTTTCTTCTGACGATTATGCTTTGCACAACGTAGTCGGATTTTATAATTATCAACTGTATTCCCAGGGTGGAGACAAGCTGCAAGATGCTTTCTACATTTTTCAAGAGTTGATCGACAAGTACGGGAGCAGCGCTGTCCTCCTCAATGGGCAGGCAGTGACGTACATCGGCCAGGGGAAATACGAAGAGGCGGAGTCCGCACTTCAAGAAGCCATGGACAAGGATTCAAACAACCCTGACACCCTTTTGAACATGATGGTCCTTTCTCAACATCTCAACAAACCTGTCGAAGTTAGTTTCTTTCGTATTGTTTTTGAACCACACATAGCGTTTTTGACCAGCTGTTTGTTGACAGTGAGGACTTTGAAGAAGGGAGTTAGAACGGAATGACTTGTAAAGTTTTCTGTCTCAAGAAAAATCTTTATGTTCTACTGCAGTCCATGAAGTACCAGAACTAAGCCTGGCAATTCATGAAACCGTCATTAGCCCAGTTCTTATCTACCTTATAAATTTGGACACTAATTAATGTTTTTTGAGAGTAATGGTTGCAGTTTAGCAAACAAAACTTATTTCGAAGTTAGATATAAATTGAGCCATTTGTGGCCCAATCAGCAATATTTTAGCCCCTCAAGAGCCCACTCCCCACCTCCCTGGGGAAAAAGAAGATAAGTCCCATCCTGTTTAAATTATTTTGAATCCTCGAGGTGTACAATGCGGGAATCCTTATAGTATCCATGATCATGTTGAGTCTTCCTAGTCCACCTTTAATGCTTTGCTTTTCCATGTGCATCTATGGCTCCTTTGGCAAATTAGGAAAAATAAAGGAACGGTTATCAACTGGTCTGGGTCATTTGGCGGGAACATCTTGTGGTCCCGGCCAAAAGTGAACAACTTGGACATCTTTCCCTGTGGAAAGGCCAGGAGGGGTTGTGGCCTCCATACTGTTGTAGGTATTGAGGTGGGCGCTTTCTCCATCCCACAGCCACGAATTCAGAAGGCTTTCCCCACTCCAATTTCATCTTCCCCACTCCGAAGTAGTGTTGAACAAGTGATGCTGGGGTGGATTAGGTCAAGAGGATAAGGGTTAATGGATTTTTAGTTACACGGCTGCGGAGTGCGGACCCTCCGAAGCGTAAGTCTTTTTCAAGATTTTCCCATTGTTTCCCTCGTCAAAGAGAAAAAACTTTCATCTTCGGTTGGTATGAGCATTTATTCTGTTGTATTTTATCTTTTTCCAAATCGTTCTCTGTGGCAGTTTGTGTAAATAGGTTTTATAGATAGTTTTGATGTAAAATTGCCTAGTTTTCCGCAAGTTCAAAATCCTACTCCTTCCGGGGGCTAGATCTATATTTGGTGTCAGAAAGAACTGTTGGATGGAGTGGGAATGACGTCACATTCAACCTGTGATATCTGACAGCCATGGATACTAACACACATTTGAATCTTTCGAGGATATTATACATTATATACCTACATGTATTCTCTTGTCGCTGATTATAATTTTTGGGATGCGAGAAGTTTATAGTTCCTATGTACCTACTTAATTTCAGGTAGATATTTTCAACTTACTTGGTTTGATTGTAGGCTATACTTTCGTGATAGGCTTTAGGATGAGATTCATGTAAAATGTCGTCGAAGTAATTAAAAATATAGTGTTGAAAAAACGGCAAGTCTATGAAAACACTCACAGAAAATCGAATATAAGACGAGTGCTTAATTTGTTATGAGGGTGATTAAAAGTGAAAATGCAGCAAAAAATGAAATATCAGGTCTGTTGACATCTGATTGGCTGTAGGCCCAAGGAGGCGGAGCCAAGCTTCGGAGGCGAAGATTACTGTCAACAACTCAACATTAGCACTTAGAGCGGGGCATCCCTTCCTACTGTGTTCCTCGGAACATGTGTCCTTCAGGCATATCCAGAGATTGATATGTGTCTGAGAGAAACCGTACCCATTTTCTGCAGTGTGCTCCTGGTAAACAATAATGTTCACATCCTATATCTTTCTTCTTCTTAATTCGCCGTCTCCAAACGAAGGTTGGCGATCCAGATTGCTAGCTCCTCCCTATCTACAGCCGCTCTAAATATTTCAATGGACGAGCAGTTATACCACCGTCGCAGATCCTTCAGCCACGAATTTTTCCTCCTTCCAACCGAGCGTTTTCCAGGAATTCTGCCTTCAATAATCAGTCTGATAATAATCTGGCCTATATCTTTAATACTGTCTAAACTTTTTTTTTTAAACCATATCATTAGTCGTGTAGTCTCATTAATCTCATGAAAATGGGATTAAACGTGAGTTTATGATCAAAATAATGTAACAGAAAATATTTAATTCCACAACAATTGTTAAAAAATAATTGCAAAAAAAACCTTGTGTACATAGCTGTGACTATCAATGAAAAGTTAAAAGAGATGTCTCCATATGCCCTATGTATTTTAAATCAAGCTCTGTACTCTAAAATCTAACACAATCTCTGTATAGCATTACACTAAAATCTCTATGTATCAATCTCTGTATTCTAAAATCCTTAATTACATTTGAAATTCAAACTAGATTGACCCTTGAGAGAGGTTGATAAAAAATAAAATAAATAAGCGGAAGTAATAAAAATAATTTTTGAACATGACTTAGGTACTATATTTATTAAAAAAAACTTAGGCAGGGATTTTATCTGCCATTGCGAACTGTAACAGAGAGAAGATTGTGCAAATTAGGAAATAGAATCAACAAGCCATAACTAACAATTGTGATAAACAAATCATTTCCAACTGCGTGGATAGTGGAAGAGTAGAATGTAAAATCTAATGATGGAATATTGGAGAAGAAAAATAAATGGATAATGGAGGTAATAAGACGAACTACAATGGTTTGAAGTAGTTTACAACAGCCAACATTGTAATTCAGACGAGAGTATTTATGAAAATAAATACGAATAAACATGTAATAAAAAACAATATAAGAATGAATGGAATGTCCACTCATTCTGCGTTCCATTCGTTCCTGAACGAAAATGGTGCGAGTTCGGGAATAAGTGCCTGTGAGAAACTGGGAACTTACTTTTGTATACTTGTCTCTCAGACACCGCAGTTCAAGGGCGATGGTGACGTTGGGCGGAAAAATTGCAGCAAAGTCGGCACGAGCTTCACGATTTGACCTGTGACAACTGACTGAAGACTCTCACAACACCTCCGCCCCAAGTGGGGAACCTGGGTGCTCCTAGAGATATTTTTGAGAACTGTAGGTGACTGTGTTCCGCTCTAAGTGTTAGAAAAGCCAAACCTTCCTGGCAACGTTGAAGAACCTTTACTGTGACCTTTTGTGAACCTCCCCTCGGTTTGATATTGGGGACATGTCTTTTACCTGATTTAAAAAAATAAATTTGTGGTTCCATCCATCCATCCATCCATCCATCCATCTATTACGGTTATGTAGGTTCATCGTTTAAAGTGATGCACTAGCCCTCCATGCTATAAATTCAATTTCATTTATGTTTTCTGCCAAGACTTTCCGTCATAAACACCTCATTATGTAGTCAATAAGTGAAAAGAATTTGGCAAAAAAAAATACAATTTATAACCACAAAAATTGCCCATTCTACTCTGGTAGCATCTTTGTTGTGTTTGTATGTGCATACGTTGGTAGGTAGGTATCCATCTCGGAAAACGGCCCTGCTAGGTCCGAGTCGTACACTAACAGGAATTCACTGATCTGCATTGATCTGAACAGAAAATTATGTACACTTGTGTAAGTGTTTGTTACACTGGTCTGTTGTTTGGTAGCAACGAGTTATAACGAAAATTCCTCTGCGTATGTTGAAGAAAAATTCCTGAAAATTTCATCAAAATCGGGCCCATAGGTTCGGGAGAAAATGATACGTACCTCAGTTTGCGTTTGCCGTGGTCATACCAATGGTCAGATCGCGTTGAAATTCATGGGGAGCCCATCTAGGACCTCCCCCCCCCCCTCCACTCCCCAACAAAGATGAGCAAAATCAGGCTATCATTCGTAAGAAATTGAGTTCCTTGAATTCACATTTGCGCATTCGCAGTGGCCATAATAACTATCAGAACTATCTGTGATTGATAGGGGACCGTCTGATTCCTGAATATTTCACCCGCATGATCCCTTATTATCACTGAAATCAGATTTGAATTGAAGTTAGGCGTGTGGCAAGGATTTGCCGACTATATACATACTGACAGACACTATACCAAATCTGTTCAGAAAGCTCTAAAACGTAAACGTAAGTAGAAATTTTGATTTTGGAAACAAAAAAATGGTTTTACTCTCAGCCCAGAAAACAAAGGTTTCGCTTCCTTGGTAGACTCTGAAGCAACATTCAGACAAGACGGGTAAATCAGCAGATTCACGAGACAGTTAGTAGCACAGAACACATAAAATAAGGCAAGAGTGGCCTGTAAGCAGTGTATGGAATATCTTGATCAGGTGAAATCATTCTTGGGGTGAGCAGACATTTATAACTTATATGGGGTTTGACAAAACATTGATGAGCTTGCTATGCAAGTCCAACATGACGAGTTACCCATTAGACGAGCGTGGTGAGCGGGCATCGCTAGTACACCATATTTACAAGCATACCTATTAGTAGGTACATAGTTACAGGTGTGTCTTCTGAATGGTTTTATGCTGTAGTCGACTTTGCAAGATGGCGGCATGCGTATTGTGTCACTACAGTTGGTCATTGTTATTTATTCTTACCTAACAGGAAGATTTATGAACATTTTCAGGTAGCCAACCGGTACAGGAATCAACTTGCTGATTCTCACGACGACCACCATTTCGTTTGGGAACACTCTGCCAAGGAATCAGAATTCGATCGGCTGGCTCGCAACTATTCCATAAAACAAAATGCCTGAAAATTAATTATGAAGTATTCTTGATATTCACCGTGTTTCCTTCTCATTATGCCCTTCTTATGTATATTTGTGCTTAAAATAAAATTTGATAGGTACCTAATGATTATATTTAACTAGGTACTCTTCTACATTTTGGATTTTAGCTTAGCGTTTTTGTGACTGGCATGATGCAAGGCAGCCATGATTGGAATAATTTTCCTCCTTGATACCTATCTCAACAAGGTCTTTTGAATGATTTTTGGATAGAGGTCGCACAATAGAGTGTGCCTTTTTTTATTTTTTTGTGGAGGCAAGAGCAAACGTTCACTTGCTAGCTTGTTTATTAGCCCTCGGATAACTGAAGGTATCTGTCTACGTCCACCCCCGTGGTGAGATATCAATATCAGAGCCCCCAGATCAGCTGCCGTAAAAGTTAGCCCACATTCAGCTCAATGGAAAATTGAGCTCCAAAATTAGCCTAGTAGAAAATCGAGCTCTCAAGTTAGCTGAACGGCAAATTTAGCTCCCAAATCTTGTCTACAAAGCCTTGTAACGTATCCATATTCTTATTATGTTAGTAATGTTCTTCTGTGAAGCTGTCGTTTCTAGAAGCGGGTAGTTTACTATTTCCGTTTTGTATGGTATAAATTTACTTGGATTCTCATAAGCAGCGCTGAAAATTATTACACAATAGTTTATAATTTCCCTGAATAAATACCCTTCTGCGTAGGTTACCGTTTTCTGTTCTCAAAAAAAAAAGTAAAAAATACCTACCGTGGTGCGTCCCCTCAGGAAAGAAATGTTTGAAATTATGATGGTTGCGGAACCTAAGGACTATCGACGTATTCCCAAATTTTCACCTGATATGAGTGATATGGATGATTCGTTGCCCAACGGCCTTATCAGGTGGAATAGACCGGTTCCCGTGAGATCACTGAAGTTAAGATAACTTAAGTAATTGGATGGCTGACCACTGTGACATGTGGTGACACGTCCAAGTATGGCCCTTGTAGCTGTTGGGCGAACCCCTCTCCACACAAGGGGTTGAGGCAATGAGTAGCCAAGTAAAGAGCGAAATGATCAGACCGAATTCTGATCCTCTCATTGGAGGACAGCTGATCACGTCCGCGACGCTACCAGGGCAGTCGGACGAAAAGCCCCAGCCTGTTTAGTTTACTTTACTTTACTATGGATGATTCGTTTGGCCGTGAACAACAAACTTGTACCAACCTTCCTACTTAAATGGCTGAAAGTAACGCTGAGCTTGACGGACAAATTAGATAAAGGGGCGTACGTAAATTGGACGTACAAACCAAATTTCATTAACTTTGTTTCATGGTAGCTAAAGAAAGTGTCAAGTACCTACGGCTGACGGGCAGAAATTTTTATTAATTCCATTTTTGGATTCAGTGTATGCATACGTTGAAACGCAAACCATCAGGTTTTGGGAGATCTAACTTTTAGCGAATTTTTGAAGAAAATGGGGGGGGGGGGGGTGATGGGTCCACAATTTCACAACATGAATTTTTGAATTTTTTAAAAATAGACATCCGTTTCATAGCATCCTCTCTTCATCCCTAGATTTCAACTTCAATTTATATGCATACCTATATGTATATAAAATTTATTTATTTGTCACTCCAAACAGTATCTGTCCTTGCGTTCATGATAAAAATTCCAAATTTCGTCAAACAAAAAGGTGAGTTCGAAGGTGAGCAATTTGCAAAAATTCTAAGGGCGTCAAATTTGAGTTTTTATGGGCGAAAAATCTGTAAAAACGGCTAGAATTGCGAACAGCTGATGTAAAATCACTGGAAGCGGTATGTAAGGGGGGGCAACGGCAGAAAAATACCGTTCAAGTTGTTTTTCGTGCAGAATAGGGGTCAATCAAATTTTGATTTTTTTGGAGTAAAAATTGGTATTAAGGGCTAAAATCAATATTAATTCACCTGACGTTGTATGGGATGGTGATTCACGACGCAAGGACTATCTCGATTATAAAAATATTTTTCTCAAAATCGAGTGGGTCAAATTTGGGGTCAAAAATCGGTAAAAATGGCTACAATCATGAGAAAATGGTACAATTTTACGAGAAGTGGTACGGATTCTCGCTATATCATCTTTATACACAATAGCATGAATGTTTCTTTCAAAATTCGCTCTTCTAGCCATGCTGCATGACTGGAACTTTTTTTTTCTTTAAATGCTTGATCCGGTTCATCATTCATCACTCTTCATCGTTTCATTATTGAACATAATGAGCCAAAAGAAATTCAGGAAAATTTTTTAATTCCATTGCTGGAAAATCGCTTCCACAATGTCGACCATTTTCGTAAACCTCTAATTCATCTAGTAGATTGATAGGGTAGCACAGAGAACTAGGACAACTAAGTAGTTGTACCAGTTCAACTAACAGCTCTTATTCGAGGTTTCTACAACATTAATTGAAATTTCTTATGTTTATGATATGTGGTCCTCTGTGCCGAAGATAGGTAGGGTGCTCTATATTCTTGTAAGAACCGAACACTCTTGTATCCTCTCAAATCAGATTACTCGTCACTCGCCTTTTGCGTTTCAGACATCGAGGAACAAATTAATAATATTACATGTATCTATCTGCCTTATCTTTTGGTCTGTTTTTTTGGCACGGTATGGGTCGATCCCCAGATGAATCCTGTATATAAAGTGAAGTAAACAGCCTCTTAGGCTTTTCGTCCGAATGCCCAGCCTGGATCCCATATGAATGTCATCCAAATCCAACTGTCGTAACATTCGTAAGCGCATCATTACCTCCTCGGAACTCAGGTTCTGTTTTACCGATTTTGATTAATTTTTCAGGAATGCAGGTGCCAGGTGCATGCACGTTGGCCATCCTACGGGTTTCAGTGGTAGGTATCGGAGCAATAGCCTTTGCGACACAAACTTTTAACCACTTACCTACCTTTGTGATCACACTGCTGATCTCCAGTCCAAAAGTACCTAACATTATAACGTCGGGAAGTCCAGGTTGTCTTTCAATAAACAATCAAATCGAAACTGCGAAAGCTAGCGTGAGAGGAAGTCCCACTATGTGTACCAAATCTATTATTTGAAGTTCATATGTTCACAAGTTCACAATACCTACCAAAAATTTAGGCACATACATACTCAAAATGATGCACATCAGATTTCAGGTCAGATTTGGGTTTGACTAGTACCTTCATTCATAGGTCCATTTATCTACTATGTAGTCAATCAATCAATCGTAGAATCTTACACTGATTGTATAAGTTTTGAACGGTGTGATGAAATCTAACTGTGATGTCTTCTTTGGCAGGCGATCTCCTCAATTCTTGCATGACTACAAGGCTTCCCTACCGTCGGTTGTGAAAAGCAGGTACCAATACTTACAGTTAGGTGGATATGAATTGTTTTGGGTACCTAGGTTCCAATGAATGGTTATTTTCAATGCCTAAAAGTTTATACTACGCAAAAGGGTTCTAAGTACAGTTTTAAATTGCTGCAAAATCAGCCAAAATGTACTTATGCCAAGTGGTTTAGGACATTTTGGGTGTCCTCATGTTCAATCGTCATCTTAGGGACGGGAAAAATGTTCCAACTGGTTGGCGATTTGAAGGGCCCGAAGGTTGGGGGATTTGAGCTGCCACCACTCCATCCCAGATTATTATCAGGATTTTAATTTTGAATATTGACTCTGAACTCTCATGATGAATGTATACCCTTCCTCCCTAACATTAAAAAAAGTGAAACAGGCATTACGCAACAAAAAGCAATAGGTATGCAAGTGTGCCCTTTGAGCTCCCGACTGAATCCATCACATCAGCCCTTCCGCAGTGCCAACCCTCGCTTTTTTCCACTCCATATTTCGACCATTAAGGGCCGCTGGAGCCCTTTGGGGAATATAAAAAGACTTGTCTTGCATTATACAAGCGCTTCGTTCTCCGGGGCTCCTCCTTCGCTTTCCTTCACTGAATAAAAACAACGTAGGTATTACATATCAAAGGTATGAATTATGCAATAGTACTTTCCAAAACTGTTTGTTGTGATTCCCTTTTTTTCATTTGACTACAAAATTCATATTTACGAGCTTTCTTGTTTTGAACGTCGATTGACTCGGAGTTATTGGTGGCAATGCTCGGTGAAAATTTCAACATTTACCTGCATAGATGTTTTTCATACCTAGCTCTCTTAATATGTTCGAGAAATCGGAGAAGAAAGGGGTAGGTTACACTTTGGATACCACTAGGTAAATGGTCTCGGGACCTGATTGAGTCCCAGTTGATGAGTGATCAGTGCGATTTGCAAGTCAATCTTCAAGAAGATGTGCAGCCAGTCGGCCGGGGAGTGTCTACGGGAAGAGGAGGAAGATGAGTTGGCTTGTTAGCAACGGTTGAGGGAAACGGAATGGACTGCACTGAAACAAGCGAAGTGCTACAAAATAGCGGGAGGAAGAAGGTTTTTAGCCAAACAAATGCGATATGAATGGAGTTGCTGCCTTGCGAAATGGGGCACGGTTTGCAAGAGAAAATGACCCGAATGCCGGATTACGGATTTTTGTTTATGTGTGCCTATTTGCCTAAATTATTCTCGTAGCACTTACCGAAACTTTGATTGTATATAAGTAACAACGACAGACCGATTCATCTCCCTACCGCGACTTATGCCCATTTATGCTCACCTCTATAATTATATTTGACAAACTTCAAACACTTGTGTCGTGGTACCGCTCAAATTCTTACATTTACCACTCATAAATATGTAAGACAGTATAGGTTTAACCAAATAAATTAGGGGAACGACGAGCTGAGCAACGCTGTGGAGAAAGTAGAAGGGTCCCTTCCAACGAACTCCATCGCCCCTCAATGGTTGTAAAGGCCGTTGCTGGACGGAGGACGAGTGGAAAGGGGCCGCTATAAGCAGCCCAGCTAGCCCAGCTCTTAATTCGACCGATCACACTGTTACATGCGGCTACTCTCTTTCACGCACCTCAAACCTCCTATATCTCTCTCCTATCCCTTGGCGTCCGCTGTGGTGACATCCGCGGGACGTCCTCCTCTCCTTCCTCTAGCACTCGCTGTGGTGACCTCCCCGGGGTGCTAGCAAAATACTTCTAAGGAGCACCTAATACTCGCTGTGGTCCATCCGTAGGGTATTAGTTCCCTTCCTCTCCTTCCTCTTGCACTGGTTGTGGTGACCTCCGCGGGGTGCTAGCAAAATACTCCTAAGTATCACCTAACACTCTCTGCGGTACATCCGCGGAGTATTAGTTCCCTTCCTATCCTTCTACCTAACGCTCGCTGTGGTGACCTTCGCAGGGCGTTAGCAAAAGACTCCTAAGGAGCAACTAATACTCGCTGTTGTACATCCACGGGGTATTATCTTCCTTCCCATCTAATCCTACCCTACCGTTAGGGAACACCACAATTTCGTTAAAATAATTATTATCATTTTCATGAAATTAAGATTATATTTCATTTCATTTCACCTTTCTGGAATGGATGGTTGCCTGTCCCAAATCAGCTCGTTCGTTATTAGGTAGCTACCTACCCCCGTTCTCCCCTACTTCTGCATACCCTCATCAGCGCTCCGGGAATACAATTTTCATAGCACCTATCACGTCGTTCTACTTGCTAAAGGTCTCCCTACTTAATAATTCATTTTTACTTCTTCAAAGAAAGCTGTTGGCCAGAAAGAGCGAAAAACAAAGCGGCCGCAGCTCATTACGAGAAGAACAGGTTCTTTTAGTTCCCTCGGTTGACACTGACTCTGACAACAAACTGTTCTCATTCCCATTGTCAGCCTCCACTCGTCCCTTGTTGTCTCAAGCTGTTATTTGCAATGCATCCACCCCACTATGTTCAACACTCAAACAACGCGGCCGTCTTGCAAACATATTTTACATAGGTGCCTTACTCTTTGCAGTCCCATATTTTCACTGCCTCATCAAGACAGCCCAAGTTCAATTTATGCTCAGTAGTGTCGTAGGTTTTTGTGATACAACTTTTAATTTTGTCCGCCACGGAAACAGTGCCTTTCTATTTCTCTTTTTGCATTTATGTCGCGCCTGCATGGGGCTAACTATAGATAAACCAGCTATAAATTTACTCCTATCCTGAGATATTCCGGCTGGAAAAATGCCTACTGTTTTTAAATCTGTTTTTGTAAATATTCATTATCTAAAGTGATGAAAAATGTATTGTAATACGATTATTAAAGTAACTCATCAGATTTTTTCAAATTTTCGTCTTTTACAAACCTTTCAAGTAAGTATAGGTACTTGATAGAAAAAAGTAAACCGGTAACGAAGGTACTCATTTGCACATTCACACCTATAGGCCTAATAGTGGTATAATTACACCATGACTGTAAGTAGGTGCTACAATAGACTACACCATTTATTATGAGATTTGTCCCAATTTTGACTTCACTGCAGACTACTAGGAGATTGAAAGAAGAAACACAATTCATGAACAACAGTTCGGTGTGGAGATTGCCACACAGTACTTCCATGTTCTTCGTAATAGCATGGATACAAGTTTGGCGGCAGTGGCCTGCCAGCCTTAACTGTACATGCCTGACTTGCATAGAAATTTCAGTTTCTGACACAGCACCAATGTCATTTAGCTAGTAGGTAAATCTAGAAAATGTTGGACCCACTGACATGTTTTGCTGTCAGTTCGCCAAATCAAATGCGATCGAGCTTGAAATCAATAGGCGTGATCTTGATATCCTAACGGACATTTTGGTATCAACCGCACCAATTTCGGTCCATTTTTACGGCAGTTATCATTGAAAATAGAAAAATTAGAAAAATCGTCATAGCTCCCTTATTTTTCCACCTAGAAAGCTCGTTCTCATCTCTAAAAGAAAATCAGAAAAATACCGTAATTTGAGGAAGTTATGACCGTTTGAAATTCCAACATACGTACACACTTGCCGGGCGACATCAAGCTGAAAACCGTTGAGAAACTCGTTGTGAGCACTTCTGAACAACATTCCATGGTTTTCTCAACACAAATTTTTGACGGTATCACCATACTTCCATTCATATATAATAGGAATATGGAACCAACATTCCATGGTTTTCTCTAACACATATTTTGACGGTATCGCCATACCTATATAATACCAGCCATAGCTTCCATTCCTATATAATAGGAATATGGAAGTAATAAACCTAATTTAATGACGAGAAATGTAATAAAACATGCTTTACTCAAGGGAAAATTTTGACTGTGTCACTGTGTATCATTCGGGTGGTGGTGAAAACAGAGAAAACTTAAAGTTCGGCCTCCTCCCGAAGAATGCGCACTAGGAGGTCATTATTGTAGTTAGTGAACTATTAGCTCAGTCTCACATTCGAATGTTTACCAGAATGACTCTCTGTCATAATGTCTAAAGAAAGTTTTCAGTCATGCAGCATGACTATAAGAGCGAATTTTCAAAGAAATATTCGTGCTATTGTGTAGAAAGATGATATAGCGAGAAATCGTACAACTTTTCGTAGAATTATATAATTTTTTCTCGTGATTTAGCAATTTTTACCGATTTTTGACGCTTATAAAGTCAAATTTGACTCAATTTTTTTTCTTTTTTTGTTGAGAAAATGATTTTTATAATCGAAATTAGTCCCTCTTTCGTCGCGAATCATCATCCCACACAACATCAGGTGAATTAATATTGAATTTCTACCAATTTTTCATCCCCAAAAATCCTAATTTGACCCCTATTCTGTATGAAAACAACTGAATAGCTATTTTTCTGTTTTACTCACCCTTCCATACCAGTGATTTTATATAAATATTTCGCAATTTTAGCCGTTTTTGACGATTTTGACCCCCTAACAACTCAAATTTGACCCCCTTAGAATTTTTGAAAACTGATCGTCTTCGAACTCATCCTTTTGTTTGGCAATACGAACTTTTTTAGCATGTGCCCAAGTTCAGATATCGTCTGGAGTCAAACATAAATAAATATATATACAGATATGTAAATACATATGTATATAATAATATGTATACAAATATAAATTTTTGTTAAAATCGAAGGGATGTATTCAGAATGCTCTTTAACGGATTTGCCTGTAGAATTTTTCCAAATCATGTTCTGAACATTTTGGACCCATTGCAATATCTTCATTTTCTTTGAAAATTCGCTAAAACAAGGATAAGCGCCCATGTTTTTGAAGGAACGACTGCTCTTTTCTCTGAAGTCGGATAAATATATACATAATAATATAAGGTCGCGTGACTTGAGGGTGTCTATGTTTAGCCCTGTCGCATAAATTGAATAGCATAAAATGAGTTCGCGATTTTCTACTCCCTGCAGTATTTTCATGTTGGTACCTTTGAACGGCCCACTCTTGTGATGGTTGGATGAGGCCCCAGACTGTCCGTAAACCCCTAACTTAAACAGTAAGTAATTTTTATGACTCGCAGCACACACTCGCAGTTTGCATCACTCGGAAAACACACGGTAACGAATCCTTCAACATTAGACTCTGCCAGGTTCGGCAATCAGTAACATTAAGTATGCTCAGGTTCTTCTCATTTGCTCAGGAGCCTGGAAGCGGGGGCTCGTACTCCGATAAGGGAGACAGTTCTAATGAAGGAGGTGGCGGGTGCACGTCCCCTCAACTTTAGGGAGCACACGAGGTGTCAACAGCAATTACCCTCCAACCCCTCCACCAACCGTCCGACCCTGAAACTTTACAATGAGATTAATTCCACTTGCTAAGGAGGAACCGTCTATGAGGGTGCGCCGCTCCGCACAGTTCCCCTTTTCTTCCTTTTCACTGGCAGGCAGGTCCTCTGGAAGTTGGAACTCCGCTTAACAGTGGACGAAGTACTAAAAAATTGGATGTAGGGGCGAAATTATTTTTCCGAATTTGGGTATTGTGATGTTCTCCTGTTATTTTGGAAGTTGTAGCCCAGTGGCGCAGCCAGGATTGTTGAATGGTTTGGGAGGGGGTGGGGGGGGGGGGGGGTGGGGTGGAAATATAAAATATAAGGTTTGACTTTACAAAGTTTTTATTTAATTTATTTTTATTAAACTTTATTGCACCAGCTGATGCATTAATGTTGAACTAACAATGAAGGGTCTACGAATCACATCTTTCTTCAGCAGTAAATCACGAGTTTACAACAGATTATTTAACAAGGAATGAAAAACTAATTTTAAAAAACAAATATTATTTTAAAAAAATAAAAAATAAAGTGCATTTTTCGTGTGTTATTAGTGGAAATGGACAACCTTTCAATAACGTTTTTTTAAAAATGGGTTTCCACGATTTCATCGCGAGCGATGTAGTGCGTACACATATATAACAATTATACAGGTATTTATAGTAGGTAGGTAGTGTGGGTTGATTATTCTGAGTCATCCAGTAGGTCCCACTGGTTTTCGCAAGAGGCGTCCTAGTGAGCGTTCTGGTGGTAATTCCAGTTGGATAGGTACTGCATATTACGAGATTCTATGGTGCATGAATGAGTTGCTTAGCTTCAGATATGACACTTTGAGGACTTCCTTTACGGTGGGAACTTCTAGGTCCTTGTGGAGGTTGGCGTTCTTTATGAACCATGGCGCACCATATAGAGTTCGTAGGACACGGGTTTGAAAGACCTGGATCCTAGCAATCTGCGAGTAACTAGCCTTCCCCCAGATTGGGCAGCCGTACTGTCATATGGGTCGCAGCAGGGATAGTTACAGGAGTCGTTTCACTGCCATTCACAGTGCGGAATACTTATGGAGGAGGCATTTGAGGGTTCTGAATCTGTGCCTACACCTAGCAAGTGTTGAGCTAATGTGCTGTGACGTGTGGATGTTCTCGAGTAGTTTTTTGGTCCGGTGAAGACGGGGTCGCTTGGGGAAGCCTAATCCTTCTTAACCGGTGTTAATATCGCTGGTCGAGGAGGGGGACTCTCGTGGGTCCATCGTCACTCTCCTGTAACTCTGTCACATGGTAACAGAGCACGGTTTGGTAGTATGCGCTGAGCAATTCACCATACTACATCCACTTTTTGTGGGCTTACCAGAAGGATAAGCCCAAAGGTTTCCAGAAGGATTCATTTACAAACATCCTGTGCCTTTGATAATACATACATCTGCTGGCTTCCCCACCCCATTCCCTCCTTTAGAGAGTCAGTATAATTAAAATACATTGAGCTCAATGGCGTATCCCAGTTTACAAGTCCCAAAAGTTATTCCATCCTAACGATGGAGGTTGATCACCTAGAGGTTGCCCAGATGAACAAAATTCACTGGACAACAACCTCTGACATTTTTCCCTGCTAGTACTCGTATGTACGAGCTTTGTTCTCCACCAGTTAAATATTAATGAGGTAGTACCTTACGATGAAGGTTAGTCTCCTTGAAGTTGTTCAGATGTCGTTTCCTGAACCAGAACTTCATACTAATTTTCATTCCCCCATTTCCCTCTCATACTTCTGCTTCCAAGAAGTATGTCATGTGGAGAGTAGTGTGACAGTGTGGCTGTTCTCGAGTAGTTTTTTGGTCCAGTGAAGAAGGAGTCGCTTGGGAAGGCAATCGATATCCCTTCTTAACCAGTGATAATATCGCTGGTCTAGGAAGGGGTCTGTCGTGGGTCCACCGTCACTCTCCTCTAACTCTGTCACAGTGCTGAGCATACGTTAGCCTCTTATCGAGCGTGATCCCCCTCGAACGTATCTAAGTGATGGCTGGGAGTAGTTCCTCAGGTAAGTGAAAGAAATCATGTTGGAATTTTGATGGTTCAACTTGACTCTATATCTCCTGGCCCATGTATCCAGCTGTTGAGCGAATTCCTCCAGAGTGCTCGATTCACCCCTTGGGAATCGGTAAAGAAAGGCTGCACCCGAAAGCGCCCGCGAATTGAGCTGTGGTGGTGTGCTCTCAAGTGGGTGGTAGTTCATTAACAACCAGTAGATAGAGGATAGGCCCTACTAGACAGGCACTTTACGAAGTTGAGTGTAAAATTAACAAAGCACTAAATGTTACAGGTAACGTTAAGTGTGTCAACCTGATAAAATAAAACATATTTATTTGGCAACAGTGTTGTCATCATACAATTTTAAAGCATTTTGCTTCAAACTAGACCGTCACGAGGCCAGCCGGTCACTGTCACGAACGTCGGCCGGCGTAAAAATATTCTTCTTCTCCGTATTTGAAGGGAGGTGTTTCCACTAACCCGGCGCGTCAACGTTATTTGCTCAGCAAAAATTCTACAAAAATCATCCCACCCCATCCACCTTCCCTACTTGCTCGGAAAATATTCTCAGAGGCCATGACATTGCTCGTTTGTAATCATATAAAGTAATATTATTTAACTGTTTATTGATGTTTGATTTACCCTTAATATGTTATTGTTGTTCGTTTCTGTTACTTTCGTGATTATCATTCTTGAAAATTTAATTTTAATTTGTGGTAAATGAAATATTTTTCTAAAAAACCAGTTTTGGTAAAATTTGGCTTTATAAGCGTTCAAAATTGGTAAAATTGGCGAAAATCACGAAAAAATTATATAATTTTACGAAAAGCGGAAGGATTGGTGATATTGAAAGCCAGGGACTATTATTTCATTTGCTAATCCTTCCTCTGTTGTTCGAGAAAGAGAAAGACTGGTGATCATACATAACAGTAGGTTCACAATACTTCGACTGAAATGTTAGTAAGGGTAACAATAATAGTACCTAATACCTACCGTATTATTAAACATTTAATCTTGGAAGGAGGTGAATGAAACAGAGTCAAGGTATTTGTCGAGAACGAGTGATATTCCACTATTAACTGTACCTACTACCTATAAGTAATAGTATATTCTGGGGACGGGGCCCAAAGTGGGTGGCGAACAACATTTTTACTCGACTGAGCATGCGCGGACGGGCCACTTTTCTCAGTTGCCATGGGAACACTAGGTCCCAGGACCCAGGACCTACCTTCCAGTTTCAGGAGTCTAGGTTTCGATTTCGATTGCAGGACATCGATTACTGTCGCTTTATTCCAATAACATGCTTGGTCTGTGGAGCACACCATGGATGCTCTACTAGAATATTGAATATCCATAGCCAAAGAAATCTGGCGAGTCGCTGATGAACTTTGTGAAAAATGCTGTACAGTGTACGGAGAGAAATTCAAATGGAGTTTTTTTTTACTCCTAGTGTTTCTGGGTGACAGGGCAGTGGGCCAAGTGGCCTCATGGACAGTAGCGGTGCGTGGGGTCTGAAAACGGTGGGGCACCAGACCAGAACACAAAACCAACAGATTTGTCTACAAAATACCCCGAAGCAACAACACCCTTCCCTTATTTACTGGTAGATAGATATTCAGCAAAGCTTATCTCTTTTAATCAACATTCTGTCGTAGTACGAAAACGTCGACAATTTCTAATGGCAATTAGCCACCGAATTCGTGTGTTACAAAAATATAGTAAACTAAAATACAACAAAGCAATGACCCGTCGGCTGGTACTTACTTGAATGGAGAAGCTATTGACTAGAAGCTAGGTAATTATCTGTGTGTTGTGACGCCGATCAGTCCACAAACAGCAAACAGGGCAAAACGCACGTAGGCAACACAAATACAAATCTGTCGTGGGACCGGACCAAACGCAGAACGCGCAAAATTTGACGCAAAAAAATTAAAATTGAAAGATTCAACAGAGAAAGTGAATGTGATTCAGAGACAACAAAAACAAATCAGAAAGAGAAGCTTCTCTTATAAAGATGACAACTTGAATCGAAGGGATCAAATCGATAGTGATATGAACTATTTCGGGGGTTGAAATCAGATTCTGGGGCCAGAGCCCAAAGTGGGCGTGTTGATCAACATTTTTACTCGACTGAGCATGCGCGGACGGGCCAATTTTCTCGATTGCCATGGGAACACTAGGTCCCAGGACCTACCTTCCAGTTTCAGGAGTCTAGGTCTCGATTTCGATTGTAGGACATCGATTACTGTCCCTTTATTCCGATAACATGCTTGGTCTCTCATGGAGCTAATATTGAGGAACCACCGTGAATGAACTACTCAACTAGAATATTGAATATCCATAGCCATCTGGCGAGTGGCTGTTGAACTTTGTGAAAAATGCTGGGGAGGTAGGTACAGTGTAGGGAGGGAAATTCAGATGCCAACTGAACAATGGTTGATCTTTTTTACTCCTAGTGTTTTTGGGGCAGTGGCCCAAGTGGCCTTATGGACGCAACGCCCCTGCTTATGGACGCAACGCCCCTGCCTAGTAGTATTCCAGACTTTCCATAATTTAACTCTTGTCGCTATATCTCAGTTTACACAATAGCACGAATATTTCTTTGAAAGTTCGCTCTTAAAGCCATGCTGCATTCCTGTTTCATTCTTGATTTGAAAGTTTTGATAGCGAAAATAATATTGTTCCACACACGCAACGAACCGATTCGAGTGGAACACATTGGATATGATCATTTCACAAGTAGCTGCATTCGTTCTTCACGGCATTTCACGCTGCTTCCTCATCAGTCCATCAATTTGAGCCATTTACCTTGTTTGGTTTTGACGCAGCGAAACAGAAATTGTAGGGAACGCTCCGAAATACGCGAATACCAAATGAGTACATCGTTCGGCCCCGGGGGGCTCGAGAGCACCTGCTTCGTTTAGCGAGGGGTCGGGGGTTGGCGTTTTCGGAAAACACCGGTTTTACTTTGTTTTATCAGAGCCAACTTGATGGGAGGGACGGGCAGGAGGACGCCGGCCTCTAATGTGATATGTTGGTAACGCGTTGAAAAATTCAAGGATAGAAGAATAGCGAAAGCCGGGTTTGACAACCGAGCCGTGCACCCTCATGAAAACAACGATAGCGGCGATGAGGGGAGGGCTCGGATCCTGGTCTTTTAATAGAAAACCTGAAAACGACTCGACAGCTCTGGACTTGTTGATAGATAAAAAGGAGATGTTAAATCACACAATATTCAACGGATTTCGGAGTAGATTCCCGTGTTTTCGGGCAGAGGGGCGAGCACTTGTTCGGGGAGGGCCGTTCATGTTTTTACACACCAGCCGGAGGTCTTTTAATTGCATTATGTAGAAACCTTCCGCCTTTTCCACGGGATGAAAATACGGTTGGGAAGTTCCAGGGAAAGCGGTGTGGGGTCATATCCGACCCCACTTCGCGGGTCAGGAACTGAACGCAGGCCAACACCGCTCATCAAACTTGAAAACTCTTGTTCTCCGAATCCTTTTTCCACTCAGTCGTTTTTCTCCGATGGTTACTTTTTTCCCCTCCCGTATTTTTTCCCCAACTTGTTAACGTTTATTCTCGTCCTTCTCCATTCCTAATTGGACGGCCCCCCACTCTTCCCACTTACATCACGTTAGCCGCCCCTCTGCATCTCGCTTCCAGAATGTATTTTTCTCACTAACCGTCATTATCACAAGTTGGCCATTCCCACCCATTCATGTTTTTTCACCCAACAACCCTGTTGGATCCCTAATTAAAATATCTCAGAAGACTCTTTGGCTTTTTTTTTCTCACAGCAACATTTTTATACGTCGTTTGAAATCGTACTTTTTTGCTTCTAAAGAGGAGTCCACAAGATTTTTAGAAGTTTTTTTAAAATCTGTATTATGCTCGGAATCATTAACTCATCATCGAGAATCGTGTGGTAGTTACTAAATGAAATATGGCGAAACTAAGCCATGTACTTTTTGATTCCTCACCACCGAAGGTAGGGAAGCCTTGGATTCGTGATTGAGTAAAAAAAATGTATGTCTTCCAAAATGAAAAGTTCCACTTCCATTTTGCGTTATTTATTTATTTATTTATTTTACGGGCGAGCCCAATTACTTAACAACATTCAAGAGGAGTGAAAAATTAAATAATACAATAAAGAACTTGAAAAAAAAAGAAAAACTAAAATATTTCATGAATAACTGATGGGGGAGGAAGATAAAGTCTTTAAGGAAGAGAGTGAGGAATGGAAGAAGTCGAATTCCGGGTTAATGGTTAGAAATAAATTGGCCTACGAAGGGGTTGGCTCTTCACATTGTTGGTTGGGGAGAAAGGGACGTGGTTATATTTTTGGTTCCTGTCTGTCTGTCTGTGGTAATTCCTTGTAACGCCCATAACTACCCAAAATGATGGTCTAAATGGGCTGGAATTTGGAGGGTAGGTGCTGGTTGGGTCACAGACGATTCCATACCAAAATCATCGAAAAAGTGCGGTAACTTTCGGCTGCGCATGCGCAAACGTAAAATACTTGAAAAGCTCAACTACCCCAAATGTCTTTGAAATGAGTTCACACTTGGAGGGTCGATCAGGAATAATACTTTGATAGTTCCAAATGAATTTCATTGGAAATTTACTGTAAATTTCATCTGCGCATGCGCGAACAAAAAATGTGGACCATTTCCTTGTAATGCTTCTAACTACGCGAAAAACAGTCATACAGAGCTGAAATTTTGAGGGTACACGCGGTTGGATCGCAAATGGTCCAGCTTAAAATTCATGGAAATTGTTTCATCTGCGCATGCACAGACGTGAAATACTTGAAACGCCCGTAACTACTTTAAATATCGTTGAAATGAGCTCAGATTTGGAGGGTCGATCAAGAACAATTCTTTGATAGTTCCATAAGAATTTCATTCGTCTGCGCATGCGCGAACATGAAATGTTGGCTGTTTCTTTGTAACGCTTCCAACTACGCGAAAAATAGTCATAGAGAGCTGAAATTTTGAGGGTACACGTGGGTTGGATCGCAGATGTTCCCTTATCAAAATGAACCTACCCAACTGATTCAATTCATGTGATTCAATTGGACAGGGAATTCATTCATTCATTCAATTCCCTACCAATTCATGTGATTCAAGTGAGGAAGCTACACTGCCTACTCGAATTGGTAGACGTTTTCAACACCGTCTGTGTTGTAATGGGTGAGGAGGTCGAGGTAAAACTAGCCGCCCCTACAGCTTAGTCCCCCGCTTTTTCTACAGACTGGCAGAGAGGCAGTGTGGCAGATGCCCCTTGAATGACATTGGTTTGATTATTACGCATTGCTTCCAGGAGTTGAAGATTAGTTTTGCGAACCGACCACCGCCTCATCAGCCTCGTGTCAAAAACATCGGGAAACAGCTCCGATCAAACATTAAACTGGACGGTATTGCCATATACCGTCACACTCCTCCCATTAAAAACATGAAAATTTATTTGAAGAATCAGTATGTGAAGTTAACTGACACGGGGCTGAAAATAGTACGGAGTTCTGATTCATGAATGGTTCATCTGAAAACACCAAGTACTACTGGTGGAGAACTTGGCTCCTTATAAATATCACTTGGCGGACTTGGATAAAAATTTTCAGTCATGCAGCATGGCTGTAAGAGCTAATTTTCAGAGAAATATTCATGCTATTTGAAAAAGATGACATAGCGAGAAACCGTACCACTTTTGTACAATTATATATTTTTTCCGCAATTTTTACACAGTTTTACCGATTTTTGACGCTTATCAAGTCATAATTGACCCACACTTTTTTTAGAAAACCATTTCATCATCGAAATAGTCCGTATTTCTGTGTGAATCATACCGCAACGATTTTAGTCCTTAGGCTGTACATATAGAAACATCTGAAAAGGTATTTTTCTGTCTTTGCTCACCCTTCATACCACTTCCAGTAGTTTTATATCAATTTTTCGCGATTTTAGCCGTTTTTTGACCCCCTAATAACTCAAATTTGACTCCTTAGAATTTCTTGAAGTTGCTGATATTCATCCTTTTGTTTGGCAGTACGAACATTTTGGCGAAATTTGGAATTTTTATCGTGCACTTAAGGTCAGATATTGTCTAGAGTGACGTGTGTGTTTGTGTGTGCGTGCGTTTGTGTGCGTGTGTGTGCATGCGTGCGTGCGCATGCATGCGTGTGTGAGTGTGTTTGGTGTGGGTGTGCGTTTTATATACGCACGTCCCCGATTAACTACCTGAGGAGCAGTCCTCTGCTTAGGCTACAAGAGGACTTCAACCGCCTATCAGCTGGTGTGGAACGAGGCTCGGATCTTATGACGTGTTCTGCTGATTCCTTCAAATCCTGTCTCACTCGCCTAGTGGCAAGATATTTCTTTGCCGAAGGACTGCTCTTTGTATTATTCTCTAGTTTCCCCTACATACCTCTGTTCTCACTGCCTCTATTATAAATAAATAACATCCAGGTTTCTCTGGTATTCGAGTGGGCCGTACAAACCATAATCATAATGTTCTGCATCACCATTGGGATGTCCAAATTCGCACGTGGAGTGGTCTCCCCAATTAATTCCATGGCATGCTGGGGAAAATGCGTGGTTCGTCCCAAGTCAACATAAAATGCTGATTTAAAAAGGTTCCTGCTTAACAGTTTTGAACGATGGACAGCAGTTGCGAAGTTCTGTTAATAGTTTACAAAGGTAACAGTTGACTTACAGTTTGTTACAAAGCTATTGCAGAGTTCTGTTAATAGTTTTGAACCAAGGGACTACAGTCACCAAGTTCTCTGTTTGAAACTTGATTATAACAGCAAGGAGTAATAATGCAAGGACGCCGAAAGTCATCTCCTCGTCCTTTTAGATTCTTTGGGCGTGAGGGAGCAAACTTCGAGTGGTGGAGGCGTTTCAGAAGGGGAAAATAGGGAAAAGGAGTTGTTAAGGAAAATTAAATCTCTAGTGGGAGAATAACGAGGGATAAAAAGGGAAGGGCGGTGCAGTATAGTTAGCCCCCGCAGGAGCCCAACAAGAGGGTGACGTTACTGTTCATGAGTTGAGGGGTTGACTCCGGAGAACTCCTCACCCTAAATGATTCATCCGTTTTCGCGTTGTAACGAGGTGTCACAACGTTGTGATTGTTACCGTGTGCGCCGTTCCGTGATAGCGTTTGACGGCGGAGGCGGTGGCGTAGGGTCTAAGAAAGGTGAGATCGTGAGGAGTGAAATTCCACTTTCCGAGCTCCTCCTCCCCCTCTGCTCGAGATGAAGGGCCGTTGTGTTCGTGAGAAGATGGAAATTCCAGTGCTGGCTATGAATCCGTTCGAAACTCGAGCGGAATCGCAAGACCCATTCCCCAGGTTTCACAGTTCACGTTTCTGCAAATCATTTTCGTAGATGAACATAATGTTGTTCGGTAGGTAACTATAATTACAGGCTGGCAGACCTGTGGTAGCCAGTATTTGTTTTCAGGGGGTGAGAGGGGGATCACAACATGTCGATAAACGTAATTGTTGAGTAGGTACCTACCTGATGACTGGATTACAGGTATAGCCAGACCCGTGGGTGGTAGCCAGTATTTGTTTTCAGGGATCACAACATGTTGATAAACGTAATTGTTAAGTAAGTACCTACCTGATGACTGGATTACAGGTATAGCCAGACCCGTGGTAGCCAGTATTTGTTTTCAGGGATCACAACATGTCGATAAACGTAATTGTTGAGTAGGTACCTACCTGATGACTGGATTACAGGTAGGCAGACCCATCGTAGCCAGTATTTGTTTTCAGGTTGTGAGAGGGGGATCACATCATGTTGATAAACGTATTTGTTGAGTACCTACCTGATGACTGGATTACAGGTAGCCAGACCCATCGTAGCCCGTATTTGTCTTCAGGGTGTGAGAGGGGGATCACAACATGTTGATAAACGTATTTGTTGAGTACCTACCTGATGACTGGATTACAGGTATAGCCAGACCCGTGGTAGCCAGTATTTGTTTTCAGGGATTACAACATGTCGATAAACGTAATTGTTGAGTAGGTGGTACCTACCTGATGACTGGATTTTAGGTATAGCCAGACCCGTGGTAGCCAGTACCTATTTGTTTTCAGGGTGTGAGAGGGGGATCACAACATGTTGATAAACGTATTTGTTGAGTACCTACCTGATGACTGGATTACAGGTAGGCAGACCCATCGTAGCCAGTATTTGTTTTCAGGGTGTGAGAGGGGGATCACAACATGTTGATAAACGTATTTGTTGAGTACCTACCTGATGACTGGATTACAGGTAGCCATTCCCATCGTAGCCCGTATTTGTCTTCAGGGTGTGAGAGGGGATCACAGCATGTTGATAAATGTAATTGATGAGTACTTATCTGATGATTGGATTACAGGTAGGCAGACCTGTGGTAGTCAGTATTTGGTTTCAGTGGGTGAGAGGGGATCACAGCATGTTGATAAATGTAATTGATGAGTACTTATCTGATGATTGGATTACAGGTAGGCAGACCTGTGGTAGTCAGTATTTGGTTTCAGTGGGTGAGAGGGGGATCACGACTTGTTGAGTACCGACCTGATGATTGGATTACAGGTATAGTCAGACCCGTGGTAGCCAGTATTTGTTTTCAGGGATCACAGCATGTTGATAAACGTAATTGTTGAGTACCTACCTGATGACTGGATTACAGGTAGGCTGACCCATGGTAGCCAGTATTTGTTTTCAGCGTGTGAGAGGGGAGACGACGACATGTTGATAAACGTAATTGTTGAGTACGTACCTGATGACGGGATTACAGGTTGGCAGACCCATGGTAGCCCGTATTTGTTTTCAGGGGGTGAGTGGGGGATCACAACATGTTGATAAACGTAATTGTTGACTACCTACCTGATCTTCCCGTTTTACCCAGTTTGCAGCAATTTTTTACGCACACAGATCTGGAATTTTTCAGCCGAGCCTACGTCAAATTGTCTTGAGTAAGACATAAAATAAATGCATTCATATATGCATATAAATAATATACTTTTTTTCAAATCTGTGGATGAATTCAGAATGCTCTAAAACGGAGCATGTTGGCGAATCGTCCAAAAATTCACCACGAAAATACTGGGGCTCATTAAAATAGCTTGATTCTCTTCAAAACCTCCCTAACAGTGATGTCTGGTCATAGCAGAGGAGCCTCGGATCTGAAATTTCTCGCAATGTACTCTGCATGTTGGCCATCTCGGTTCTGTCCGACCTCCAGCCGTGATCCTGAATTTGAACCTTGAATAACGGAATAAGCCTCTGAACTCTAACCGTACTGATATTAACAATGACTCGTTGATCAAATTAGGAGTATGTAGGTCATTTCAGATCTGTTAGTCCAATCATTCAAATATTGAGCGGACAGGTATTTTTTTCCTAATTTTATTTTATTTGGGATCGTCATGTTTGCCACGCAGCTATAGTAAACATTAATATAATTTCATTTTACAATGGCGGTCACATTTGCAAAGCAATTTTAAAGTTTGTAGTACGCATTAATATAAGTTGGTGTAGTAAACCACGTCATTGGTTCCTGCGATGGTGTTAGTACTGAATGGCCGTTCGATAGAAGTTGAGAGGCTCTCAATGAAGTGGTTTCTACGGAGTTCTTGCATCGGACATTCCAATTATATTATTTGGTTCACATAATTCGGTTGTGTTTTTGCCTATTTCGTGAAGAGGTATGTATTTGTTAGGTATGTGCGCTTTGTTGCGGGTCTTTATTGCTCGTATTTATTTAATTTGTGAAATTTGATATTTCCGAACTAGAATAAGAATTTAAATAGCCGGATTTCATAGTAAACTCGTTAGTGACCAAGTGTGTCTAGTTGGAGGGGGAAAGGTAGTATCGACGTGACGTCGCGATCGGCCAGCAAGAGGAAGGTAACAGCTGAAACTGGGACATCCTCCATCAAGTTCCATGTCAGCTTTGCTGTTCAACCCCGTTGAATGAGTTTCTGTTAGGAAACGAACGAATTTTGCTCAAATCGTTCTGTTTTGTGAAGTGCGAACACGATGCTCATGTATGTGCAAGTTCGAGCAAATGGCAATAGGAAGGGAGTTGTTTGGCCTGCAGTGGATTTTATACTATTTGAGTGATCAAACGAAAACCTTCTATGAACATCTGACGATTACTGACATTACTGAAAAAATAAATACCTACCCGAGAAAAGGAAGTGAGCTGATTAATGAGAGATCAGTTACCAGGGGTTCCTCCCTGTCCATGTGCAGACTATTTTCCAGCTGAGGGTTCTGTAGATAATGCTATCGCTTTAGTAATTTCCTTGACATTCCTGATTCTTCTATTTGCCTAGGAGTTCCATTTCAAAAAACAAATGCGACCTAAGGATTTGCTCTATATCTTAGATTAGACATTCGAGTTTCTACTAACCTTACCGAAGGCCAGAAATTGATGTGGCGATATTCTGTTCGTGGTGAGCTTCTTTATAAGCTTTGATGTCGAAAAATCATACGATTCAAGGGCCTTTTAGTTGCTCCAGTGTGAAGAAATCGCACCTGAGCACAAGATAATTCACTACGTAAATCTTCTCTCACCACATTTGAGATGTTCATTACATCCGTCCCAGGTTCGAGCACATAAGGGACCCTTATGTGGAAAAGGTTTTATCCTGTGTTCACAATAAATGAAGCGACTACTGCGATATCATTTTAATCCAAAGAGAAGAACGAAACAGTTGTACAGCTCTCACAAATGCACAATTAGGCAAGTAAATTAGGCCCTGGTGAACACACCAACACAGCCATCACTGCCAACACAGTGCTGCCAGGATCGCGAGCTTAACAAAGTTATTAGTTCTGGTTCAAGTCACTTGAAGCTCCCCGAACCAAAACACTATAAATAATATTAATCTAGGACTACGTAGATGAATATCTACATATGTTGATTTCACAGTGATTGTAGGCTAGAATCAAGTCGGGCACGTGGAACAACATGGGCGATTCTGTCTACGGATGTACGGAATTATGAATGCTATACATAATTACCCTGTCAAATTGTTAGGCCGAGCTAGCTTCGCCCACTTGAGTCGATACGGCCTTTAGAGAAGATGGTGTTTAGAGGTCCCAGAATAAATTACCTGATGTGATATGTATATATTTTTTTCCAGCAAGTTTTCAGTGGCTATTAAAAAACGCTGCAAATTATTACACAACGGTTTAGTTTTACGTTTCCCTTCTGCTTAGATCACTGTTTTCTGTGGTCAATACCTACCCTCGTGCTCCTCCCAGGAAAACCCTAAATCGAGTACTGGAGCCGGCCCAGAAATTACTGTTTCATAAATTAATAAAGAAATTACTGTTTCATAGATTAAGTAAATAATTTAATCATTACTTATTTGCTGTTATTCATGAAGCATAAAGTTTGTTCAAGTTACAAAAATAACTATCAACAAAATCCAAAAGATCCATCATTCTTCAAATGAAATAATACATAACAGAACAGCCAACTCGACTTCATACAGCCATTCGTGATTATAATCAGGTGTTCCTATATCTGGGTCGGATTTATACCGTTTCATCACGATCATGCTGACGAAGCTTTTCCATGCAAACGAACGGCTGGACGTACACTGCTACGGGTGGTTTAAAAAAATTCCTTAGTTCGTGATCGATTTGAAAACAAAAAACCATACCCTTCTATCAAGTTTTCTGGGAGGGGGGGTTAAACTTTTTTTTTCATGTTCGATACCATAGGTTCATTATTTTATTTTTTTAATTTCATTATTATTTTGTTTAATTTATTAATCAGGGGCGCCATTTCACCAAACTGTTGGGGGGGGGGGGGGGGGGCAAACACCAGGGGGTATGGGGGGTATGATATATCTACTAAGGAAAGGGGGTCCAGGGTTTTTTCCCCCGCAAATTTGTTTAAATTAATATTACATTTAGATGTAGGCTAATTTTATGCTTCCTTTTACATATTTAAAGTTTCAATAAAAGAATAAATACAAACAAAATCAAAGTACCCTTTTTCAATTCATTAAATTAGCATTGCTACATTCCAATAATATTCATTCAAAATATTCCTTTTAAAAAGAATAACTTTTTAAAAGAAGGCTATGATATTCTAGATAACTCCAGTAGTCATTTTCATTGGTATTTATCAATTCCTTGGGGGGGGGGGGCCTAGGCCCCCCCTGCCCCCCTTAAATGGCGCCCCTGTTATTAATATAGACAGAAAAAAATATAATATCACCAATACTACTCCCCTGTGTAAGCCTGTATGAGGGGAGAAGTTTGATTATATAAATAAAATAAAAGTCACTATTTATATAGTTACGTACTTTAATTAAAGGTTGATACTAGGTAATTTCTTCACTGAAAAACAAAAACAAATAACGTATTTGCCTAATATTTGCATATGCCTAATATTGAAAATAATAAACCAAAATGCAGCAAACGCCATAAACTTTGGGAAATGTAGTAGGTAATTTGATTCAATAAAATCATTTAATAAAATCATAAAATTATTTGTGTGTGTTCAAATTTGCATTTTGGTTTATTATTCTGTGAATTCGCTCAGCAAAAAATTTTTATAACACCCCTCAAAATTTTTTCTTTTCCATTTCAAGGTGCGTAGATTCCAAAAATGCGATGTCCGTACGCCGTCCGCCGTACGCCGTCCTTTGTATCACGTGTACAGGCTTCATTTTCGGTCTAAAAAATTCGTTCTTTCGCACACATGCTCCATTTGGGCCCTAGTTGTGTCCCGAAACTTTCAGCCCGATCGGAATATACCCAGGGGTGTTATGAGTGAAAACGTGTATAAAAATAGGTACTTTTTGTGTTTTAGTAACATTTTAGTAAAATGAGCTTTTGATGTATATCGTTTTTCATGTTTTTGGGGACGAGAAGACCGAATATGAAGTCGATTTTCACCAAAGAGTGGAAAATTGAGGTTCTACCAGATGTTCAGTTCCCGAAATTGATTTTTATGAGTCAAAAACCTGGGAAATCGTCTGAAATCACCATCAATTTGTAGAATTACACTAAAAAAAAGTGTCAACAGGTGGATCAAGACGATTAAATGGTACTATCAATGATCAAAGATAATTTGGAAAAAAAAGGAGCATACCTAATTCGTGTTTTGGGGCCAAAATTGGTGGAAACCACCAGAAATAGCCATTACAATTATTTTATAATATATGAAAGAAACAATAAATAAACAGCCAACACTTCTGTAGGTATGTCCAATAGAATAATAAACTCCTGTGACAAGGTCTTTGCAGCGTTTTTGTGGTTGAGAACAGTAAGGGTTAATCAAGTTTCTTCGCAAATTCGCTCATATTGCCATGCTGCACGAATAGAACTAGTAGGCCAATGAGAAGTTCATCAGGTGATACGGTGGTGGGAGGGGGGGGGGGGGAGGCATTGGTGACGTGCGGTGTGCAGCTGCGGCGGCGGCGGTTAGACGGTGGTGTGTGGCGGCGGTGAAGAGGATTGCGCTGGAAGTTGTATTTTGACGGAGGTTACCGAGAGCGGTTAGGCTAAGGAAATTATGGGCAGCCAGTGCGGTAACTAAAAGTGCGGTATTGAGAGAGAGAGAGAGAGAGAGAGAGAGAGAGAGAGAGAGAGAGCGAGCGAGTGAGAGTGCGATTCGGAGGGAAAGACCTCCCCTCAAAACCAACCCACGGACCCAACTAGTTGTGGCGTGGGGGGGGGGGGGGGGGGGAGCGTGTTGTAATTAACTTGAGAGGAGAGAAAGACGGTCGCGTCTGCGTGGGGGAGGCGGCATGGAGGAGGCGGCACGAAGGCGGTGAGGGCGGTGGGGGGCGGCAAAGACCGCCGCCTGCCTGCTCCTTTTCTTTCCAACTCTCGTCTTTTCTCGGCTTCTTTCGATGAGGCGACGGGAGGGGGTAAGTCTTGTGGCGTCGGCACAACATGTTGCGGAGCCCCGCCCCCAAAAACCCACTGCCGCCCCCACTACCGCGGTGAAAAACCTAACCACCCCCACCACACCCACCACCGCGACACCCGTTTTTTCCCTCTTCAGTTCTTTGGCCATGTGACACCAGGGCGGGTTATGCGTAAACATGAACACCGAGGGTTACATAACCGCCGAGCTGCTCGCCGAGCGAACGATCGAGTCTTTGCTCTCCGAACACCCGGGCGAGCTGGTTCGAACCGGCTCGCCGCACGTCGTGTGCACAGTGCTGCCGACGCACTGGCGGTCCAACAAAACGCTGCCAGTCGGGTTCAAAGTGGTCGCTTTGGGCGAAGTGATGGACGGTACAGTTGTCACTGTGCGGGCAGGCAACGACGAAAATTACTGTGCCGAACTCAGAAACTGTACAGCTGTCATGAAAAATCAAGTTGCCAAATTCAATGACTTGAGATTCGTCGGCAGGAGCGGACGCGGTAAGTACCGAAAATCACGTGGGCCCCATCAACCACAATTACCAACACTCACCACAATGACCACGAACCGCACAACCGAAAGCTCCTTTTTCACCACTGCCCCAATGGACTTGAAAGTCAAATTTCAAATTCAAATTTGAAACCCCTCCTGGACGACACCACTCTCAATTTCTCATTACTTCCTCTACGATTCTAAATAGAAAAGGCTGCAAATTCTGCCCCTGCAATTTATTATTTCGGTAGACTCAGCTTTTCCAAGTAAGGTCCAAGGTTTTCCATTTCAAATTCAAGATTTTTTAAATCCAAATTCAAGGTTTGTCAAGTAAAATTGAAGGTTTTCCAAAAAAAATTTATACTTCCCAAATTTTCATTAAAAACAAATTAAATAAATGGGTTTTCCAAAACAAACTACTTAAATCTTTGGTTTTCCAAAACAAACTACTTAAATCTTTGGTTTTCCAAAACAAATTAAATAAATGGTCTTTCCAAAACAAACTACTCAAGTCTTTAGTTTTCCAAAACAAATTAAATCTATGGTTTTCCCAAAAACGAAGTAAAGCTTTTCCATTTCAAATTCAAAGTATTCAATTGGAAAATCAAGGATTTTCAGTTTTTCAAATCTAAGGGTTTCAAGTTCAAATTCAACGTTTTCCAAGTCAAACTGAAGGTTTTTCCAAAACAAATTCCACACTTTCCAAATTTTCAAAGAAATGAAATACATGGTTTTCCAAAATGAAGTTGAGCGTTTCCATTTGAAATTAACGGTTTTTCAATTCAAATCAAAGGTTTTCCTGTTCAAATTCAAGGTTTTTGGAGTCAGATTGACGGTTTTTCCTAGAACAAATTTCGTGCTTTCCAAATTTACAACAAAGCAAATACATGATTTTTCAAAACTAATGAAATTGATTAACTTATTAACTAATTATTGTTTTGGGTTTTCTAAAACAAAGTCAAGCTTTTCCACTTCAAATTCAAGGTTTTTTATTTGAAATTCAATGTTTTTCAATTCAAATCGAGGAGTTTTCAAAAATCAAAGGTTTTTCATGTCAGATTCATGGTTGTTCACTTCGAATTCGAAATGTTTCAAGACATATTCAAGGTTTTCCTAAACAAATGTAATTTTTTCGAAATCAAATCCGAGGTTTTTCTTTTCAGATTCAAAGTTTTCCAAAAACTTGATTTGTCAGCGTTTTGTATGATGAATCCTATCGTAAAGTAGTAAATTGTACAATATATACACATTATCATACTTCGTACCAGCGCTGGTCGGCAGGCACCTAATTATTGGCTATCCGAAATCCAAACAGACGAAAGGCAGGTTTGATTTGTGTTTACCGTAGTCGTAAACAGGTGAGAAAACAGTCGTATCCCACTCGATTTTGTGCCCAACATTCAGACGCCGACTTTAATCATGACGGTTTGCGAGGATCAGCATCTCCTTCATTATGCACTTAGGGTCTTGAATACCTTGAGAATCACTCATCACCAAAGGAAACTTGGTTTGAAACTTTTCAGGTAGGGAAAGGTAGGGTAGGGAAATGTTGCGCTCTTTCGGTGTGGGGTTTCCCGCGCCCAAATGTATATAATAATTATTATTGTATAATTTACTCAGTACCTACAGGTTTTAACATACAAAACACTGACAAATCAAATTTTTAGAAAACTTCGAATTTGAAATACAGGAAAACCTTGAATTTGATTTGGAAAGACTTGAATTTGAAATAGACGAAAAGCTTGAATTTGATTTGGAAAGACTTGAATTTGAAATATAGGAAAACCTTGAATTTGATTTGGAAAGACTTGAATTTGAAATAGACGAAAAGCTTGAATTTGATTTGAAAAGACTTGAATTTGAAATATAGAAAAACCTTGAATTTGAAATATAGGAAAATGTTGAATTTGAAATGTAGGAAACCTTGAATTTGATTTGGGAAAACTTCACTTTGAAATATAGGAAAACCTTGAATTTGATTAGGAAAGACTTGAATTTGAAATACAGGAAAACCTGGAATTTGATTTGGAAAGACTTGAATGTGAAATATATGAAAAGCTTGAACTTGATGTGGAAGGACTTGAATTTGAAACAAAGGAAAACTTTAAATTTGAAATATAGGGTAACGTTGAATTTGAAATATAGGAAACCTTTAGTCTGATTTGGGAAGACTTGTATTTGAAGTATAGGAAAACGTTGAATTTGAAATATAGGAAAATCTTGAATTTTATTTGGAAAGACTTGAATTTTAAATATAGGAAAACCTTGAATTTGCGTTGGAAATACTTGAATTTGATGTGGAAAGACTTGAATTAGAAAAAGAGGAAAACCTTGAATTTGAAACATAGGAAAACGTTGAATTTGAAATATAGGAAAATCTTGAATGCGATTTGGAAAGAATTGAATTTGATTTGGAAAGACTTTCATTTGAAATGTAGGAAGACCTTGCATTTGGTTTGAAAAGAATTATTGTATTTGAAATGTATGAAAATGTTGAATTTGATTTGGAAAGACTTGAATTTGAATATGGGAAAACCTTGAGTTTGAAATGTATGAAAATGTTGAATTTGATTTGGAAAGACTTGAATTTTAAATATAGGAAAACCTTGAATTTAATTTGGGAAGACTTGAATTTGAAATATAGTAAAACCTTGAATTTGAATTGGAAATACTTGCATTTGGAATACAGGAAAACCTTGCATTTGATTTGGGAAGACTCGAATTTGAAACATAGGAAAATCTTGAATTTTATTTGGAAAGACTTGAATTTGAAATATAGGAAACCTTGAATTTGATTTGGAAATGCTTGCATTTGAAATACAGGAAAACCTTGAATTTGATTTGGAAAGAGTTGAATTTGAAATATAAGAAAACCTTGAATTTGACTTGGAAAAGCTGTAAATCCTGTAAAAACGTCTGGAGTGCTATTCTGATATATTCGTTGTTAGTCCTAGTATACTTCAAGTCATAGGCATGAAGTCTTATGGGCCCAAATGCTTAGGATAAGAATTTTGAATAAAATTCTAGTTTCATCTCCGTTTCAGTGGATTTTGAATCCATCCGGAGAATTCAACAATTTTCATGTACGTTAATGTATAATTTCGGACAGAAAACATCTGACCTAGCATATGTGATAAAAGATTTGATATATTGCCAAAATGTTCGTAGTATCAATCGCAACAATCAGTTCAAAGATGGGCAATTTTCGAAAATAAAATGGGCTCAAATTTGATTCTTTGTTGGTCGAAAATCATAGAAAGTTGCTAAAAATCGCCAAAGCGTGATAAGAACCCGTTATAAGTCTTGAAAATGGTTATACAATTTCGACAAAATGTTTGTAATGGTGAGCAAAAGGATGAGATCACATATGGGTGATTTTCGAACAAAAGTGGTCCAAATTTGAGTTTTTAAGGGTCAAAAATCGCTGAAAACGCCAAAAATAACCATGAGTTTCTTTTTCTAAAATTCTCTGATACGGTCATGCTGCACGACAGAGACTTTTTTTACACCTTCCTGGCGGGACATGCCCTAACACAACAGGCCTACACGAGCATTTTGGAATGCTTTCTTCCTTCTTTTCTAAATAGTTATTAAAATAAAAAGCTATTTTGTGACGTGATATTGACCTCCGATGACCTTGGTCCGGCCTCCGATTTTTCCCGTTAGCATGTGTTCAGAATCAGTTTCAAAGCTCACGTCAACGATAATATTTTGATATAAATAAGTATAAATAACAGTAATTTCCAAGTCAGAGTGCCCGAAGGCTTAATTTGATTAGGCATTGCTAACCTTCAACCCCAATTCCGCCCTCCAATTAAGTTTTTTATTGGAAAAGACAAATTGTAGAAAAAATGCTTGAAATAATTCAATTGACTCACTTACATATCCTGTCGTTGGCGATTGAATTATTTTAAATATAGCTCTCTTTGTCGGTCAACAACGACATCACTTATGTAAAACTTTTGACCTGCAAACAAAATAAGTTGCGATATCTACCGAGATGGGTGTGAATACTCTTCATAAACTAAATAAAGTTCTTGCCGATTTATTTTAGCGATTTTCGACTCCCTAAAACTCAAATTTGACACACTGTGCGTTCAAAAATCGCCTAACTTCAAATTGTTCCTTTTGTTTGCTTTTACAAACATTTCACAAGTTTTGTAGACATTGCCAAATTTTGTCACTTTTAGCAAATTTTAGCATTGTCAAATTTTTGTCACTTGTTAATTTTTAGCAATTTTTACCGATTTTTGACCCAAATATCCCAAATTTGATATCGGCATTTTTCAACATTTTTGATGATGTGTCATCTGCCAAAAAATCCAAAATTACCATCTTCCCGTAGACACGAAAAGTATCTCAGAACCAGAAATAGCCCAAACCTTATGTATATGGTTAAATAATTGTGTAGTTTCAAATCACCTGTTAGGAAATCAACCCCTGAATGTTTTAGCCCAAACGAGAAATTGTGCTGATGTTTCAGTTTGAGGCTCGCTCGCGTTGGTGATGAGTTTTGGTTCAAAGTTTACGCCTACATGGCAAATTTAAAATTTCCGGTTTAGAGGTAAATTGGTGTCATTGCTTTACGTGTGCCAAATTGTTCTTTGTGCCTCCCTTTTCGGATTCTACGCGCGTACCTACAGCGTGTCTGCCGATGCATCTTGATGAATAACTCAACCAGTTTTCTTGGTCGATTCCGAATGATCTTACTTAAAATAATAAAATTAAATTAAATTAAAACGCTGCAAATTATTACACAACTGTTTATTAGAATCGTCCTGTATCCCCTTGTCCCGTCTGCTTAAATCAGTGATACCTACCTACTCACACACATACAAACATGACAAAAATGCCACCAGAGTCGAAGTATAAGTCCTCAAACGTTCGGCTATTACAGCACAAGAATAACACACAACACCACACAGCACACAAACAACACGCTTGTACCTATCAACAAACAGGTAAAAGTACCTAAATATCTACAAAATCCAAAATAACCATCTTTCTTCAAAATAACACGGACCAGCAAACATTTCATAAAGCCATGCGAGATTATCATCAGCTGTTCCCTAGATGTATACAGTATGATTCACACGCATGTTGACGAAGCTTTCCGGTTCGGCCTTACTGGGAACGAACGGGCGGACGCACAATGCTCCGGGTGGTCTCAAAAAATCTCAAAATTCGGAATCAAATTAAAAACATCATAAAAACCAACTAGACTCCAAGTGGAACCTACAAACAGAATTTCTTAATTTTGGTCCATGGTAACTCACGAAAGTTGTAAAATACTGAACTGAAATTGTTGTATTCCATTTTTGGGATTCTTCGTACCGTGGAATGCAAACTATACAATTTTGATTGGGGGGGGGGGGGGGGGGTTAATTTTTTTCCCCTTTCTTTTGGTTTATTATTTGCAATAATGAACCATTGGAAACGAGCATGAAAAAAAAATCTAACCCCCCTCAAAATTTGATGGTTTACGTTTCAAGGTATGTAGAATCCAAAACTGCAATAAAAAAAATTCTGTCTGTCCGCCGTACGCCGTACTGGCCACTTTTCTTTTACCATGAAACAAAATTGATGAAATTCGGGTTATAGGTTCCGTTCGGGGTCTAGTTGGCCCTCGAAGCTCGACGTTACTGTCAGTCATCTCTAAGGGGTTCAAAATAGGGGTTGAAATTTTCAGAACGCCGTAGCTCGAAAACTTTCGATGGAAGGGTATGGTTTTTTTACGTCATTAAATTTGTCTTGAGCTAAAAAAATTTTTGAGACCACCCGGAGCATTGCACGTCCAGCCGTTCGTGTGCACCAAAAAGCTTCGTCAACACGATCGTGAATCAAACGGTATAAATCCGGCCCAGATAATCATCACTAGGAAGCAACCTGATTATAATCAAGGATGGCTGTATGAAGTCGAGCTGGTTGTTCTGCGATATTTGGATTTTGTTGGTAGGTCCTTCTGAAACTTGAACAAACGTTGAAGTATTGTTGATGGGTAAATTATTACACAGTGATAAATTATCACACAACGGAAAATTATTACACAACGGTAAATTATTACATAACGGTAAATTATTTCACAAAGGTAAATTATTACAAAACGGTTCATCAACCAAGAAGGGGCTGGATTTTGTTGATTGGTACTTTTGCAACTTGAACAACCGTTGAAGTATTATTGATGGGCAAGTTATTGCACAACGACCACGAAGGTAAGTATTGACCACAGAAAACAGTGATCTACTCAGAAGGGGCATCTATTTCACTCCACATCAACAATTTTCCTTCAGAACTTCATTATTTGCGTTTCTTTTTGCCGTTTTAGTTACTGCTCGTCTTCGACAGAATTGTTTTAGCAACATTTAACTCGTGATTTAGGTAGGTACCTAGTAACGAGTACGGGGTTAGGTACTAACCTACTCTGCGATCTACATAATATGTATAGAATATAATATAACAATGTATACAGTCTATATAATATTATTATTATATAGACGGGTTATCTATACGGAGAGCTGTGATCTTTACCAAAAGGGTATTCTGTACAAACTAATAAACCGTTGTGCTGGGATTTGCAGCTTTTTTTCTTGTTTGATTCAAGGTTCATCATTGAAAATAATAAACCAAAACCATGGTAATTCAGTCGCTGTGTGTGACCGTTCGCAAAATTCTGGACGGGTTGCAAGATTTCTCCTCTGTTTCACAGAGAGTATTACTTACCCACCCATCAATGTGGGGTACCAGATGAAAACAGTGGCATTCTGAGTTAATTACCAAATTTGAACAGATGTCTATTAAAAAAAAAAAAAATGTTCACCAGTTGAGTTGTCTGTTCACATTCAAGATGGTGTCGCCAAATATTATGTTGTCCACCATTAGGTACCTGTACTGAATACCATGTTTTAACTGACCACACTGTTTTAAGTGGGCAACGTGCCTATAGGATAAACACTGGTAAAGAAAAGTGGTTTGAGAAAGTATGCAGGTACTTATCATATCATATTAACAACACAGGCGAAGATATTCATAGAAAACAACTTGGACGAGGGTAATTTGGAGCACCATAGGTTTCAAGAGGGATTTTTAAACAGAATATTTCAAAATGCCACGTAGGGTATAACATCTTGACAGTTAGAGAAGTTCTGATCCACAGTCCGCAGTTCTGATCCAAAGTTCACCTGCATTTTGGTTTATCATTTTCAATAATGAAAACCTTTAGAATCGACCATGAGACAATTGTTTAACCCCCCCTCAAGCCACCTCAAAATTTCATGGTTTACCTTTTAAGGAACGTAGAATACGAATAGCGAATAAAAAATTTTCTTCCGTCCACCGTACGCCTTCCGCGGCTTTTTCCTTAGTTCACATGAACCAAAATTCACGAAATTTGGTATGTGGGTCCCGTTTGGTCTCCAGTCGGTCCTCGAAGCTCAGCGTTCAGTCAACTCTAAGGGGTGAAAAATAGGGGCTGAAATATCGTGAGTATCCCTATCTCGGAAAGTTGTATTTTGAGGTGTCGACGTTTTCCTACGAGGATAGAGTGATGATTAAAAGTTTAGGAAGTTGCTGAGATGGAGCTATAGAACTTTTAGCTTCTGGTAATCCCGGGTACTGGTCAGAACTATTGTGAACACAGTGCTTACATTCTGACTTGCTAAGAGCTGCGGTTGATTAAAATCCACCCATTTCTCATAAGAAGACTCCACTGTTCGAAAACATTTACAGGCATTTTGTAGAAAAAGCTGTTAATTTGTGTTCCGGTTTTGTGGCCCACCATTTTCAGAGCCCACGCACCGCTACTGGATACTTGAGCGAATCAAGAATAGGTACCGCACTAACAGACTCGTTTTGTCAATGAAGGAACGAATGAAGGTCCCTCCTAGGCATCTGCTAGTTTTAACGACGCACAGCCCTATGTACATACTTTATATAACACATAGAAATCTAAATGGAAACATGAAAGCTCCCGAAAACTGTACCTACTAGATCTAAATACAAAACTGAAATTTTGTCTTGGTTAGTGCGAGGAGCCATTGACAATACGGACAATTTATTAAATAGTTTGTACCTAAGTTGATTCAATCCATTCTCTATTTTATTTTATTTCAAATGAAATTTCTTTTTATTTTAAATTAAATTTTATTTTATTTTAAATTATGTAGTATTTACAGTTTTATTTTACTTATTGTACCATTAGCTCAATTTCGGAAATTTTGTCAGTAGAGTATACCGGATACCGACTCAAGGCTCGACGACACGGCCATAGCCTAATGTCGGGCTGCATAAGATAAGATTTGTCTCTAACACTACTTCTTGTGTTCAACTGAACAGTAGCGGTGCTTGGGGTCTGAAAACGGTGGGGCACCAAACCAGAACACAAAACCAACAGATTTGTCCACAAAATACGTCGAGGCAACAATAACCACCCTTCTCTTATTTTCTGATAGAGTGATATTCAGCAAAGCTTTTCTCTTTTAATCAGTACTCTATCGTCGCACGAAAACGTCGACAATTTCTACTGCAATTAGCCACTGATCCATTTGTTGCAAAAATATAGTAAACTAAAATACAACAAAACAATGACCCGTCGGCCTACTTGAATGGAGAAGCTATTGACTAGAAGCTAGGTAGCTATCTGTTTGTTGACGCCGATCAATCCACAAACCACAAGATCACAAACAGCAAGCAGGACAAATACAAATCTGTCATCGGAACCGGACTGAACGCAAAACGCACAAAATTTGACGCAAAAAAAAGAGGAAAACTGACAACAGACTTAACAGAGAAAGCGAATGTGATTCAGAGACAACAAAAACAAATCGGAAGAAGAAGCATCTCGCATCGAGATGACAAATTGAATCAAAGGGATCGAATCGATTGTGAAATGAACGATTTTGAGGTGGAAATCAGATTCTGGGACAGGGCTCGAAGTGGGCGTAGCGAATAACATTTTTACTTGACTGAGCATGCACGGACTGGCCACTTTTCTCGGTTGCCATGGGAACACTAGGTCCCAGGAACATTGTGCCAGTTTCAGGAGCGTAGGTTTCGATTTCGATTGCAGGACATCGATTACTGTTGCTTTATTCCGATAACATGCTTGGTCTATGGAGCTAACAGGAAGGAACCACCATGGATTCTCTACTAGAATATTGAATATCCGTATCCAGAGAAATCTGGCGAGTTGCTGTTGAACTTTGTGAAAAATGCTAGTACGGTGTACGGAGGGAAATTCAGATGCCAACTGAACAGTGGTTGGATCGTATTTTAGTGTTTTTGGGTGCCGGGACAGTGGCCGAAGTGGCCCTATGGACGCAACGCCTCTGCAATTGAAATTTGTAGGATGTATGACGGAAAACAGAATAAAAATTCTATTTTTTTCTACCCTATCACTGGTGCCATTTCGAACGTTAACGGCATGAAAGACGTAAAAATACAACTGTACCGTGAGGCATCAATTTCATGAATTCGCAGTAAGCTTCGCCTTCCTAAAGCGAGAAAAAAACTAACTGAACTAAAGCCAAAATAACAATCCAATTTGAGATGAGGGAGCTCTCTTCCGGTAACTTTATACACAAATCATCATAATCGGAAGGAAAAAAAAGTGGGGTGAACCGGTTGTACAGGATGGGAGGAGAGGTTGATCATTAGTATGATGACAGAAGCGCCTTTTCACTGATCTCGAATCTTCAACCCAGTGTAAAAATAAACCCCGACCCTTCGTAAACTCTTGGCTGCCTCCGCCTTTCAAAAAACATGTAATTGCTTCGACCAGCGCAGTTTCCTTCTTTGCAATTCATTACTTTTTTTTCTCCCTCTCCCCCCAAGGGAAATACGTGGGAAGGAAAAAGCCGAGTTGGCCACTCAAGATTATCTACGGTATTTGATTTGAGAGTCTATCACTCACGGGGATCCCCTGACCAACGGCTTCTGACCCCTACAAACAGCTGAGATGAATGACTAAACAAAAATCTACCTTTGGTTGGTGGAAAATGTTGGGTCGCTCGGGTGAATGGTTGCTTTCAGTCTTGAAAAGCCGGTATTTTTATGTCTTTATCAAGCGGAGAGCAAAAGATTTGAATTTACAGGGGTTTTGATGTACATCTTGATTCATTTGGAGGGCCACAAATCATTCATGAATGACTGTGGAGGGGTGGAATTTCACTTCGCCTCAGTGTTCGGTACAGATGGAAATGCCGGTGAACAAATTTTCTGCTCCTATTCTGTCTGCAGACGTTTTTCTGCGGAAGGAGAACATCGTCTTTCTATGTCTCGAGTCGCTACTCTATACCAATTTCAGTTATTTGCTAACATTTTTAACCAATTTTACAGATTTCTAGCGGTTTTTGACATACCTTATACTATTATCTCTAATTATTACATATTATATGAGATCTCGACCTTATATTCAAAATGCTCTAACGGTATTTTTTCTCAAAAAATCTATGTATCTTCCTACACTACTAAAAATTTTGGAGCCAGTTCAATCGCGTATTTTCTCTGAAATTCGCTAGAAAAACGTCTACCACGGTTTGCCACGTAGATCTCTCGTATCCACAGAATAGATTATCATTTGGGTGGCTGGGTTGATCCTGGATATCACGTATGCGCACGCGCAGACAAATGTTACAGCTCGATTTTGATGAAACTCATATATTATGAAATCCATCTAGTGCCTCCATCTGCCCTCCGAATTTCATCTTCATTACGACCAATCTTTGGCGCATGCGCAAAGGGAAGGTACCTGCACACCAGTGTCAACTCCCACGTTCGTTCCCAGGCCAACAACTGTCTGCCTCCCTTGAAAACAATATGATTGCGTGAGCCTTTTCATTAATTGAATTATTCCAACCGGAGTTATTCCTTTGATAATTTCCAATCAACATCTAAAGACACACAGCTGACGTCGGGTTTACCTTCCACCAGTGATTGCTTAATTAACCTAATGAGGTCCTTTTTGAAACTGATAACCCTTACTCATTATAATTATAGCTTTGCGAAAAAATGTTACTTATCACTGAAAACCTACATCTGCACAAATAAATTAATTTTCACAGTTTACTACCTTCAGGTTTTGAGGTGAGCTTTGTATTTGCAACAATGAACAACGAAGTGTGTGAATTTGTCGCTATAATTTCTACAAACCTGTGTGTTTCAAAATGCAGTTGTGCATCAAAATCTGTGCCTATCATCTAAGGACCTGATGCACAATTTACATTCCTCCTACCACTTTAAACAACCAGATAAACACAAGGTTTTGGTTTATTGTTCTGTGAATAATACACCTATGTATTCGCTCAGCATTGAACTTTTATAACACCCCCTACACATTTTTTCTTTTACGTTTCAAGATGCGTAGATTCAGAAAATGCAATGTCCATCCGCCGTACGCCGTATCATGCATACCGGCTTCATTTTCGGTATTAAAAATTCGTACTTTCGCACACATGCTCCATTTGGGCCCTAGTTGTGTCCCTAAACTTTGTAGCCCGATCGGAATATGAAGTGAAAAATTGGTACAAAAGTAGGTATTTTTTGTGTTCGTTGTGTTTTAGTAACATGAGCTTTTGAGATATCGTTTTCCATGTCTTTTAGGACGAGAAGACCGAATATGAAGTCGATTTTGACGATTGAGTGGAAAATTTAGGGGTTAACGAAGTTTAAGCCTTAAATTTACGTTAAATTTCCGCACACCGTTTGGGTACCCATTTGGGAACACATTTAGGTCCTAGTTGTGCTCCAAAGCTCGGCAGCCCGATCGTAATACACCCAGGGGTGTTATGGGAGAAAAATGAGTGTAGAAATAAAGGTTTTCGAGATTTTTTTGAGGTTTTAGTGAACATGAGCTTGTGATGTAGCGTTTTCCATGTTTTTTAGCGCGAAAAAACCGAATATGAAGTTGGTTTTGACCGAAGAGTGAAGGATTGAGGTTGTAACAAAAGTTAAGCTCCCGAAATTCATTTTTTATGGGTCAAAGACCTGGGAAATTCTCTGAAATCACCATAAATTTGTATAATAACACTAGAAGCAGTATTAGCAGGTGAATCGAGATAATTAAATAATGGCACTATCAATGTTCAAAGATAATCTGTAAAAAACAAAAAAAAAGAAGCCGAGGTCGTGTTTTTGGGGGACCAAAATTGGTGGAAACCTTGCTAAAATAATTTTCAGCTACTGCGCATGAAAGAAATAATAAGTGAATTGCAAAATTTCTGTAGGTATGTCCGATAGAATAATAAACCCAAGTGACAAGGACTTTGCAGTGTTTTAGCGAATTTTCGAAGAAAAGGAAGCTATTGTTCTCGGTCCAAAATTTTTAAAACTCGAATTTCCGAAAGATTTTTATACCAAAATCCGTTTCAGACCATCCTGAATTCCCTGCCGAAAGACACCAAAAATTATATGTATATATATATATATTTATATATATATTTATATATTTATATATATATTTATATATTTATATATGTATGTGTCATTCCAGAGGATAACTCTCGAAAGAATTGAGATAAAAAGTTCAAATTTGCACGAAAAATCTGTCTTGGCAATCGACAGGCTAAGTTCGAAGATGGGCAGAATCGGGTCACCCTAAGGGGGAGTTTTGGGGAGTTTTAGGGGGGGAAAATTACCCATAAATTCCCAAAATGAAAAAGTCTGACAAGTGACACCTCATTTTAAAGGTTTTTGTACGCTGAACACGATGGTGAAATCAGAATTGCGATATCTCATTCCATTCTCAAACTGGAGCACTTTGAAGATGAAGGAACGTGGTTATTTCTTGAGATGTTCTTCCTGGTTCGTCTGCTCTAATCTGATAACGGAATGGGATATCGCAATTCTGACTTCACCATCGTGTTCAGCGTTGGAAAATCTACAAACTGAGGTGTTACTCGGCAAAAAATGGAACAAAAAATTTGTTACGTACCCAATACCTACTCTTCTGGTATTCAAAACATTTTTGATTTCCACCTCCCCCTCCTTCCACCCCAAATTTTACTTTGCGTAAAACTACTCCTGTTTTAATTTTGTATGGTATCAAGTTGGGAAAACATTGGCCGAAAATTAATTTTCAGAAAATTTTAGGCGGAGGAGGAAGATGCCGAAAACTTCGAAAATTCGCTCCTATAGCCATGCTGCATGACTGTGGTTTTTTAAATATTGTATCACTGGTACATAATTCGTATTTATCACAATCCCATATCACTCCGACTCGTTTTTCCGTGATTATTTGTAATTTCGATACATAGCACTTCATGATAACACAAGATTACCGCAAAGAGCATTCACCTTTACGTCGCTGAGTTTTGATAAAACCAATACGCCATTTTTTGATCGTAGTTTTTTCACAGATCTTGTTTCTGCAGGCATCTTTTGAGATAAAACCAGTGTTGACCAGGGGAAATGAACATCTTGACTAGGAGAAATAGGTTAAAGCCAGTCTCATAATTTTCAACTAGCTCACACTGTAAAAGTTACTGTAAATTTTATTGATTATTTTATAAGAAAAACATAAATGTTGGCTGGCTCAACGTGGTGTTCCGTTGGATTTGCACTCGATCACCACCAAACGAAAACGTACTGGACGGGTTGAACTCTTTTGAAAGGCAAATGTGACAAGGCGGGGGAAGTATTTCGGTGGGGAAAAAGGAGGCACTAAAATATTAACAGCAGATATGCAAATGGCGCTCAAGCTGTGATCTTTGCTACTGTTCGGGGGTTCGCGGGACCTACTGGGATAACAGTCGGTAGGAAACGGATGGTCGCCCTTCGGCAAACAGTTACCGGGGGATAATTAGGGAGAAGGTGAGACCGACCTCCTCATCACAGCCGCTGTTAGGTTCCCTGCACAGGAGCCTCTGTATCAATCTCAACACAAACAGTCAAGCGGACCGGAAAATCAGCTAATGATGAAGTAGCCACTGCTATCGATCGGCAGACGTCCATACGCCGTCTCCAGATTGTATTAGCCCTTAGCTGGAGGCCCTGGAAGCCCCTCGAACTGTCTACTCCGCTTTTGTGAGGGCCAGCTGTTGTTGGGCGTATTGTTAACTTGTGAAGTGAGCTCAACTGGCGTCACGAGGAACATGACCACTTCCATCAGTACTGTATCAATGACTCGTTCAACTTGAGCGTTGTTGAATATTAATTTTTGCTAGCAAGCAGCAAAGATTGCTCTAAAAAACCCTGTACATTTTGGTTTGTTATTCTGTGAATAATACACTATGTATTCGCTCAGCAAAACATTTTCATAACACCCCCTCAAAATCGTTTCTTTTCCGTTTCAAGGTGCGTAGATTCCAAAAATGCAATGTCCGTCCGCCGTACGCCTTACGTCGTATCACTTGTCCAGGCTTCATTTTCGGTCTAAAAAATTCGTTCTTCCGCACACATGCTCCATTTGGGCCCTAGTTGTGTCCCGAAACTTTGCAGCCCGATCGGAATATACCCAGGGGTGTTATGAGTGAAAATGTGTGTAAAAATAGGTAGGTACTTTTTGCGTTTTAGCAACATGTTGGTAACATGAGCTTTTGAGGTATCGTATTCCATGTTTTTGGACGAGAAGACCGAACATGAAGTCGATTTTGACCAAAGAGTGGAAAATTGAGGTTCTACCAAATGTTCAGCTCCCAAAATTTATTTTTCGTGAGTCAAAAACCTTAGAAATCGTCTGAAATCATAATCAGTTTGTATAATAACACTAGAAAAAGTGTCAACTCGTGGATCAAGACGATTAAATGGCACGCACTACCAATGATCATAGATAGATAATTTGAAAAAAAAGGGAGCCTACCTAATTCGTGTTTTGGGGGCCAAAATTACCATCAGAAATAGCTATTCGAATTATTTCACGCGTAAGGAACAATAAATAAACCGCCAACATTTCTGTAGGTATATCCAATAGAATAATAAACCCATGTTACAAGGACTTTGCAGCGTTTTACCAAATATAGAGGGCACTTGGAAATTGCCTCAGTGGTGAGTTAGTGAAATGTTGTGCTAGGAACATTACAACAGACAATGTACTCGTATTACAACAGATCTGAAAATTGTTCTTGGTATATAACTACTGAATATTAACCTACCTACATCATCGTTCATCTCTATCGTCTGACTTCATACCTACCAAAAATATATTTAGAATTAGGTACTCCCTTTAACTGGACTAGAAGAGTAGAAAAAGAAATCCGCTGCGAGTTGTTACACAACGGTTTATTGTTTTCAGTGGCGTAGCCAGGGGGGGGGGGGGTTAGGGGGGGTTAGGGGGGGGTTAGGGGGGGTTAGGGGGGGGGGGGGGGGTTAGGGGGGGTTAGGGGGGGGGTCATAACCCCCCCCATGGGCTCGAAAACTAGCACAAAATTAAATCTTCAAGAATGATATCAATCAGAACAGTAACAAACAGTTAAATAATCTTAAGTTTATTAGGTTACAAACGAGCAATGTGAATATTTCTGAAATATATGAATGTGAAAAATATTTCTATAATCAAAATAGTCCCTAGTTCTGCCGTGAATCACCATCCCATACAATGATAGGTACCTATATATTTTAGCTCTTAATACCAACTTTTGACTCTCTCCCCCCCCCCCCCCCCCCCCATCCAAATTTGACACCTAGTCTGTATGTAAACCAATGAAATGGTATTTTTCTGTCTTTACTCCTCCTTCCATACCACATTCAGTGATTTTATATAGCAATTTTAGTAGTTTTTACCAGTTTTTTACCCTTACAACAAACTAGACCCCCTTAGAACATTTAAAAATAGCTCAACTTCGAACTCATCGTTTCCTTTGGCAATGAGAACATTTTGGCGAAATTTAGAACTTTTATCACGTACCCAAGGTCAGATATCGTCTGGAGTGACACATAAATAAAATATAAATATACGTACAAATTGTGTTGAAATCTAGAGATGAACTCAGGATGCTCTGGAACGGATTTGCCTATAAAACAATTTCAAAAATTTATGTTCTGAAAATGTTAGGAACATTGCAAAAACTTCATTTTCTTTGAAAATTTGCTAAAATTTTTGCCAAATAAATATGTTTTATTTTACAGTTGACTTACCTAATTACCTGTAACATTAGTGCTTTATTAAATTTACATTCAGCTCTGTAAAGTCAAACCTTATAAGAGAATGTCCAAAAAAATGAAGCTATTGCAATGGGTCCAACATTTTCAGAACATAAATTTGTGGAGTTTTTTGTATTGGCAAATCCGTTTCAGAGCGTCCTCAATTCATCCCTAGATGTTAACAAAAATGTATATGTGCCTATATGTTTATATGTCACTCCAGATGATATCTGTCCGTGGGTACATGATAATAAATCCAGATTTCGCCAAAACGATCGTATTGCCAAACAAAAGAATAAGTTCGAAGATGAGCAGTTTTCAGCAAATCTAAGGGAGTCAAATATGATTTTTTGGGGACAGAAGTCGGTAAAAACGGATAAATTGCAAACAATGGATAGGAAATCACTGAATGTGGTATGGAAGGGTCAGTAAAGACAGAAAAATACCATTTCATTGTTTTTCATACAGAATAGGGGTCAAAACTGGATTTTTGGGGGTCAAAATTTGGTACTGAGGGCTAAAATAATTATTAATTCACCTGACGCTGTGTGGGATGGTGAATCACGACGGATGATTTTGATGATGAAAATACTTTTCTGAAACACAAGTGGGTCAAATTTGACTTCTGAAAAAATGGGTAAAATAGCTAAAATCATGAAAAAATTATATAATTTTACGAAAAGTGATTTTACGAATATTTCCTTGAAAATTCGCTCTTAAAGACATGCTGCATGACTGGAACTTTTCTATTTCCAATAACCCCCCCCCATTCGACAATCCTGGCTACGCCACTGATTGTTTTCCTGTATAGATACCCCTTCTGCGCAGATCACTGAAATCATATCAGCGAATTGGTAGGGTGGTTTTTGAGGTGTGTACCTACCTACCCACACAAGCACACAAAAATACGCAGACACGACGAAAATTCCCGGGGTCGAAATAAGATATAAGGTGTCTGGCGTTCGGCAATACATAAATATGCATTTTTTTCCAATGTCCCACGCACCCAAACCGGGTTTTTTTTCAAGATTCTGTTGGTCGCTGAAACTAAGGTACGGCCCTCGACATATTCCCGAAATTTCAGCAAATTTGGATGATTTGTCCGGCCTTGAACAACAAACTTGGAGGTACCCACCTATGAATAGGCTGTACGTAATAACAAAACGCTGAGCTTCGAGGAACAACTAGACCCAAAATAATGAGAACTAAATTCAGATTTCATTAATTTTGGCTCATGGTAACGAAAAGCGCGGCAGTTCGGCTTTAAGGATTTTAAGAAGGTAGGTACTTAGCTTGAAACGCAAACAATCAAATTTAGACGGTGGGGCGGGGGTTAAAATTGTTTTTTATGTTCGATTCCGATTCCGAATAACTATTGAAAATAATACACCAAATCGATATCATTTTTAAATTGTCCATGTTGATGATTTTTCGTTTTTTAACTTCAAGCCTTCGCACGGCTGCTCGTCCTTTGAGTGGTATCAAACATAGCCAGATTTACAACTAACAACCATTGGAAGTATTCAAGTTTGCAAATGTCAACCGTTATTTTTCAGCCTTCCTAGTCGAAAGAAAAACGGAGTTATTGAAAAAATAGTATATTTCCACTAATACAAGAAAAAACTCGAAAAACACTGTTATACCGGTTTCGGTGATCATATCATCGTCAGTAACAAAACAATAACTGAAGGCACATTGGAGAGGTGACCTTATAAATAGTCAAAAAGTGAAATGTGGTCGATTGGGATTGGTTGTGAAGAAGAATGGTGAAGGGAACGGTGGAAGGGGGGTCGATTCTGATTGGCCCAGGAAGAAAATGCCAAAGTAAAAGGAACGTAAGGAGAAGGGGAGGGGGAAGGGGAGAAACCAAGCTGTTACAGAAATGAACGCAATAATGGAGAAAAAGTTAAAGGAATTACATCATTCATAGATTTGCCTAACCTATCACTCCTAATAATATCGAATTTTTTTAAGTACATCCAACATGTAGGTACTCTTTTGGGCAGAAATGTAGATATTCAACAAACTGTCTGTCTGTAAGATCAAAATTGAAGCTATGACTGGATTCATTCAAGTGACGTGCAAAGGCCGAACGAATCACCCTTATTATCCCTGAAATATTTTTCATGTTCCTTTATTCTTTCTCTAAATTTCCTACCAGTTAGGAAATTTAGTCAACACAATAGTCAAGCCCACAAGGACAATTTAATTTATAAACACCACTTTTATCTTGAACATTCATTTTATTTTTAACTGAACTTTGAAGATCTGAGATTATTTTCAGTTTTATATCCTACTTTGAACCCTTTAGAAGTTAATATTTTACCAATTTTATCCAATATTTTTCCGTAATACGGTATACTGATCCAAATCTCAGTCTTAGTATACTGATCTTCCTCAGTCGTAGCTTCCCTAACTAGGTTTGAAACTCCTTCCCAACTCTTTTTTCTAAGAACCCTATTCCATATTGTATCAATGAGATCTCCCCCATAGCCATTACTCGCCGCTATACTTTTAATAGTAAACTTTTCTTTAGCTAAATTCTATTCACTCCATAGTATGATTAACAGAGCTTTATCTATACCAATGAGTGAACTGACGATGGTTTGATCACCGAAACCGTGTTTTTCGTGTTTTTTCATGTATTGTGGAAATAGACTATTTTTTCAATAACTCCGTTTTCCTTTGAAATGGGTTTCCAAGATTTCAACGGGTTCGCGAGTGATTTAGTTCTTCCTATTGACCTAGAAAGTTTTTAGGATCATCGCCAGCATAATAATAGTAAATAGTAAGTAACCTAGTAGGAATAATTGATCGGGAGTTAACTGGAAGTTATTGTGAAGAAAACATAATCCACCTGTGTCTATGGATGGAGTTGATGTAAAATCATCTAAGATGCCAAAATATTCCTTCAGAGTGAACCTAGGCCATTCACTTCTCATGTCCCAACGTTTAGTTTGCCGTTAGTAATATTATTTTCATGCAGCTCGTAGCCGTCAGTATTAAGTGGTCGTAGGTTTTTCGTATTAATGCGGCCTAGCTTCCAGGAAGATCCAGCACATGTCTAGATATTTGTCTAATGCTAATCAATGTAACCATGAAAGGTTATGTTTAGTTCGAAAATTATTTTACGAAGAACTACGACTGCTGAAATTTTCAGCTTTCGTACTGCTAGTATAGAAATTTAATTTTTCAAGTAATTTATGTGACTGTTCCAGGTAAAAGTTTCTCGCTGTCGATAATCCTCAATTCGTGCCCTCCTCAGGTCGCAACGTACAATAAGGCGATCAAAGTCACCGTGGACGGACCTAGGGAACCTCGATCGAAAACGAGTTAGTATATTTTATAGTTCAATAGTTGTACTTGATTATCCATAAAATACCATTTTAACTTAAGAGAGAATCGTGCGGGTTTGTACATCGTTCATCAGCATAATAATGTTTACACAATTCAGGTCAGGTTCCGAAAGAACGGTACCATACTTGAGGGTGTGGCTTTGTCGTATGGTTTTTGCAAACGTATTTCGATTTTCAAAAGGGTAGAATTTTAATTTTAAAAAAAACTTACATCTACTGTTATCAAAAGTAGCCGTTATGCATAGGTGCCTGTGTTGCGAGCAAGAAATCTTTGTAATAATAACAAGAACAGTAAAGTCAAAAGAGACCCACACTGCGTCTTCAATCGGATCATGAAATGAAATATTTAGTCCAGTCTGACCATTAACTCAGGGAAAATACCTATCTTTGCAATGATTGTTTTGTATATTCATTATTTTGTTCCTTTCAACAACCCCTGGAGGAGCCAAACAGTACCTAATATACTTTATGTGACTGTTTTTTTAAAAATTAAAAAATTAAGATCAACTTTTTGACAGAGAGGGCACCCAATTTAACGGCGAAACACCTTCTGTTTGATCATTTGGAAAAAAAATGTGGACTCACTCCTCCTGCGGAGTGACAGTAAACCAAAGTTTTTATGAAGTTTTTGCAAAGTTATTACTCAACGATCCCATTCTACCTTTGGGCTCTAAAGAACGCCAGATCCAAGTACTACTGAGCTACTAGACTATGTAAGACCATGTACTGTCTAAAAATGGGGCCTACTATAATATAATACCTGTTGAGCTCCAAACTCCACTCATTTCGAAGGCTTATTCATGCAAGCGAAAGCAAGGAACCACATACCTAGTGGAAGCTAAATATTACCTAAACTGGCGCGAATCGTTGTTGAGAAGGTTAGGTAAATAACTCCCAATGTTCACACAGCGACTTTAAAAATTGGGTCCGATTCCCGCATCATTGATCGCAACTGGAGTTGAAACTCTTTTGCTAACGATTTGTTATCATCGCACTACATGATAGGGTAGAGGATTTATGTTTTGAATTATTTTTTATATCACTCAGACTCCACAGCTCACAATGAGCAGATATTATTAATCATCAATACCTCGGTACTTACTTGTACTGATCACACCTCCTCAACCAAAAATTAATCAACCTTTCCACGTCCAGACGCTAAATTTTAAAGTAAAATATGAGACAGTATTATTGAATGATATAAATATCTAAACAACGAAAAAAATGAATTGAATGAATAATAGCAATAAAAAAAACTGAAAAGTTGTCGTGGAAATAGGCACAAACCTCGCTCTACGGTTTCAAAATAATGGGCAATTTCCGTATGTAGGAACTGTGCTTAGTGACGTCATTTTCATCTCAAAACTCCTACTAGCTTTGGACAACAAACGGATAGAAAGAAAACGAAATGACGTCATACGTGTTTTATGCTGAGGGTTCCCCCCAGGCCGACGCGGGGGTGAGGGACCCATGACGTCATTTCGCTTTCTTTCCACTGGTTTATCGCCCACTTTCGATCATCGGATACCCTTCATATAGCAACTTTTCGAAAACCTCTCGCCGAGATATTTTACTCAAGAAAATAAAAGAAAACAGTCGAAATTTCCCAGTGTAGAAGAGTGCAAGTGTAGAATCCCCCTCTGAATCCTGGATCGGAAGTTGGATCGCTGATTGCGGAAAAACCATCTCACGATTGAAAAATCGCATTTTTCGGCTTTTTAATCTGATCGGACGAGCTAGATTTCTACATAGGAAAGTACGTAGTGTGCATAAATCCGATTCGATCGTCCGATTTGAGACAGAACATTATTTGCAATGGGACGTCCTACTTATGCTTTTTGTTGTTGGTATAACTGGTTACAGCTGCCAAACTGTTTTCAAACCATCATATTCTAGAGATTCTTGTAGAGTCAACTACATAATTATTGTACCTGAAATTTCAGTTGTGTAATCAAAAAATGGTTCACTTAAAGAAGGACCACCACCTCTTGTTATTAGGAATCAGATTACCGACTTTCCTAACTATGTTCCTGTTAAACAGGTTTTATTTTTTCAGGGCACCAATCGTTCCATCCGTTCCACTTTGGCCCCCGACCGTTTCCCTTCCACGGTTCGATAGATCCTCAACGAGTCGACTCCTTACCCTTCAAACTCTCCGGTAAGTGTGAACAATTTCTTGTTTGATTATTATTTACATGGCCATCAGCCAAGTCGGTTGCTAATTTAGCTTCTTGCTGTTCATTTCTTTCAATTTATCAAAAATGTTGTACTTACCAACTCAAATTTACGGGATCACTGTAATATCTAAATTTCCTCAAATGGGTGGTTATTCACTGAAAACTCGCTTATCTGGTGAGAAAGCGCTGAAAATCGATTCCTCGATGGATTAATAAAATTATACCATCGATTAATGATACCAGGTGTGTTTCGGCAACTATCTTCATTATGAGTAGGAAGGTATTGCCCTCCCCTGAAACATGTTTACACGACGAGACATTCAGGGATTGTACTCGTAATAACGACAATAATATTCTTAACCATAAATGGACTAATAGGCCCACATTAGGAGGGTTGTACCTACCTTAAGTCGCTTATGATCTCAGCTTCACTTCTTCCATGACACCACATGCTTGTTATTTAGTCGAGAACCCCCAAAAGAGGATCAGAAAGAGGGAAGAGTTTTGGCATATTCGCCCTCTCCTGAGAATTTTATATTCCTCCTAACCATCTGAAATCCCCGAGTAATACCACTCCAATTATTTCTCGTGGTATTACCTTTTACCGTGGCCCTAATCGGTTTCTGGGTAGAAATTATATTTGTTTCCTTGAGTATATGTCCTCAGTCTTACGGTCTTGTGCCTGGGAGGTTACAGAAAATTTAGATAGCAGCGAGGGGTACTTGGTTAGAGTGGGATTACCCGGACCACTTTACATAGTAACGTAGGTACTTACCTACTTGAACTACCCTTCAGCCTTGTACGTAGCGTTGCAATTTTATACCGTTAGTAATCCAAATTTCAACAATTTTTCCTCTCCACACCTTGTTTTCCAAGTCACAGTAATTATTGTTGGCTACCACTAATTTGCAGCAATATTCAAGTTGGAAAACCCTTCGTTTTTTATTTATTTCTAGAGCAGTTGAACATGACAAAAAAGTTTACCCCCCTCAAAATATGGTTTCCAGAAATATTCTGTCCGTCCGCCGCTGCCATAGGTACGCCGTTCGCAGTTTTCTTTGTTACCATGGACCAAAATAATTAAGTTTGGTTTGTAGGTCTCGTGAGGGCTATAAATTATTTGATCCCCAAAGCTCGGCGTCGTATCTAAGGGGTGAAAAATTGGGATTGCAGTATTAGAAAGAATTAGCTCGAAAACCCAATAAATGGTCACACATGGTTTTTGGGGTCATACACATATTACTTAACGCACTTAAGGTGAGAGTACCTCCTGTACGGCGTAGCATTAAGCTGCGTTATTTGGTGGCGGGGGGGGGGGGGGGTCTTTGCCAGCGTTGCGTACATAACTCACACATTCAATGTACATTTCCATGTACTGTCAAATTTTTGCTTAGATATTTTACAGGATTGTTCGGTTCTTAAAAATGTTACTTTTTATATTCCTTTGTCTGACGACGCCAGTTCTGTGATCTCTCAATACATTAGAACTTGTTTACTATTTATTTATTATGAATTTATTTGGTTTTATTGATTTACATATTATGTTACCACAAAGTTGTTTGGTATTTATATTAGTTACAACTTCATTTAAATTTATACGTGTAGCTTTTCATATTTGTCTTGTTTGCTTGTAAAAATTTCTTTTAGAACAAATAAAAACAATATCTCATTAAAAATAAATACCAATTTATTGAAATCCTTGCCAAATTACGCATAAAATGATGTTTAAAAAATTCAGGCTGGTTTTTATTAGTTTACTATGATTGAGTTACGTAGCACTAGTGGGAAGGAGAGGGGGTGTATGCCCAAGTGTTACGATGTGTTACATGGGGGGGGGGGGGGGGGGTCGAAAATGATGAAAAAATGCGTTACGTACTATGTGCATGGCCCCTTTGTGACGTTTTTAAATTGATTCCGCACTTCCGAGTACTATGTGAAGTGTGGAAGTCCCCTCGAAACATTCCCCACCCTACTTTTCCCACCCGAACAATGTTATTCATAGCACAGCGCTTTTGGGTACCTATAGTTTCATCGCAGAAATGGCAAAATCATTTAGAAAAATAAAACATCGATGCTGATAGTAATCGGGACCTGGAAAAACTACCCGTAGTTTTACCATTTTCCACTAAATTGCAATGTGCAAATTCTAGTTTTGAACACTATTTAATCGATAAAAGGCTGTTATATATATGGATTCTGCAACTAATTTTATTCAGAAATGAAAAAGAATTATCGAAAATTCCACTTTCGGAAAACTGATTTTTTGCGCCGTTTGCCCTGTGAACATGATATATAACTTTCGACCTGTTGGAGATAAATTGATAATTACATTATATGCATAAAGAAAATTTAATTTTCCACAACTTTCTCTGTGACGACTTTCTTGTGAAATAGCTGAAGAGTGAAGAGCAAGTTCTACAAAAAACGTGAGGCAACAATTTTTTCTCTCGAAAATAGTCGATTTTTGCTGGAAAATATCTCAAAAACTATAAGACATAGAAAGGAACTTAAATACAACTATTTTTTAGGAAATTTTATGCTCTTTAATTTTTGGAGGACTGATTTTTTCGATATATGAGCTAAAATCTGAAGAAAAGGTACCTACCTTTCCACCCCCCTATACCCCTGTTGCCCCAGTGTTAGCGGTGGGAACTCATGGTATGTTTACCTCCTAACCACCCCCACCACATTCCCGAAGAGAAAAATTTCCCCCTCTCCCATATCCTCTGTAACCCCTTCATTGACTGGACAACGAAGATATCGAACTTCAGGATTCAAAGAAATAATCCAAATGCGGTAATTTTTTCATTAAACTTCGTTGGCCCCCGTCGTAGACATCTGAATCTCTTTTTGTGATCAAGTTATTTTGATCGGTGCTCACGAAGGCTAAGCCCATTCATTAACCTAATTTAGTTTCGATTCATTTGCTTCTCAGAGATGGCACACGAAGTGGTCGAATATGAGTCAGTTATCAACTTTAAGCAATACCTTTCACTGAGCATTCATTAAAACAAAAATAAGGACCGGAGATTTTAACAGAGTTACCTTTGGGGAAGTCCGCACTAGAAAGGGGGCCTATTCACTAAGCCAAAGAGACGTCTCTTTTCGGTCCGACTCTCTCTTTTGGCAGAAAAGATTTTTACAGTATCCATGACAGGGTTATTCAGTAACTTCTAAAAAGGTAGATTTGGCGGCCATCTTGGCATTTTCGATCAGGTTAGGTGTCTTTTCTCGAAAGATGGAGTCTCTTTATCATTTTTTGTTTGTTTGTTAGTGATCGTGTATCATCCTTCGTTCATCGGCTACCATATCGGTCATTTTGATATAGATTTTTTTCATCTCTTAAAGTTAAGTCCATTGATCATTAAAAATTGTACATATTATCGATTCATGAATAAAAGCGTCCAAGTTGGTACAGGGAGACAGTCTCTTCCAGTGTCTCCCAGGTTCCTCTATTTTACTTATTCATGAATCGATAATATACACGAGATAATCTATTTTCACTATATCTTTTTGTGAATAAGGTACAAGGTGTACTTGGTAGCCTCCAGAATTTACCGAAGTTATATAGGGGTACCTGTAAATTTCCCTGTTTTTCCGAGAAATAAATCCTTCAACTCGACGTTTAACCCCCGTCCACACTGAAGGGCCGTTGTTTCGACGTCCATCTCATGTTTTCCCGAACGACCCGTCTTGCGAGAGCCTTTGTCTTAACTCGTTCGATAAAAAAGAGGGCAACACACCCTCCTCAAAAAAAGCTTAGACAAAAAAACAGCAATCATCCAGGCATTCAAGTAAAGCCGCCCTCAGACTGAGGACTGGGGATCCCCCTTTTCCGCCGATTAGATTGTGTTTTAAACGGTCTTAAGGCGAGCAGACTCCTCACCCCTCACCACCCCTTAATTTTCTTTTCCTGATTGCACCCTTTTATCACCTAAATTATATTAATCTATTAGTACCGCCCAGATGGGGTTTTTCATTTCACTAATTACTTCGTTTATACTTCGGCTCACCAGAGGAACAGGAGTTTACAGTGAGAATTATGTCTGTCGATAAACAGGATCAGATTTAACGCTTGAGCACGTCACTTTGTTATTTGCATCAATAAGGTTCATGTTTGTAACCGGGTTGAAGATGTAAACCTCTACTCATGTATGCCACCGTGTCCACTGTTCACATCTCAGCAACAGTCGAGATTGAGGGACCATAATATCTCACGACCTCGTTAACATTTATAGGTACCGGCATTACGTTTTTTAGCTCCTCCAGCCCAGCTCGTTTAGCACTTCTGAAAGTACCTACTCATACCTGGTGAAATAGCTCCCAAATCAGTAGAATAAAAAATCGAGCTTCCGAGTCAGCTGTAGAAAATTGAGCTTCCAAATCAGGTGAGTGGAAAATTGCGCTCCCTAATGAACTTTCCGATTAGGGGTGTGTGAAGATGCGTTCAATTCCAGGAGTTAACTCCCACCAGTTCACTCACTTCTGGTATGCGTTCTTTGGGACACGTTCATCCGTTCACCTGTACAACCGAGTCCCTTCAACTGCCCCGCTCTAACAACCACGAAAACGGGGTTTATAGGTTAGATCTAGAGAGTTTTTGCAGCACCCTCACGCCGAAACGAAAGCAGTGCTGCGCATGCGCACTTAAGGCACCGAAAAGTTTGACGATCCGTGACGACGAAAAATACCAGGATCTCACAGTTTCACCTTTCGTCGTGTTGAGATGACGAAACGTAATTTAACCTTACATCTGTATAACGCTACCTACCTTCTTCTGTTTTCCTTGGAAAATAAATGTCGAGCGTCGTATTCACAGCTACCTACTTCCTCGCGTCTTTCTATGTTAATGCAGACTTGACGCCATGTGTGGACATGGATTTGTATTCACCACGGAGTAAAATGGATGAAAGAGAGGTTAATAAAACGTTAGCGTGACTTCACCAGCCGGTAGATGCCAAAGCTGAACAAAAACTGAACCGAAAAAGGTTTGCATCTGACTTCGGTCGCCCTATCCGCCATTTCCGTTTCGATGTCGTTTTCCGTTTCTTTTCGGCGTGAGGGTGTACTTAGCTAAATTTGACATGAATATGATGTCTTATGGCTGGAGTTGGGTTTAAAATTCTGTGCGGAACGGCACAGTGTTAGGGCCGATTTCACCAACATTTTTAATCAAGGTTAGACGATCCTAATCACGATTTACGTTGCTTAATCATGGTTAACAGAACTGTTCGATTCCACCACATTCGGTTTAGCATTAACCATGATTAAGAACTAATCGGCCGATTTTGGTCGATTAGCGTTCTTAACCACAATTAGACAACCATTTTGGTTTATCATGCAACGAAACTACGTCAAATACGTCTTTCTTATAGTGATTTCGGTATTATATTTACACCTACGATGCCTCGCGCATTAGTGCGTGCTTTCGAATTATCATTCCAAGATGAAGATGATACTGTCGACCATCCTAAATAGACAAGGGAAAGCAGTGAAGATTTCATCGACTTTTCAATGCGGTACCGACTATCAAAACAACTGTTCTCAGCGTACTGGAACAAATAGAAGGCCGTCTAGAATCCCGCCGACTGCCAAGTAAGTTACATGCAGAACATTAATAGAAAATAATGTACCTACATGTAACTGCATATTATTTTCGCATGTGTAACTGTACCTGTTACAAGTTATTGTGCATGTAGGTAAACCATGAGATGACAAATTTGAAATATTTAGGTGCGCACTTATACTAGACTGGACTTCTATATGCAATTGTTTTTTCGAATAATGATCATAATAAATAACAGTAATCTCTAGGTAACATTTTTGAAGTAGGTGTAACAGTATCTAGAGGGATAGTAAGTAATGCTTTTCATAACGAGGTTATTCTTTGCAAATCTTTTTTACCTTTAATCATTACGCCCAAAAACTTTTTGAAAATATATATTATAAAGCCACAGGAATTTGTAGTATTTATGTACAATTCGGCAATACTGGAACGTACCTATTTATGTATATAATGAAAACCAAAATGTATTTTTTTAGGCGCTGAGTAATTGATTTATTAAACCTATTATCACTATTTCTTTTCAGATTGGCAAGACAACCAAATGGAAATGGAGAGGATGAATAATGAAAGGCGAATTTGAGTTTTCACGTTGTATTGTTCTAATAAATAAAACCTTTTTAATTGACATTTCTCAATCACCCAAGCTTTGGCAAGTTCATTTTAGGAGGTACCTACCTACATCATAAATTTTAAAGTCAAAAACACTGTGTAACGATGAATTGATAGTAAATAATCAAAAAACAGGAATTGCTATTTAGGTCCTAATGGGTATGTAGGTTGTGAAATATAATCGTACCTACGGTAACAAAGTTCTCAAGTAAAAGGTAGAAGAGTAATTCTGAGTAGAGAGTTGAATTCGTCGCATATTCACAGTTTTCTTGCACTCAACATAGTAGTTATTTTTTTAGGAGCTCTACAAGTAAATTTTCATTCGACACTTCGAAAGCTGGATCCCCCTTCCTTTTTTTTGGGGTTCATTATTAATGTTATACCTCATGATAATAGAAATGGCATAGAAAACAATCACTAAAATGACAGGCGATTGAGTCTTGACAGCACTAAATAACCTGGTTTTGTTATAACCTCATTACACCACTGCCTTGTTGATACGGAACATACAGCATCCATAGTGAAGTAAATTGTGGTTAGCTAACCAAGATTAGTGGGATCCATGATTTGCATGGTGGAATCCAAACGACGTTAATCACGATTAAAAGGTTTGGTTAACTCAAATCTTGATTAGCTTAATCACGATTAGTGAGTTTTTGGTGAAATCGGGCCTTAATGTTTTTGACATAGTATCTTTGTTTTTATGGCGCATAACATTTTTGTATGAATGGAGAGCTTTCCAACGTGTGGAGAAGGATTTCTGTACGACAAAAACTGACGGAGATACATTTCTGTAGCTACGTTTACATTTTTAATGATTTTTTCAGTGACAACCTTCTTTCTTCTTCTTCTTAATTCGCCGTCTCCAAACGAAGGTTGGCGATCCAAATTGCTAGCTCCTCCCTATCTACAGCCGCTCTAAATATTTCAATGGACGAGCAGTTATACCACCGTCGCAGATCCTTCAGCCACGAATTTTTCCTCCTTCCAACCGAGCGTTTTCCAGGAATTCTGCCTTCAATAATCAGTCTGAGGAGGCTGTAGCGATCCCCGCGCATCACATGACCAATGTATCGAGTCTTCCTCTCCTTCAGGGTGAGTAAAAGCTCAACGGATTTACACATCCGTCCGAGCACCTCCATGTTTGTGACTTTCTCGACCCAGGGTATCCGCAACATTCGCCGGTATATGTACATCTCGAAAGCTTCGATGTTCTTTTCAATCCCGGGATCAAGTGTCCAACTTTCGCAGCCATACAGGAGCACCGAGAACACATAACACCGTACCATCCGCATTCGAAGGTCCAAGGAAAGATCTCTGCGGGTGAAGAAGTTTCGCATCTGAAAAAATGTGCTCCTGGCCAACTCAATACGCGCTCGGATTTCTTTTTTGCAGTCACACTGCTCATTTACTTGCGCACCGAGGTATTTGTAAGAAGAAACCTGTTCGAGCCGACTTCCATTCACAACCACATCGACGGGTTTTCTTTGCTTGGAAAACACGAGGACCTTAGTCTTGGTCACATTCAGAGATAGCCCGTTATTGTTGCTGTGACGCACCACAGCATCCATAATGGCTTGGAGATCCTCAGGGCTCTCAGCAATCAATACGGTGTCGTCAGCATACCGAAGGTTGTTGAGAACGACACCGTTCACTCTAACCCCTCTCTCTGGCACCTCGTCAAGAGCCTCCCGAAACAGTGACAACCGATCCATAGATATTGTTGTTTACTACAGTCAAATGTGGTAACCAGGGATCCTGGGGGGGGGGGGGGAGGGGGGCAATATTCCGAATTCTATTGCGTCTGATATGTGTGGAAGCATAGAACAGGAGGAGGACACCCTGTTCCACCTCCTTAGTACGTGCCCTGGGTCTGAGTGGGAGGAAGCGTTGGTTTGGGTCGGATACTTTATCAGCGGGTAAAACTTTAGATTTATCGTAAGTGGAAACTAAAGAAGTGGTATTGCTAAACACTTTCTTGTTAGCGGCCATCAAATCAAGAGTCATTTGTACAGCTAGTAATTTAAGTTCTATATTTTATTTATTTCCACTCAGTAGGTACCTCTTGTAAGTCAGAATATTTATGATATTTATTTCAGTTTTTGGTTTATTATTTTCAATAATGAACCATTGGAATCGAGCATGAAAAAAAAAAATTCTAACCCCCCCTCAAAATTTGATGGTTTACGTTTCAAGGTATGTAGAATCCAAAACTGCAATAAAAATATTTCTGTCTGTCCGCCGTACGCCGTACGGGCCACTTTGCTCAGTTACCATGAAACAAAATCGATGAAATTCGGGTTATGGGTCCCGTTCGGGGTCTAGTTGGTCCTCGAAGCTCGACGTTACTGTCAGTCATCTCTAAGGGGTTCAAAATAAGGGTTGAAATTTCCAGAACGCCTATACCTTTGTTTTACGTGAATTTTTTCACGGTTTTAAATAGTTCTTGAACTTACGAGTTGTTTAAGACCACCCGGAGCATCGTACGTCCAGCGGTTCGTTCACAGTAAGGTCCCGAAGTTTGCACCAACAGGCATTTTCGACAGCAGGGTGAATGAAATTGTATACTCTTGTCACCAGGGACGCGCTGGATTCAGTCAATCAATCAATTTATTCAATCAATTGATCAATCAATCAATCAAAATTTTCAATTGAAATTGGAATAGTTTGTTAATTATTGGACTACTTTATTGTTTGCAATTGGGGAATCATAGGCTTGTTTGTGTGTCTGTTGTTTTCAATTGCAATTGGCCACTGCTCACCACTCTACCTAACATCCCCATCTAAATTCCCGACACACTAATCCTATAAACATACACTCCACATTCGCCAAAATTGGCAAAGTTGTGTTAATAAAATATTGAAATTGCAATTGGACCACTATTTCAATTGCAATTGGAATTCACTTAGAATTGTAAATATTGGTATACTGAATTGAACTTTAATTTGAATTGGAATTTTTTTCGAATTACCTAATTGGCATTGTGCGCTCGTCACCAGGGAAGCACTCGATTCCATCAATCAATCAATTTATTCAATCCATTTCGAATTGGAATTCATTAATTTGAATTGGAATTCATTAATTGAATTGGAATTCATTAATTTGGAATTCAAATTAATTTGAATTGGAATTCATTTCGAATTGTCTAATTGGCATGGTGCGCAATGGCATGGTCCGAAATGGTTCTGCAATTCTATTGGCCAACGCTGTCTGCGATTCACATAACATGTATAGACTAGTACATATTATATTATATAGACGGGTTATCTATAGAGAGAGCTGTGATCTGTAACAGAAGGGTATTCTATACAAAATAATAAACCGTTGTGCAGGGATTTGCAGCGTTTTTTTCTCTGGTTCTGCTCCATCAGTTTTCATTTCTAGTAATATTCTTTTTATCATCTTCATAGTTAGATAGTTTTGATTTCGTACTAGTTGTCAGTGATAATTTTCTCTGAAAAGTATGATCCAGTTTTTTTAAATTTTTTTGCTACTACTATTTTTACTGCTACTCCTTGTAATGTCTCCATTGTAAATAAACTGATAATGAAAATACGTATGACGTCTTGTGGATGCCGTCACCATTCCTCCTTCAGTTTCCACTCCAGGAGACTAAGGCTACCCACACCGTTAATTTGTATGCCATACCTAACTTCTGTTACCTGTAACGATCTCGAACTGGTCAGTTGTTATGGGAGGAGTAAAGGCCACGAACACAACCACTGTTGAGCTTGCGAATGATAAGATAGCACAAGATAGGGATGGGAAAAAAACGTGAAAATGTTTCGAAGAAACCTTGATACAACTGTTTCAAAAGAGGAAACTGTTACGATTTCGGTTCCCAAGGTTACCAGTAGTCCAACTGTCATAGTCTATTCCAAAGTTTCACTGTTGAAAATATTAGAGAGTTCCTAAAGACTAAAGTCGGGAAGATGTGTTCGGATTTATCTCAACTGCGCATGCGCGTCGCCCAAGTTCAAACTTATTTCCTTAAGTTCGACTTATTCGGCCTTATACATAAGGCGCGTTATCTCCCAGGGCACAAACTTTAGGAATCGTCTTTAACCTTACTCAGGGGTAACAGTGCACAGCTTTTTTGCCGCGTTTTGTCTTTTTTTTTTAACGCGTCACGTGTCGTCGGTCCTCGCCATCGCCAGCGTCTTTCAAAGTTACTCCAAGCGTCTTTCAAAGAATTTGCTAGATTGTTGCGATATCAACTTAGGATAAAAAAGTGAGTATACCTACCCATGCTATGGAATGGAATGGATTTCGCGTTGTGCTAAGTTAAGTGACGTTACTTTTTAATTCACTCCTACCCCCACCACTTCTGTCAAACCGGACTTATTGGTTAGCATCCAAAGGCTGCTCGCCTTAGATGTGGCCAAAAGATATGGCCGTTCCCTAATGAACTTATCTCTTAGGAACTCTCTAATACCAAAAAACAACAATTCTGTCGTAGGGAAAAAAAAAAACAAAAAAAAAAAACAGGTGTATCGACTCGACAGAGTTCTCGGGCTATGGATATTCAATATTTGGTTCTGTCATGTTGGCTCCCTGTAGCTCCCCACGGAGCATGTTATCGGAATGTAGTGATAGTAATCGATGTCGTGCAATCGAAATCGAAACCTACGCTCCTGAAACTGGCAGAAACTGGGACCTAGCGTCGCCATGGAAACCGAGAAAAGTGGCCCATCCGCGCGAGCTCAGTCGAGTAAAAATGTTGTTTGCCACGCCCACTTTGGGCCACTGTCCCAGACTCTGATTTCCACACCAAAATTGTTCATTTCACAATCGATTCGATCCCTTCTATTCAATTTGTCATCTCGATACGAGATGCTTCTTCTGATTTGTTTTTCTCTGAATCACATTCGCTTTCTCTGTCAGTTTTCAATTTTTTTTTGCGTCAAATTTTGTGCGTTTTGCGTTTGGTCCAGATTCCGATGACAGATTTGTGTTTGTGGTACCTACGTGCGATTTGTCCTGTTTGCTGTTTGTGGATTGATCGGCTTCAACACGCAGATAACTATCTAGCTTCTAGTCAATAGTTTCTCCATTCAAGATTCAAGTAGGTACCTACTAGCCGACGGGTCATTGTTTTGTTGTGTTTTAGTTTACTGTTTTTGTAACACATGAATTCGGTGGCTAATTTGCAGTAGAAATTTTCGACGTTTTCGTACGGCGATAGTGTTGATTAAAAGAGATAAGATTTGCTGAATATCACTGCTATCAGTAAATAAGGGAATATCAGTAATATCAGTAAATAAGGGAAGGGTGTTGTTGCCTTGGGGTATTTTGTAGACAAATCTGTTGGTTTTGTGTTCTGGTCAGGTGCCCCACCGTTTTCAGACCCCAAGCGCCGCATCTGTGCTGGGAATCTAAACCCGACACGACAGGTGTACGTTGAAGCGTGTGGAAATTCAAATTTGGGAGGGTGAAAGCGGAAAACGGCTGACTGACCAACGGGGGTGGGATGGTCAGAGCGCTCTACATTCATCGGATTCTGTTAAAACCCGAGTCGAGTTCACGCGAGTTCATATAGAGAGCGCTCGCACCTACTTTGCATGAGCCTCTGCCGCGCCCCAACACCCGCCACCAGTATGTGTTGGGCGGGGAATGGGTGGATTGAACTTCCCATGGAACCGACGTCTGGTAACAGGAATTCTCATTGAAATCCTACAAATTCCTACATACAGCCACTTGGGTACCTGGTACCCAGGTTCTTGGAACGAAATTTCTTTTAAAATTGTTTACTTTTCCCCGTGTATTTAGTGAATAATTTATTATTGTAAGAAAGCAAAAAGGAACTAATCATCAACATTCTGAAACACTAGATAATTACTCCCCTCCTCTCCCCCCCCTCGCAGCGCTTCTCGGTAAATTCACCTTGCGCTATCGAGCATCCCAATATTTATGTCAGCCTGACGTGTGTAGGTATTATTACCTCTCTTTTCTTTGAAGATAACATTATTTTCCTGAACTTCATCTCGAATAGAAAACCGTGAATGAAACGTTGTTTATTCTGGAGCGATAGCTTACCGTAGCAACGAAAGGTATCGATGATTGCATGTGTCGATTTGAATGAAAATTCCACCGTCGGTTAGTTGCGACTCCGGGGTCATACAACGCACTCATAAAACACGCGTACTAAATTTGGGTATATTTGTAGGTAGGGAGAAAAGTACACAACATATGGCATAATTACAAAAAGGGTAGGACCAACAAATAAATCTTAATTTGAAAATTCGACTTCGAGCGTGCTAAAACCCTCAACGCCAAATCGGCTCATCTCAACAGCTTCCTTAAGCTCCTCAACTCATCAAGGGCTCCCAAAACCTCCCTTTTCCACTCCCGCCTTTAAAAATTAATTAATTAATTGAAATAGAGTCGACATTGCTCATTAATCACTGAAAAGCCGGAAGAGAACTTCCGGGCAGGGTGAAGGAAAGGGGCCTATAATCTCGGAAAGTACTGCTGCGGAGGGCTTAGAGGAAGATGCCGTTCTTTGCTTCCCTTCCGCTGGCCGTTGGTGGGGGGCGGGACCGGGTTCTTTTCCTTATCCCGTCTTCAACTCGAATGTTAATCCTTTATTCACAAAGAGCCTATCCGCTAAGGGCCCCAGAACAGCTGTCGCTTCCAGAACACTCCGGATTAAACACCGTGAAAATAAAGCCTGGCCAACTTGGTGGACAGTATTTTACTTTATTTATTTATTTTTTTGCCACGTCGGTCAATGAAACCTCTCCGTTTCAAAATTTAATTTGATAATGTAACCTACCTACTGAAGAGGACGGCAATTTTTAAAGTGGCCATTTCAATTCCAATATTTCTTGAACCCTCATCAAAATTGGCCCAGACCAAAATAGTGTCGCATTCATATTAATTATAACAACACCAATAACTTCGGCAAAAATGCTTTACCTTCAGGGTGCTGAGGTTTCAGTCATTATAGTAAAATTTTGTTAACAGGCAAATCCGTTTGAGAGCATCCTGAATTCATCCCTGGATTTAAAAAAAGTACCTATATGTATAATATATACCTATATGTTTTTACATACCTATATTATATTTATTTATGTGTCAGTCCAGACGATATCTGACCTACCTGAGGTACCTATATGATGAACAAAAAAAATTTTTTTTTGAGGGATGTTATAAAAATATGAGTTCGAAGATGAGTAATTTTCAAATAAAAAATTCTAAGGGGGTCAAATTTGAGTTTTTTTTAGTATTTATAAAAAATCACTGAAAGTGGTATGGAAGGGTGAGCCGATAGAAAAAAAAATTCAGTTGTTTTTCATACAGAATAGGGGTCAATTTGATTTGTGGGCGGTTAAAAATTGGTATTAAGGGCTAAAATCCATATAAATTCACTTGACGTTGTGTGGGATTGTGATTCACGACAGAAATAGGGACTATTTCGATGATAAAAATATTTTGCAACAAAAAGAGTGGGTCAAATTTGACTTTATGGGGGTCAAAAATCGGCGAAAATGGCTAAACTCACTAAAAACTATGATAAAATGTTACAAAAAAGTGGTACGGTTTCACGCTACATAATTTTTTTACACAATAGCGCGAATATTTCTTTGAAAATTCGCTATTATACCCATGCCGCATGACTGTAACTTTTGCATATTTTTTTTCTTCTGTTAAGCGTTGGAAGGCGGGATGATATTTTCCTCTGGGGGATACGAGCACCAGCGAGATGGTAATGAACGATTCTATTATTTCTCACCCTAATCGCAATCCCCAAAAATCACTTGGGCAGCTGTGGCAATGAAGGGCAAGACTCACGTAGACTGAGCAAACTTGCGCTTCATTGGCACAGCTACCCCGAGTGCTGTAAATCACGCCTTTTCATTACAGCCCTCCCAGTATGCTGACTTCCGGTAAATTGTTTTTGAACGTTTCAAATTTCATGGTTTTCATCTTTTATGAGGATCGAAACCTGATGTTGCACTTGCATCAACATCTCACTTAGACTGAGCAATTAAGTGCAATATCAGGTTGCAATCCTCATAAAACTATTAAATTTGAAACGTTCAAAAACAATTTATCGGAATTCATCGTATTGGGAGGGCTGTAATGAAAAGGCGTGATTTACAGCACTCACGACTTGTCGAAGAAACTTGACCGATTCCACGTGACAAGGTGTTACAGGGAAGGTTGCAGGTGTTCGTGAGGGCGGCCGAGGGTGGCTCAGTGTCTATTGCACCTACTTGCCACCCCAGCAAAGTCACTTCCTACGGTTAGTTAGTTCCCCTTTCTCCGTGCTCTCTGAAGGCATTTTTCGCTCACCCGGAGTTAACCCTCTGCATCCGAGGGTGAGCACAAGGGAGACCCCTCCGTAGGAGACGACGCCCAGTCAATTCGAACACCCCCGATGTCGGTGGGGCGACGGGTGCAGTCTCTAACTAAATCAACAGACGCTCCTGAGGGGGCGAAGCAGTTGATTCCTTGGGGTGACGGGAAACCCACCTGACTTTGACAACTTGCCTTGTTTCACACTCCATAATAACTTTCTTTCTACCGTCCCCCTGCGTATTGACAACGCATTCCGCCTTTATATTCATCCCTCCAAGCCTCTTTGATTACTCATCCTAAACAAATTGTAACAGCCCTCCACTTTTGGTAAAAAAAATAAAATGAATAAAAAAAAAAATCAGTCATGCAGCATGACTTAATGAGCGAATTTTCAAAGAAATATTCGAATTAATGGCTATGGTTTTGAATAAAGGAAAACTTCGGTCTAAAATTTGGTTTTCTATGTATATTCTCTTCGTATTTATTTTAATTTGTACGTTTTGTCCATCCTGATTCTACCGTTTGTTTATTACGTAATTGTACTAAGTGCTTATTTATTTGATCGCTGTGGGTAAATTCAAGGAGTTGTACTAATCGTTTGCCTCCCCCTTTTTTGCTTCGAACTCTCGTCTTCAATTAATACTTCTCACATTTTTCAATCTGACCACTCTAAGGGGGTGGGGGTAAGAGTTTAAAGATTATCCTAGTTTTGGGTAATTTTTGCGCACTTTAAATGCTCTAATTTAAGAACGGATTTAGATATCTAAAATCCGATTTCACTATCGTGTTCAGCGTGCAAAAACCTTTAAAATGAGGGGTCACTTGTTAGAAAATAACATTTTGGGGATTTTTGGGTAATTTTTGCGCACTTTAAATGCTCTAATTTGAGAACGGATCAAGATATCTAAAATCCGATTCCACCATCGTGTTCAGCGTGCAAAAACCTTTAAAATGAGGGGTCACTTGTTGGAAAATAACATTTTGGGGATTTTTGGGTAATTTTTGCGCACTTTAAATGCTCTAATTTGAGAACGGATCAAGATATCTAAAATCCGATTCCACCATCGTGTTCAGCGTGCAAAAACCTTTAAAATGAGGGGTCACTTGTTAGAAAATAACATTTTGGGGATTTTTAGGTAATTTTTGCGCACTTTAAATGCTCTAATTTGAGAACGGATCAAGATATCTAAAATCCGATTCCACCATCGTGTTCAGCGTGCAAAAACCTTTAAAATGAGGGGTCACTTGTTGGAAAATAACATTTTGGGGATTTTTGGGTAATTTTTGCGCACTTTAAATGCGCCAAAACCCTCCTTAGAGTAGGCCAATTTCGCCCATCTTCGAACTTAGCCTTTCGATTGCCAAGATAGATTTTTTGTGCAAATTTGAGCTGTTTATCTCAATTCTATCGAGAGTTATCGTCTGGAGTGACACATATATAAATAAATATATATATAAATATATATATATATATATATACATATAAAAAAGTGTTAAATTTCAGGAATCGTTTTAGAATGGTCTGAAACGGATTTCTATGAAGAAAATTTCCAAAAATTTATATTATTTAAATTTCGAAGCCATTGCAATAGCTTCATTTTCTTTGAAAATTCGCTAAAAATAAAAAAATAAATATTCACTTTAAAAGTAGGCTTATTGTTGATTTCCAAAATCGATCCCATACCAGAAAGAACTTTTGACGTAATTTTGATTTATTATTTTCAGAGATAAACTTTTGCAATCAAGTATTTAAATTTAAAAAAAAAAAAAATGCGTTTCAAGGTAGGTATTTACCTAGAATTCGAAATCAAATTTTTGACGAACTTCGCACTTTTCTTAGTTACCAGAACCAGAATTAATGGAATACGGGTTGTAGATCCCATTCGGGGTCTAGTTGGTCCTAGAAGCTCGGCGTAACTGTCAGTCATCTCCAATGAGACGAAAATAGGGATTGAAATTTTCGGGAAGCTGTAGCTCGAAAACTTTCAGTAGAAGGTTGTGGTTTTTATGCTGTTAGCAAATTTCAAAGAAAATTTAGCTATTTCGCTCGTTCCAAAATGTCAGAGATCCATCCAAAATACGTTTCATGGATCGGAGAGCTAAATTATAGATTTTAACTTTTTCTTGTATTTGTATATAATATATATATGTCATTCCGCACGATAAGTCCTCTAATTTCCATGATAAAAAACTCGTTCCTGCGCAGAAAAATCCATCTCGCAAGGGTTACGATGAGGTAGTTACCCAGCCCGATCGCACTGGCGCAGCGATCCAAATTTACAAGTTTTTGGTCCGAAAAAATCAAAACAAAAAGGATTTTAGCAACATAGGCATGCGGGCATCAATCTTGCTTTCTTGGAGCGCTGAATCGATTGCATCCCAGACCGATTAGGTGCACTGAGCATACCATATTTACAAAAATGTAATCTGAAAAATTGCATATTTTTTATGTAGGCATATGAGGTGTCGCTTACCATGTTTTTGGTCGCTGAATCGATTGCGAGTAATTTCAGCACGTTCAGACTGTATCGAGTGATCAAAATCACAATCTTTTTTGTTCAAAACACCCAAAAAATGATTTTTTGACATAACTTTTCTGCAGGACGCCCGCTCTGGCCTCAACAAGTGCCCAATTAGGCCGTAATGAGTGATCTCGCAAATGACTATTAATTTAAATTCTCAATTTCCCAAACTGTTTCTTTGAAAACTCGCTCCTTAAGCCATGCTGCATGACTGGAATTAAAAAAAAAGATTCTGAACTTGAGGATTTTTTTATACCACCAGGAGCATTGCACGTCCAGCCGTTCATTCACAAAAGATCCTGAAGTTTGGCTTCGTCAACATGAGTGTGATCACAGGGTATGCATCCAGCCCAGACATCATTGCTAGGGAACAGCTGATTATAATAATTATATTTTACAAATAGTTCGGTGCGACGTCGGGAAATGGGACCCGACTTCGAGATATATCGTCCTGGCGACCTCTACACGATCACATCACGACTAAACGATTTTCTGGTCACTGCCCGACCTCAGGTCAGAATAGTGTCGCAAGCTGCTAGTGTACAAATCTGTAGTAGTGTAATACTACATACAACATTCTGCTCATTCCGAGTTGTTTTTTTTAAACATATTATTGTCATTAGAACCCCTTTTTGGTATCGATAAATGTAGGAAGCCGTTGCCATTCATTGACATTCATGACGTCCTTGGTAGACGTACAGATTTCTGACGTCGGACGTACTACAGGTTAGGTCGTAAGTCGTAAAATACGACCAAGTCCGATCAATTGTGCTGGTTTGGACACATTGTGCCACTAATGATCATGAGGAACTTATGCCTCTCAGCCCTTCGTTATTCCTCCAAGACATACGCCAAAGTGCCTAATCTCGACTCTCTCGATGCCAACTGGAAGGAAGGAAGCGGATAAAATATCTCCATGCTTTGAGGGTGAACCTGAGATCTCGATTCAGGAAGGAGCATTTTAGCATGCTGACACATCGTTCGAGAGGAGAAGACCGACGAGTGAGGGCGGGGGACGTTGTTCTGGTGGGAATTGACAATCTCAAACGCACCAACTGGTCTACTGGACTTGTGCTGGAGTTTTTCAAACGCAAAGACGGGTACTCTCGTGTTTCTCGTGTTAAATTAGCTAATGGAGACGTCGCTAAACCTGTTCAACGGCTCTACCCGTTGGAAATGGTTAGGGCAGGAGACTTGAAACCTGCAGAGTTGGACAGCATCGAACTAGGTGAGCTATGGACTCTCACTGTGGGTTCTCTGACGCATCAGGACTCGGAAGAGAGCGAGGAGGAGATTGATCGACAGCCAGAAATCTGACGTACAAGAGCTGGACGACAGATTCGCCTGCACAGAAATTGAATTCTGATGGTGTTGATATAGAGAATCACGTTTGTAATTTTGATACCAAATTTACAAGGTGGGAGGACGCTGTGAAAAAGCAATTACCATTAGTGCCTGGTCAGGAGTTGTCGTTTGTTCGGCGTAGCTTTGTTTTTTCCAGCTGCGATGAAGAGAAAAATGGCTTCATTTTCTTGAAAATTCGCTAAAAGAGCATTGCGATTATGTAGGTAGTTGAAATTTCGGCGAAATAACTTTTCTTTATTCGTGTCTGATTTTGATTGAGATTTTAATTAATAAGTTCCGATGTGCAGATTGCCACTCAATACTTCCATGTTCTTCATAATAGTATGGATACAAGTTTGGCGGCAGGCCGTTTCGACCTGATAGGCCGACCATTGCGGTCTCACTGGGCGCCCATTCCGTAAATTTGCACAGAAATCTCACTTTCTGACACCCGACCAACGTCATTTAGCTAGTAAACCTTGAAAATATTGGACCCATTGACATATATTGTGCTGTCAGTTAGTAATATCAAATGCGATTGAGCCATAACACCCTTGGGTATATTCCGATCGGGCTGCAAAGTTTCGGGACACAACTAGGGCCCAAATGCGAATGTGTGCAAAAGAACGCATTTTTTAGAACGTAATTCCCGGGCCGGCTCCAGTACTCGATTTAGGGCTTTCCTGGGGGAATCACGAGGGTCACAGCGATCTATACAGAAGGGGCATATACAGTTGAACAATAAACCGTTGTGTAATCATTTTCGGTTTTTTTTGCCAGGGTGGAGTAAGAGAGGGCCACTTGGCCAATTCTTATCCTGATTGTGTTAATAAAAAGCTTAATCAGTCATTCTGAAACGCCCATAGGAAAGATGATGATCCATCCTTGGCGGTTACGTGGCTGTAAGTAATCCATAACCCGTAATGATGGACTACAATAAAAATATACCAAATTAATGCGTATTTATTATGGTACCGAACTGGAATTTCCCACATCGTTGATCCCCTCAGTCTTATGTTGGTAACAGTACGAACATTTCTATAAAATATGTTGATTAGGATTGATTTTCAGTACTGAGAAAACCTCACCTCACATAGAATTAGGTAGACGTTATAAGCTAGAAAACACATCGATGGAGGTTCGGGCTGCGACTCCCCCAGGTTTCCAACCCTTTACCAACCGTCGCTACGCGGATATTGTTCTGAAATCCGCTTATAGGCTTCTCTTAAGAGCCTTCCAAACCTTCCTCTTAAGAGGACCCCGCTCAACCTTCCCAAGAAATTCCCTATTTATTCGGAAATAACCTCCTTTTCCCCTCTCCAACGCCGCCCGTCTTTGAGAGTACATAACAGTTGGCGCATAACAGAAAGCTGAGAGGTGGCGGCGGCACCTAAATGTTTCGTCATCTGCTACCCTTTTACTACCTACATTACTTAGAAGTTGTTTGCCGCTTTATTCTCCTTGTTGTTTCGGTTCTTGGTTTTAGGATTCGAAACCTGGTTGTGTTTGCGAGTTATTTATTTATGTATTTATTGTACTATCTAACAACTACACATAATACGCACATAAATCCGAACGCTGTAATAAATGACCAGTGCAACCGACAAACCTTGGTGTTCGCGTCAAAAAGATCGGGAAAGAGCCCTCATCATGTTTACAATTGGACGGCATTTCCATAGTCTTTATACCGTCACATGTTCTACCGTCACATTTCAAATGTTCATAACTTCCTCAAAATACGGTCTTTTTCAGATTTTATATTTTCTTTTTGGATTTTGTTCAGCTTGTTTAACTCTTCAATTTGAGATGCGGACGAGCTTTTCTATGTGCAAAAATAAGAGAGTTATAACGGGTTTGATGCTTTTTTGATTTTCAATGATTAGCTGTCGTACAAATGGACCAAAATTAGTGCGGTTCGTACCAAAATGTCCGGATTTTTGGGGATTTTAGTAACATAAGCTGATGATGTATTGTTTCCCATGGTTTTTAGGGCGAGGAGACCGAATATGAAGTCGATTTCAACCAAAGAGTGGGAAATTGAGATTCTAACAAAGTTTTAGCTCCTAAAATTCTTTATTTTTTGTGAGTCAAATACCTGGGAAACTGTCTGAAATCACCATATTTTTGTATAACAACACTAGAAGTAGTATTCGCAGGTGAACCTTGACAATTAAATGACATTATCGATGGTGAAAGACAATCTATCAAAAATAGGAGGCAAGTTCGAGTTTTTGTGGGGCCGAAATCGGTGGAAACAATCAAAAATAGCTATTACAATTATTATTGCACATGAAAGAAACAATAAATGATCAGCCAACATTTCTGTAGGTATGTTCAATAGAGTAATAAACCCATGTGACAAGGGCATTGCAGCGTTTTGTTTGTTAGTGATGACCATTTTTCTATGGGGTGTGCATGGGATGTTCGTCACATGTTATTTTAGTGTCTGCAACAACTACTGATGTCAATAAAAATGTCAAATCCTAGGCACTAAGTCCTCTAAATGTGCCTGTGAACCCAGGGAAAAAGTCTGGGCGACGTTCGATGGAAAGAGGAAGAAAGAAGGTAATTTTTTTTTTTTTTTCACATGGCCGAGTGAGCCATGCAATCCATGGATTGCAGCATATATTTTCCTCTTATTGCCCCGGGATCAAGGATGTCTTGAACAAGATCTTCTTGAACAAGATCTTTCTACACTAGACAATTTCCGTGGCTAGCTCCAGTCCTATTTGAACAGTTACCGCTCCTAACCAAGACTTCAACATCAACAGGAAAATTTAAAAAACTAGTTCTAGAATATTTTGAGCTTGAAAATAACGAAAGTTGGTTATAAGCAAGTTTAAATTAGGATAAAAATACAAATCAGCCTTCGCAGATATTGTTTTTTTTTATTGAATAATATTTAATATAAACTACGGGTATTTACTAACTACTCAGGAATAATCTGTAAATACTGTTAGTTCTTGATCAATTAACTCATTCTCTAAACAATTAAGGTGTGTTTTGTCAATGAAACTGCTGATACATAAATACCCAGTAATAAACAGCAGTGGAAGAGAAGCCTGGACGGGTCACTGACCGTAGGCTCATAAACCAACTTAAGTTTAGAACTTGTATTACGTATATAGACTCTCTAAAAATCATTATATTTGTTGTATAAATTTTTTGTTGAATAAAAAAACGCTGCAAATTATTACAAAGCGGTTTATTATTCACCATTATAGATCAGATCTGCGTAGGTCACTGTTTTCTGTGGTCAGTACCCTCGAGCTTCCCCAAGGAAAGCCCTAAATGGAGTACTGGAGCCGGCCCGGGAATTAAAGTTTCATACAAATGTTCGGGAATCAATAATTCAATCATTAATTATTTGTAGTTATTCATGAAGCATAAGGTAAATAATAAACCGTTGTGTAATAATTTACCTGTTTTTTTAAAATGCATTTATTCGGAAAAAACAAAAAAACACACAGTATAACCTTGAAATACAAAAGAAATGAATGCTAGAAAGAATGCTAGAAAAAAGTCAAACACAAAGTATAGATGCCTCTTCTGCGTAGATAGTATAATAAGCCGTTGTGTAATAATTTACCCAATAATACTTCAACGTTTGTTCAAGTTGCAAAAGTAGGTACCTATCAACAAAATCAAAAAGAACCATCATTTTTCAAATGAAATAATATCACAGAACAACCAACTCGACTTCATACAGCCATCCATGGTTATAATCAGGTGCTCCCTAGTGATGATATCCCGGCCGGATTAATACCGTTTGATTCACGATCGTGTTGACGAAGCTTTTTGGTGCTCACGAACGGCTGGACGTACGATGCTCCGGGTGGGTGCAAAAAATTGTTTAGCTCAAGACAAATTTAATAACGTAAAAAAAAACCATACCCTTCCATCGGAAGTTTTCGAGCTACGGCGTTCTGAAAATTTCAACCCCTATTTTGAACCCCTTAGAGATGACTGACAGTAACGCCGAGCTTCGAGGACCAACTAGACCCCAGACGATACCTACAAACCAAATTTAATTAATTTTGGTTCATGGTAACTAAGAAAAGTGCGGCGGACGGAGAGAAATCTTTTTATTGCATTTGCGGATTCTACAAACCTTGAAACGGAAACCATCAAATTTTTAGGGCGGGTTAAAATTTTTTGTTTTCATGGTCGATTCCAAAGGTTCATTATTGAAAATAATAAACCAAAAAATGAAAACTGAATATTGATTGAGATCAGCGGATTTCGCGGTAAGTTCGGATTGTGGAGTAAGCTTGCGGGGAGGCGATTCGTCATTACTTGACGTTTTCAAGTTCGCGTGTCGTCTTCTGTTCAGTTTCCCTCATTCAATACAATTACGGCACCTTCGCTTGTTGGGGAGGACGAATGAGCGGATTGCGAGGTGAGGGTGAGTTTTGACGAGGGTGTGGGGGAGTCAAGTTCGACTTCTCCCTCGCTCCTACCCACGACATATTAAGGGCAACTGTAGGGTGAAAAGTGACCCCGAAGCCCCTCGCTCCGGAGCAGTTCATCTTTCTCGCCTTCCCTTCGACCTCGGAGCGTGAAGTTCATGTGGAAACGTTACCGGACGTCGTGGAACGTGGAGGGACTAAAAGGATGAAAACCCCAGGAAGAAAACCTTTGGGAAACTACCAGTGGTGTTGTGGGAGGGGGGGGGGGGGGGTAAAGGATGAAGGTTTTCATCCCCAAAGGGGTGAAAAGGATGACGGCTTTGTAAATGTTCGAGGGGGGGGTGTATGCGTTGAGGACCTCGAGGTCGAGCTAAGTGAAGGCAGGTTGGTTGCCGTGGGGGGGTGGGGGGGGGGGGGATCTTCCTTTAGAGTTTGTAATCAGTGCGCGCACCACGTGGCCGGGACAGCAACTAATGAGCCCTTTCCGTTCCCTACAAATTACCCCCCCCCCCCCCCCCCCCCTCATCCCACACGCCTACCACACCAGAGCCATTTCTCGTCTTACCATTTTGCTGTCTCGTTCTCGACCCTCCTTAACCATTTTCCTTTCCCATTTTGTGCTGGCCAGAAAATTCCAATTTCCGAAGTGCCTGAGCCTTTTGGTCCTAATTGGTTTATTATTTGCAATAATGAACCACTGGAATCGAGCAAGAAAAAAAATTCTAACCCCCCTCAAAATTTGATGGTTTACGTTTCAAGGTATGTAGAATACGAAAATGCAATAAAAAAAATTTCAGTCTGTCCGCCGTACTGGCCACTTTTCTTAGTTACCATTAAACAAAATTGATGAAATTCGGGTTATAGGTTCCGTTCGGGGTCTAGTTGGTCCTCTAAGTTCGGCGTTACTGTCAGTCAGCTCTAAGGGGCTCTCAGCTCTATTATCAACATAGGGGTTGAAATTTTCAGAACGCCGTAGCTCGAAAACTTTCGATAGAAGGGTATGGTTTTTAAGGTTATTAAATTTGTCTTGAGCTAAACAATTTTTTGAGACCACCCGGAGCATTGTACGTCCAGCCGTTCGTGTGCACCAAAAAGCTTCGTCAACACGGTCGTGAATCAAACGGTATTAATCCGGCCCGGATATCATCGCTAGGGAGCACCTGATTATAATCAAGGATGGCTGTAGAAGTCGAGTTGTTTGTTCTGCGATATTATTTCATTTGATAACTGATGAACTATTGGATTTTGTTGGTAGGTACTTGTGAAACTTGAACAAACGTTGAAGTATTATTGAAGGGTAAATTATTACACAATGGTAAATGATTACATACCGGAAAATTATTGCACAACTCTAAATTATTACATAACGGTAAATTATTACACAAAGGTGTATCTACCAAGAAGGCGCTGGATTTTTTTGATCGGCAACTCTCTTTGTTCTTTTGCAACTTGAACAACCGTTGAAGTATTATTGATGGGCAAGTTATTACGTTAAATGGTTCATTATACTTGACCACGAAGGTAGGTATTGACCACAGAAAACAGTGGTCTACGCAGAAGAGGCATCTATTTCACTCCACATCAACAATTTTCCTTCAGAACTTCATTATTTGCGTTTCATTTTGCCGTTTTAGTTACTGTTTGTCATCGGCTGTATTATTTTAGCAACATTCAACTCGTGATTTAGGTAGGTACCTAGTAACGAGTATGGGGTTAGGTACTAACCTACGGAGGATCCGCGATCCACATAATATGTATAGAGTAGTACAATCGTATTAGACGGGTTATCTATACAGAGAGCTGTGGTCTGTCACAGAAGGGTATTCAGTACAAAATAATAAACCGTTGTGCAGGGATTTGCAGCGTTTTTGATTTATTATTTTCAATAATGCCTTTAGAATCGAGAATTTAAAAAAATCCCCCTCCCCAACCCCTTCAAAATTTGATGGTTTCCGTTTCAAGGTACCTAGAATCCGAAAATATAATTTAAAAAGCTGCAGATTATTGCATACCTAACGGTTTATTATTTACCTGTATAGATGCCACTGTTGCGTAGATCACCGTTTTCTGTGGTCAATACCCTCGAGCTTCCCCAAGGAAAGCCTTAAATCGAGTACTGGAGCCAGCCCAGGAATTAGTGTTCCATAAAAATGCGCAAGACTCAATTATTCAACAATTATTTGTTGTTATTCATGAAGAATAACGTTTGTTCAAGTTACGAAAGTACCTATCAACAAACCCCAATAGAGCCATCATTTTTCAAATGAAATAATGTCGCAGAACAACCAACTCGACTTCATACAGCCATCCATATGGTTATAATCAGGCCCTAGCAATGATATCTGGGCCGGATTTATACCGTTTGATTCACGATCATGTTGACGAAGCTTTTTGGTGCAAACGAGCGGCTGGTCTTACAGTGCTCCGGGTGGTCTCAAAAAATTATTTAGTTTGAGATCATTTTAAAAACGTTAAAAAAACCCTTTTATTCAGAATTTTCGAGCTACGGCGTTGTGGAACTTCCAACCCCTATTTTTCACCCCTTAGACTGGCAGTAACGCCGAACTTCGCGGACCAACTAGACCCCTACTGGGAGCTGCAAACCCAATTTCATCAATTTTGGTACATGGTAGCCTGAGAAGAGTGCGAGGTACGGAGTACAGCGGACGAGGAGTTTTATTCCATTTTCGGATTCTACTTACCTTGAAAAAAAAAACCCATCAAATTTTGAGGGGCGTAAAATTTTTTTCTCATGCTCGATTCGAAAGGTTCATTATTGAAAATAGTAAACCAAAAATTTCTGTCCGTTCGCCGTACCTCCTTCGCACTCTCCTTAGTTACCAAAAACCAAAATTAATGAAATTTGGTTTGTAGGTCCCGTTTGGGGTTTAGTTGGTCCGTGAAGCTCGGCGTTACTGTCAGTCATCTCCAAGGGGTGAAGAACAGGGGTTGAAATTTTCAGAACGCCATAGCTCGAAAACTTTCAATAGAAGGGTATGGTTTTTTTTTAAACATTTTTAAATATTGTTCTCGAAGTTTTTTGAGACCTGCCGGGGCATTTTGTACGACCAGCCGATCGTTGGCACCGAAAAGCTTCGTTAACATGATCGTGAATCAATCGGTATAAATTCGGCCCGGATATCGTCGCTAGGGAAGACCTGATTATAACCATGGATGGCTGTATGAAGTCGAGTTGGTTGTTCCGGGATATTACTTCATGTGAAGAATGATGGTGAAGAATGCGGTGGTTCTTGAATCCACCGCATATTTATGAAATTTGACTGCCCGGCCGGCTCCAGTGCTTGATTTAGGGCTCTCTCGGGGGAACCACGAAGGTAGGTATTGACCTCAGAAACTCTGAATAATTTGCAGCGTTTTTTCCTTCATGGTTTTCGTATGATCCATGCTTCAAATTAAAACCACCTGTCTACACAGACATCCACAATGAGTGTACAAAAACGGCTTGATGGTTAGACTTGTCCTTCTACTGGCGGGCGTCTCAAGTTTTATTCCGTCTTCGTGTTCAGTTCAGCAAGAAATTGCGGCGTGCCAATTTCTGGCTTGAAATCCCATAGGATCCGGTTGGACCATTGAACGGGTTTCCTGCGGTTTGGCATTCTTTGACGTAGGTACGTATATAGACGTTTTTCAGCTGCTGCAGGCCTCTTAAATTCAAATGTCACGTGTTCAAAACAATAAGAAAACTATTCGTTCCAACGGAATATTTCGTGCTGGTATACCCTCCATGCCTTTATCTTAAGAGCTGTTAGCTACGCCGGAGGTATTGAACCATTTTTGGTTTATTATTTTCAATAATGAACCATTGGAATCGAGCATGAAAAAAAAAATTCTTACCCCCCCTCAAAATTTGATGGTTTACGTTTCAAGGTATGTAGAATCCAAAACTGCAATAAAACGCTGCAAATCCCTGCACAACGGTTTATTATTTTGTATAGAATACCCTTGAGTTACAGATCACAGCTCTATGTATAGATAACCCGTCTATATAATAAGATATGTACTATTCTATACATATTATGTAGAATACTCGTTACTAGGTACCTACCTAAATCACGAGTTAAATGTTGCTAAAATAATTCTGCCGATGACAAACAGTACCTAACAAAAAGAAACACACATAATGAAGTTCTGAAAAGAAATTGTTGATGAGGAGTGAAAAAAGTTGCGAAAGTACCTACCAACAAACTCCAGCCCCTTCTACGTAGATGGTATAATGAACCGTTGTGTAATAATTTACCGTTGAGTAATGATTTACCGTAGTAATAATTTACCCATCAATAATACTTCAACGTTTGTTCAAGTTTCACTACCTACCAACAAACTCCAAAAGAGCCATCATTTTTCAACTTAAATAATATCACAGAACAACCAACTCGACTTCATACTCCGCCAATATAATCAGGTGATCCCTACCAATGATTTCATCTCCGCCAAATTTCCTATTGTGGGCGCGTCTCTGGTTACGAGATTTGGTTTGAATTGTATACAATTTCATTGACACTGGAGTCGAAAATGCCTGTCGGTGCAAACTTCGGGGCCTTACTGTGAACGAACGGCTGGACGTACGATGCTCCGGATGGTCTTAAAAAACTCGCAAGTTCAAGAACTATTTAAAACCGTAAAAATATATACGTAAAAAAAATTGTATAGGCGTTTTGAAAATTTCAACCCCTATTTTGAACCCCTTAGAGATGACTCACAGTAACGTCGAGCTTCGAGGACCAACTAGACGCCGAACGGAACCTATAACCCGAATTTCATCAATTTTTTTTCATGGTAACTAAGAAAAGTGGCCCGTACGGCGTACGGCGGACAGACAGAAATATTTTTATTGCAGTTTTGGATTCTACATACCTTGAAACGTAAACCATCAAATTTTGAGGGGGGGGTAAGAATTTTTTTTTTCATGCTCGATTCCAATGGTTCATTATTGAAAATAATAAACCAAAAAATTCTTACCCCCCTCAAAATTTGATGGTTTACGTTTCAAGGTATTTAGAATCCAAAACTGCAATAAAAACGCTGCAAATCCCTGCACAACGGTTTATTATTTTGTATAGAATACCCTTCTGTTACAGATCACAGCTCTATGTATAGATAACCCGTCTATATAATATAATATGTACTATTCTATGCATATTATGTAGATCGCAGACCCTCCGTAGGTTAGTACCTAACCCCGTACTCGTTACTAGGTACCTACCTAAATCACGAGTTAAATGTTGCTAAAATAATTCTGCCGATGACAAACAGTACCTAACAAAAAGAAACACACATAATGAAGTTCTGAAAAGAAATTGTTGATGAGGAGTGAAAAAAGTTGCAAAAGTACCTACCAACAAACTCCAGCCCCTTCTACGTAGATGGTATAATTTACCGTTGTGTAATAATTTACCGTTGAGTAATGATTTACCGTAGTAATAATTTACCCATCAATAATACTTCAACGTTTGTTCAAGTTTCACTACCTACCAACAAACTCCAATAGAGCCATCATTTTTCAAATTAAATAATATCACAGAACAACCAACTCGACTTCATACTCCGCCAATATAATCAGGTGATCCCTACCAATGATTGGCCGTATTCACAAATTCCTATTGTGGGCGCGTCTCTGGTTACGAGATTTGGTTTGGATTGTATACAATTTCATTCACACTGGAGTCGAAAATGCCTGTCGGTGCAAACTTCGGGGCCTTACTGTGAACGAACGGCTGGACGTACGATGCTCCGGATGGTCTTAAAAAACTCGCAAGTTCAAGAACTATTTAAAACCGTAAAAATATTTACGTAAAAAAATGGTATAGGCGTTTTGAAAATTTCAACCCCTATTTTGAACCCCTTAGAGATGACTCACAGTAACGTCGAGCTTCGAGGACCAACTGGACGCCGGACGGAACCTATAACCCGAATTTCATCAATTTTTTTTCATGGTAACTAAGAAAAGTGGCCCGTACGGCGTACGGCGTACGGCGTACGGCGGACAGACAGAAATATTTTTATTGCAGTTTTGGATTCTACATATCTTGAAACGTAAACCATCAAATTTTGAGGGGGGGTAAGAATTTTTTTTTTCATGCTCGATTCCAATGGTTCATTATTGAAAATAATAAACCAAAATATTTCTGTCTGTCCGCCGTACGCCGTACGGGCCACTTTTCTTAGTTACCATGAAAGAAAATTGATGAAATTCGGGTTATAGGTTCCGTTCGGGGTCTAGTTGGTCCTCGAAGCTCGACGTTACTGTGAGTCATCTCTAAGGGGTTCAAAATAGGGGTTGAAATTTTCAAAACGCCTATACCATTTTTTTACGTAAATATTTTTACGGTTTTAAATACTTCTTGAACTTGCGAGTTTTTTAAGACCATCCGGAGCATCGTACGTCCAGCCGTTCGTTCACAGTAAGGCCCCGAAGTTTGCACCGACAGGCATTTTCGACTCCAGTGTGAATGAAATTGTATACAATTCAAACCAAATCTCGTAACCAGAGACGCGCCCACAATAGGAAATTTGGCGGAGATGAAATCATTGCTCGGGATCACCTGATTATACTTATTGGCGAGTATGAAGTCGAGTTGGTTGTTCTGTGATATTATTTCATTTGAAATACGGCGGACAGACAGAAATATTTTTATTGGCTCTTTTGGAGTTTGTTGGTAGGTAATGAAACTTGAACAAACGTTGAAGTATTATTGATGGGTAAATTATTACTACGGTAAATCATTACTCAACGGTAAATTATTACACAACGGTTCATTATACCATCTACGTAGAAGGGGCTGGAGTTTGTTGGTAGGTACTTTTGCAACTTTTTTCACTCCTCATCAACAATTTCTTTTCAGAACTTCATTATGTGTGTTTCTTTTTGTTAGGTACTGTTTGTCATCGGCAGAATTATTTTAGCAACATTTAACTCGTGATTTAGGTAGGTACCTTACGGGGTTAGGTACTAACCTACGGAGGGTCTGCGATCTACATAATATGTATAGAATAGTACATATCATATTATATAGACGGGTTATCTATACAGAGCTGTGATCTGTAACGGAAGGGTATTCTATACAAAATAATAAACCGTTGTGCAGGGATTTGCAGCGTTTTTGAATAATTCAGTCGTAAAATTTTTACACTCGTGGTCTCATGTGTATATTTATATTTGTGCTCATTCAATTCAAGTAACATGTTGTGATATTTGAATATTACTTAGTGGACCCGAAAGACTCTCACAGTAACCATGAAAGAATCTAGTCACCATTACTGAAATGTCACCTAACCTAATGCTACTACCATCTAGCCCTAACCTATTACTATACCTTGATAAGTATTTTGTAAATTCTGAGTCTAAACACTTATGAATTAATTCGATTCAAAATGCTCCACAAGTAAAAAAAGGAACAGAATCGAAAAATTGTCCAAAATTTCATGTACAAAAATTGTACAAGAACCTGTAAGAGTGATAGAAATTAAAATGGTAATATTTTACTACATGTTAAAGTAGAAAATAACTCAGAGTTAATGCTAAATTTAGATACCAGATGATTAGGTAGGTTGGTAAATACCAACCAGGTCCTTGTAGTATTGACAATGGAGGGTGAGGGGGTAACTGAATGTGTTTGCAGATGTCCTGGAAGGGATTAGGATCATTTGAGTGGGAGAAGGACTGAAGGACACGTGGAGGATGGGTTAATGAAATGTAGATTAGTGGAACATGTGTGACAATTGAGTTGAGCACGTGTATTGGAGAAATAGGGTGGCGATGGGGTAAGGATGGGATGGTTAGAGTGTAAGGTAAAATAGGGTTTGGATGTAAGGTCCAGTTTGGGGGTAGCACATGGGACCACTTGGAGAAGGGATGGAATCAAATTTAGAAACCTTCTCGGTGTGCAGTTAGCGATGTGTGGAACGACGGGGGCAAAGTTTCGATGTGACATTGGGAAGGGGGGGTGTAGCCGTGGAGGAAGGAAGTTGATTCAATAGGCCGGGTTACGACCTCGTGCGGAGGTTGGCGTGGAGGAAGGAAGGTGTAAAAAGGAAACGGGGTTAAAAGGAAAGCGAAGGTGTGTCAAGAAGAGAGGAAGAAAGCGGGGTGAATTTGAGGGGGGGGGGGGGGGTGAAAGGGTGAAGATTAAGGGAAGAAAGAAGAAAAGAGAAAGACGGGATGAGGGCTGGCGAAGGGGATGTGCGGTCCGGGGTTGCGGGCGACCAATGGGGCAAGCCGCACCCCCACCAACCCGTGACGTCATTCCCCCCTCTCGCTCGCCCCCCCCCCCCCCCCACTACCGCTCTACACCCTCCCCTCCGTTTCACCGCCCCTACACTCGTTCCCTAACCCTTATTGCACCTCCATATGACGCCAAACACAATAAACACCACCCTCTCCCCGACACTACAAAACCCTTCGCCCCAACCCGCAACCGTCTCAGCAACACTGCTCAGCTCACACCAAACTAATTACATTCTTCCTTTTACCAATTTCCCTAAAATTGGGTTCTTATTGCTGTTTCCTCTTTCCCCCTCTCTCAAGTCTTTTATATCGTTTAAAGCTCTCCCTCAGCTACCGACATCTTTCAAAAGGAAGCCTGGTTCTTATTACTTCTTTCTTGCTCTTATCTTTTCCAATAAAATTTGAAGGCCGCCTTATGTAGCAGCTACGTCGTATCAATCAAATCGTATCAATATAAATTACAAAAAAATCCAAAATCACTTACACTATTTAAGTCAAATATCCAGCGATTTGACCGTTGCGAAGGCGGCTTCACCCTATGTTCCAATCAACACGATTTTTACGACAAATTCGTAACTAACTTATGATACGATATGGTACCTCTGCCAACAACAGTCACCCTAAATAGGGTTCATGCGAAATTTCAAATTAACTGGAGCAATTGCAACAGGTCCAAAATTTTTGAGTACACGAACATTTCAAAGGTTCCAGATACAAAACCGTTTTAGATCATTCTGAAGCCATCCTTAGAGTTTAACGAAAATGCTCAAGTACCTATGTGATGTCAGACCCGATTCAGCGAAAAATATTCATTTCACCGATCGCCTCGACATTCTTTGTGCCCCATTTACAAAGGGCGCTGACTCAGGAGCTCATTGCGTCCTCGGCCACACGCGCCTGTGTTCGCGCATTATGATTGGTGGAAAACAATACCCCACCAATCATAATGCGCGAACACAGGCGCGTGTGGCCGAGGACGCAATGAGCTCCTGAGTCAGCGCCCTATGTAAATGGGGCACAAAGAATGTCGAGGCGATCGGTGAAATGAATATTTTTCGCTGAATCGGGTTTGACATGTATATAATAATATCACTCCAAGCTATATCTGGCCTCGGCTGCTAAATAAAAAAATTCTAAATGTCGCCAAAATTATTATAATGCAAACAAAAGGATAAGTTCGAGGACGAGCAAAATGTTGCACTTGAAAAAATGGGTCATATTTAATTGTCAAAAATTGCGGAAGATCGGTGAAAATGGCCAAAATTACCAATGACTAAAAATGGCAAAAATCGCGGAAGATTAGGTAAAATTTTTTAAAATCACCTACCTACATTTACCAAAACTGACATCATGTTCTCCAAAAAATGTCTCAGATCTTGATTTCCACTGTGATCACACCAGTATGCTCTGCGCCGACGCAAACTTGAAATCCTGTGTGAGGAATTTGCTACTCGAGGTGATGTACCTCGTCCGAATTCGAGTGCTCTATCTATGTAAAGTGTATCTATGTATAGATCCTGGTGCAGTGAAATTGTTTATACACCGGTTATTTATTTGAATTCTCACACGTGTGACGTGGGGAAGCTATACTGCCGCTGCTTGCGAGTCCGCCATCCTGGTGACCAATTTTAGAAGGAAAAAATTGGAATGTCCTATTGCATTTGGCGTTTTACGAGTTTCTGAACGGATTTTGGTTCCGTCACTGTCTTCTTTTTAGCAAATCCTTGTACCACGCGTAAATATACGAAAGAATGGCCGTTATGATCTCATCCACAGATAATCCCACATGAATTTCATCTAAATCGAAAAGCAGCTTCCGTCTGCGCATGTGCAGACGTGGAAAGACTTCAGACTTCGATTTGATTTCATGTCCTTGTTGTGTTGGTAGATGGTCGGGATACAACCACAAAGAGCAGATCAACTTATACCTACGATGAAATCGTGGAAACCCATTTCAAAGAATAAAAATTGATACAATATGGAATAGAGTAGGGAAGGAGTAGGAAAAAGAGTAGGGAAGGCGTTTCAAATCTGGTTATTAACTTCTAAAGGGTTCTCACAGTAGTATATAAAACTAAAAGTAATCTCAGATCTTCATTAAGTTCAGTTAGAGATAAAATTAATGTTCAAAATAAAAGAGGTGTGCATAAATTAAAGTGGTAATGTGGACTTAACTACAGTGGTCAAACTGGTAGGAAGTTTAGAGAAAGGATAAAGGAACAAGAAAAAGATTTCAGGGACAATAAGCGTGATTCGGCCTTTGCACGTCACTTGAACGATTCCAGTCATAGCTTCAATTTTGATCTTACAGACAGACAGTTTGTTGAGTATCTTCATTTCTGCCCGAAAGGGAGCATGTTGGATGTACTTCGAAAATTATAAATTATTAAGAGTGATATGTTGGGTAAATATTTGAGTTATGTAATTCCTTCAAGTTTTTCTCCAATTCTGCATTCATTCTGTAACACCTTGGTCCCCCACCCCACTCTACCACACACTTTTTGGCATTCACTTCCATGGCAGAATCGACCCCCTTCACTTTGCTCCTTTCATCTTCACAAGCACTCACAATCGTCCGCCTTTCACTTTTTCGGACAATTTATAAGGCCACCATTCAGGTGATTTATAAGGTCAATGTGCTTTCAGCTATTGTTTGTTACTGACGATGTTTTGATCACCGAAACCGGTCTAACAGTGTATTTTTCGTGTATTAGTGGAAACAGATAACCTTTCAACAACTCCATGTTGGTTTATTATTTTCAATAATGAACATTTGGAACCTTGGAGCATGACCAAGTTTTTTTTAACCACCCCCCCCCCCCCCCCTCCCCATCAAAATTTGATGGTTTCCTTTTCAAGGTATGTAGAATCCGAAAATATAATAAAAAACGTCGCACATTATTACACGACGATTTTTTATTTACCTGAATAGGTACCCCTTCTGCGTAGGCCACTGTTTTCTGTGGTCTGTACCCTCGTGATCCCCCCAGGAAAGCCCTAAATCGAGTACTAGAGCAGCCGGCCCGGGAATTACAGTTTCATAAAAATGCGCGGGATTCAATTATTCAATACCTAATGAATTATTTGTTGTTATTCATGAACCATATCATTCGTTCAAGTTGAAAAAGTACGAAGTGCGGCGTACGGCGTACAGACAGAAATGTTTTTATTCCATTTTCGAGTCCTTTGTACCTTGAACGGAAACCATCAAATTTGTGGGGTGGGAGTCGTTGGTTACCTTTAATCGACTCCATTAATTATCGTGAGCCAAAATTAATTAAATTTGGTTTGTAGGTCTCGTCTGGGGACTAGTTGGTCCTCGAAGCTCGGCGTTACTGTCAGTCATCTCTAAGGGGTGAAAAATAGGGGTTGACATTATCAGAACGTCGTAGCACGAAAAGTTTCAATAGATGGGTAGGTATGGCTTCTTTTAACGTTTTTAAACTGATCTCAATCTAAAGCATTTTTTTTAGACCACCCGGAGGATTGTACGACCAGCCATTCACTTGCACCGAAAAGCTTCGTCAACATGATCGTGAATCAATCTGTATAAATCCGGCCCAGATATCATTGCTAGGATTCATCTGATTATAATCATGGATGGCTTTATGAAGTCGAGTTGTTCTGTACTATTATTTCATTTGAAGAATGATGGCTGTTTTGGATTTTGTTGATTTACCTATCAACAACATGAACACATGTTATGCTTCATGAATATCTACAAATAAATTATGCATTATTGAATCCCGTGCATTTGTATGAAACTTTAATTCCCGGGCAGGCTTCAGTACCCGATTCAGGGCTTTTCTGTGGGGATCACGAGGCTTTATTTGTTTATTTGGTAAAGCACGAGCGAGCCCAATTACAAGCATATTGTTAATATAATAGAGCAAGTCATGGTATAATACTAATACTAAAGAATGATAAAGAGAAGAACTAGTAGTAAACACTTAACTGAATGAGACGGGAGATGAGTAGATTAAAGATTTTAGTAAAAACAAAGAATGGGAGAAAAAATCATAGTCGGGGTGTGTACAAAGAAGGAGGTTTGCAGAACGGGGAAGTCTAGCTAATGGACGGTTCAACAGGTAGTTTGTTGCGCAAAAGGGGACTTTAAACAACAACGATGACCGGGCACAGGGGCGAGGCACCAGGAAACAGATCTCCTCCAGCAGAGCAGGGCAGTTCAACCGGCCGTTGATCAACTTGTGGAGCAGCACGAGATCAGCAATGCAACGCCGTTTACTCAAAGGCAGCAGGTTACAGGTGACGAGCAATGATTTGTAGTTCACATCGCGTTGTGGTATTCCCTGCTTGAAGGCTATGTATCGCAGAAACCTGCTCTGCACCCTCTCGAGGCTGTAATATGGGTTGTGTAGAAGGGAGACCAGACTGTGCAGGCATATTCAAGCCTCTGGAGTACCAGTGCTCTGTAAAGCAGATATATAGCCGCTTCAGGAACCCAAGAGCCCTGAAGGCTCCGTTACAGATATGGTTAATATGTCCATAAAACGACAACTTACTATCTAATAGCACACCCAAGTCCGTGGTCTCACTAACCCTCCTCAGAGGAGCACCACCTAAAGTGTAGTCATACACGATGTATCAGCTGAACGGCTAAACGAGATAACTGAGCACTTTGAAGGGTTCAGAAAGAGGCTGTTTTCATTGCACCAGCATTCAAGGTTCACGATCGCTCTCTGCAACAAGCCACAGCTCTGAGGAGAATCAACGTAACAGAAGATTTTTAAATCGTCTGCAAACAAAAGGCACTCCACGCCAGGCCCCACACCGCCAACAACACCGTTTATTACCAGCAGGAAACAAAAAGGTCCGATGTGACTTCCTTGTGGGACTCCTGATGTAGCCACAAACGACGAAGACAGAGCTCCCCTCACTCGTATGGTAAGACGCCTCTGGTCGAGATACGAAGAGATCCAACGTAAGAATGGACCATGGACTCCAAGGGACCCCAGCAAAGCGGTAAAATGTCGATGCGAGCGCTTATCAAAAGCTTTTGCAAAATCAGTTGAGACAAGATCAGTCTGGAAACCTTGGCTGAAACCTTGCATGACATATTCTTGTAGCTGCATTAAATTGGTCACAGTGGATCTGCCACGTATGAAACCATGTTGAAACCATGTCTGTGGGGATCACGAGGGTAGGTATTGACCTTTGATCTCCGCAGAAGGGGCATCTGTACAGGTAAACAATAAACCGTTGTGTAATAATTTGCAGCGTTTTATTCTTTGAGGTCAACTTACATTTATATCCTGATATGGCAAACTTTTGAATCCATAGCGATGTTGTATTTTCAACGAAAACCCGTCGAAAAGGGGGGTTGTAGAATCGGGTCCTCCCATTGTCCCGTGAAAAAGGCACCCAAGCAGAGCACAAGGACTACAACCCTTTCTTGCCGCCGCATCAACCAAAGCGATAAAAGGGGTCTTTCTCCTCCTCCCCTACCCCGCTTTACGCCGCTCTCGGACTTTATATCACTTTACTGAAAAGCGGTAAGAAAAGAGGGGTTGACCTTTTTCCACCGGGGGTGAGAATTATTAATTAGCGGGGAGAAAAAACCGGCGACGGGGTTTTTGGATGTCAGGGGTATTTTAAAAGGGGTTGCGGAAGAGATGAGAAGTCACGGCTTGGCAACCTTAGAGGGATCTCGCAATATCGTAGGACCTTCCGAAATATCACGGCGGGACCTTTTGAAGCAACCCTTTCCTTTTGAGCCCTCGCCCTCGCGGCCGTGTTTCCTTTTGAACAACCCTTTTCCCTGGTACCCTTTCGCCCGCAAGGACACCTTCGGGAGGCGAGCGGGGAGGAACTTTTGTGTCTTGACTTCTAAGGCGACTTTTCCCCGCTTCTGCAACCTTTACGAGGTTTTTGTAACGGGTTGCAAGAGCCGGAGCTTAACAATGGGAGTTCAACATTCAAAGCGACCGGAGAGGGAGAGAAGTCGTCGGAAACAACGGAGCAGGTCGTGCGTCGATGATGAGGAGTTTGGAATGTGATTTCTCCGGCTTTCTACGGGCTCGCTCGCTCACACAAGACGCTTGTTAGATTCGCCTGGTGTGGATGAGACTTCCAAAGCGTCCTTCGTGTGAACAGGTGAAAGATTCACCGCCACAGCTACACCACGCGTGTACTGATTCAAAAGGCTGTTATCGATCGAACTGTCATGTTTCATTAACATGTAAACGTTAAATAACTTGTTGAGAATAACAGGCTGTTTGTTCATGATGACAAGCTTTTTTAACCGACTTCAAAAAACTGCAAATTATTACACAAAGGTTTATTATTTACCTGTATAGATACCCCTTCTAGATCGAGTACTGGAGCCGGCCCCGGAATTAAAGTTTCGTACAAATGCGAGGGATTCAATAATTCAATCATTAGTTATTTTTAGTTATTCATGCAGCATAAGGCAAATAATAAACCGTTCTGTAATAATGTGTAATAATTTACCTGTATAGGTGCCCCTTCTGCGTAGATAGTATAATAAACCGTTGTGTAATAATTTACCTGCGTATAGGTGCCCCTTCTACGTAGATAGTATAATAAACCGTTGCGTAATAATTTACCGTTGTGTAATAATTTACCCAGTAATACTTCGCTTGTTCCGGTTGCAAAAGTGCCTATCAACAAAATCAAAAGACCTATCATTTTTCAAATGAAATAACATCACAGAACAACCAACTTGACTTCATAAAGCCATACGTGATTATAATCAGGTGCTCCCTAGCAATGATATCTGGGCCGGATTTATACCGTTTGATTCACGATCATGTTGACGAATCTTTTCGGTGGAAACGAACTGGTGGTCATACAGTGCTCCGGATGGTCTCAAAAAATTCTTTAGTTCAAGATCAATCTAAAAACGTAAAAAAACCCATACCCTTCTATTTAAAGTTTTCGAGCTACGGCGTTCTGAAAATTTCAACCCCTATTTTTCACCCGTTAGAGATAAATGACAGTAACGCCGAGCTTCAAGGACCAACTAGACCCCAAACGGGACCTACAAACCAAATTCCATTTATCTCGATTCATGGTTAAGGAAAGTGCGAAGTACGGCGTACGGTGTACGGAGTACGGCGGGCAGACAGACTTTTTTTTTATTGCATTTTCGGATTCTACATGCTTTGAAACGTAAACCACATTTTGACGGGGGGGGTTAAACTCTTTTTTTTCCATGCTCGATTCAAAAGGTTCATTATTGAAAATAATAAGCCAAAAGGGAGGAGGTCCTCAATTCGACCTTCCTCCTTAATGTCCTCCAAAATTAACATTTCCACTACCGTTCTGCGTTTTAGAAATCAATGAACATTTTTGGTTTCATGTCTGTCTGTCGGTCCGTCTGTCTGTCTGTCTGTGGTCAACTCCTTGTAACGCCCATAACTACCCGAAATAATGGTCGAAATCGGCTGAAATTTGGAGGGTGGGTGCGGGTTGGGTCACAGATGGTCCCATACCAAAAACATTGGAAAAGTACGGTAACTTCCATTTGCGCATGCAAAAAACGTGAAAACTTGAAACGCCTATAACTACCTTAAATATTGTTGAGATTAATATTCAAACTTGGAGGATCGATCAGGAATAATACTCTGATTGTTCCACATGAATTTCGTTGGAATCGTACTGTAACGTTCGTCTGCGCATGCGCGAAGATGAAATATTGACCGTTTACTTGTAACGCTTCTAACTACGCGAAAAATAGGTAGAGAGCTGAAATTTTCCGGGCACACGTGGTTGAATCGCAGATGGATCAAAATTATTGACATCGTACCGTAACTATCTTAACTCTTAACTATCTTGCAAACCACCGTAAAGCGGTGAAATTTGGAAGGTAGATGGAGGTGAGGTGTTCGATGGTCTCAAATGCATTCAGCCAAGTTTGGACTATAACTATCGTCTACGCATGCGCAAACGAAAAACCCTTGTGGCGTTTGTCCGACTTCCAACCTATATCCACCGACAGGAACTACCCATGTAGGTAATACTGTTAGTCCACACGACCTGAGTCGTTTAGTAATTAACCCATGCATGGATACTCAACCTGTCCACTGAATGTACCTACCCAACTATTCTATACGTTCATGTAATTCAAGTGAGGAAGCTATACGACTCGAATGCAGTTTTTGTTAAAAAAAAAAAATATTTGTTCAGCTATTATTCCGAAACTACAGGGCCAATTTCGATGAATCTTTTTCCAAATGAAAGAGCATCATCCCCCGGTGATCCCATACTAGGTTTTGAATTTAAAAAAAAAAAAACTTTAAAAAATCGCACTAAACAGCCAAAAATAAAATAAAATTTCAAAAACTGACTTCAAAAAAGCTGTACAAAAATAAAAAGGAAAGAATAATTTTATACTGAACAAAATACAGAATTTACTCAAAATCAATACAACAAAATTTTTGAAGTCGGCACCAAGTTTCAAATAAAAACCCCACACACAGACTTCATGTTGTATCCCTTGGTTTTTATGAATTTTAGTTACAATTTGGCGCCGACTTTAAAAATGTTGTTATATTGGCTTTGAATAAATTAATTATGTACGTTTGTTCAACATAAAAATTATTCTTTATTTTTTCTTCTATACAGATTTGTTGAAGTCGGTTTTTCTTTTCTTTTTTTTTTTTTTTAAATTTGTCTGTCTGTTATGCAAGTTTGTTCTGTGCTTATAGCATTAGCTGCACTCAGAACTACAGGTAGGTATGTACTTCTTTTATCATACCTACCTACCTATCTAAAAATAACAAACCAAAAAATGGTAATGGAAGTATATTACACATGAACTGAATAACAAAGAGACTTACAGAAAGCTCAAAGAAGTAAGATATTTTTAATAAAGTTCACAATAATTCATTTATAGTGATATAATGAATTATATAATTGTCTGGAAGCTTTTAGAAGCGCGTGTCAAGCCATCACAGAAAATTGTATAGAAAACAGCTTCAATGAACTACCTAAGTAACAAGCCTGAAAATATTATCAAACGAAACAAGTGCAAACAGGATAACAGTTTGGAGACTGTGTTGTATACTGTTGTTTTTTTCACATAACTGCCAAGATGACAGGAAAATCGCTACGAGGTTCTTACTACACTTAGTCAACTCTTGTGTGTATCTATAAGATGTTACTTACTTATGTATGGATTCTTTGATTCTGGTTGATTGTTCGGAAATTCTTAAAACGAGGCAGAAAAAACAAATTCGAATCAAGAAATACCGAATACTAACCCGAGATCGAGAAATCTAACGTTCCTACACATTTTTCATTTAAGGGTAAATTTCATGGATTGTAGAGAGAATTTCAAGCGATGGCTGCAATTTTCAATAGATGAATTATTTTCAATGAATACCTCAAAAAGTTTTGATGAATTTGCTTGAACAAAGAAATGGGATTAAGAGTTGTTTCAGAGGAATAATTACTTCAATGAATATACTAGCATGAACATACCTGTACATGGAAAGTAGAAATTAAAACCATGTATGTATAAGGTATTGGAAAAACTAGTAATAATGGGGAGAGCTCGTCTCCCCGTAATGCGATATTGCTGTAGTTTCCCTCGCGTCAGACGAGGCTTACGGTTGAGGTACACTTTTGATGAATATGTACCTATAAGATTTTATATTTTTTAAATTATACGACTACATAATACATATGACGTACTGTTACAGGTCTGGCGCAGCAGCTGGGAGAAAATGGGTGGACTAGAGGTTATCCTTATCTCCCTCCGCCGCCGCCCCTCCATCACTCTCAGCTTTTAGCGCTGTCAGCAGGACATCATCCTCCTCCCGCCGGTAACTATCTGACAAATATATCCACAAGAAAAATAATTCCTACGTCATTACTAAAGTAAAGGTCCGAAAATGACAATGGCGAAGTATTATTCAGTTGTCATCATCTGTCAATACGTCACTATACTACATCTAAAAATTTAATACTTACTTTCACACACCACATATCCGATTGCTACTCTGCGATGGATTGAGATATGTATAATAATATGTAACAAAAATAACATGATACGGTCTTGATGGCACAATGCCCGTGGATCCGGAGATCGCCTTCCACCGGTTCAGAAACATTTTCATACGGAGAGGAAACTGTTTGCTTTATAATTTTAGAATCTTTCGACATGTACAGTATTATTCAAAATATACAGTTATTCAACATTTCAAACCTAGGAGTTATTCAACATCATACAGACCAATATAAAATTTTTTGGTTTTACGGTAATACCTGCATCTCTGTCAGTGATGGCTTTTATTGTACGTTTTTTCCCAACACTTATAGTTGTTATAATATTGAAGTGATTCGCCAGATAATGTCTAGGTATTTGTAGGCTGAATCGAAATATTATCCAAGTAGCCAGCGCATTTATCAGCTCCGTTCAAAAACCTTAGAGATGAATGACAACGTCGAGCTTCGAGGACCAACTAGACCCCGAACGGAACCTATAACCCGAATTTCATCAATTTTGTTTCATGGTAACTAAGAAAAGTGGCCAGTACAGCGTACGGCGAACAGACAGAAATTGTTTTATTGCATTTTCAGATTCTACATACCTTGAAACGTAAAACATCAAATTTTGAGGCGGGGGGGGGGGGGGGGGGGGTTAGAATTTTTTTTTTCATGCTCGATTCCAATGGTTCATTATTGAAAATTATAAACCAAAATACCTGTACAGTTTCCAAGACACTAAGGTAAGTTTTGCCCAGAAAAGATTGTCGGATGTTTTGGTTTATTTGATAAAAGGACCACACCTAATGAAGTGTTTCATGGTTCCATTCTCTCAGTTACATATAGGGAACATACATTTATATTTCTTTCGATCCTCAGTTTGTGGTTTAAAGTTAAGACTTCACACCTGGCACGAAACATAATTTTAATTCACGTGGGAAAATTCCCTTCCATCCGTGATATATGGAGTAACGAGTATTAGTTTTTTATAAAGAAACGGAACTCTGCAGCACTTGCCATCTATTTTACGGAAGGTTCCTTTTATGTACTTATTTAGTTCCATCCTTCTGTCCTGAGATATTATACGTTGCAGTACCTGTAATCGTTGTATCTGACCGATAACCGCTGTTCATTAATACAGGTGACCTTGGATAGGAATTCTTTCACCATTGACTACAAGTCCTTATAATTATGCATTTGAAAGAATTCAATCAATCAATTAGCAACAGCTATTTAAAACACAAAATTAATTAATATAGAAATTAACACAGACCAGTTTGAATGGTAGGATGTCACTGATTTTAAATGAGTGATGAAATGAGAAGATATCTGTCGAGAACGCAGGTTTGTGGGTTTTGGAATAAAAAAAACGCTGCAAATCCCTGCACAACGGTTTATTATTTTGTACAGAATACCCTCCTGTTACAGATCACAGGTCTCTGTATAGATAACCCGTGTATATAATATAATATGTACTATTCTACACATATTATATGTAGATCGCGGACCCTCCGTAGGTTAGTACCTAACCCCGCACTCGTTACTAGGTTAAAAGCCTCCCAACCTGAACAGTTGTGTAATAATTTACCCGTATAGGTTCCCCTTCTACGAAGATAGAATAATGAACCGTTGTGTAATAATTTGCCCATCAATAATACTTCAACGGTTGTTCAAGTTGCAAAAGTACCTATCAACAAAATCCAGCCCCTTCTTGGTAGATGAGCCGTTGTGTAATAATTTACCGTTGTCTATTAATTTACCGTGGTGTAATAATTTACCGTTGTGTAATAATTTACCGTTGTGTAATAATTTACCGTTGTGTAATAATTTGCCATTGTGTAATAATTTACCCATAAATAATACTTCAACGGTTGTTCAAGTTGCAAAAGTACCTATAAACAAAAGCCAGCCCATTCTGGGTAGATGAGCCGTTGTGTAATAATATACCGTTGTGTAATAATTTGCCATTGTGTAATAATTTACCCATGAATAATACTTCAACGGTTGTTCAAGTTGCAAAAGTAGGTACCTATCAACAAAATCCAGCCCCTTCTGGGTAGATGAGCCGTTGTGTAATAATTTACCGTGGTGTAATAATTTACCGGTGTGTAATAATTTACTGTTGTGTAATAATTTGCCGGTGTGTAATAATTTACCCATCAATAATACTTCAACGTTTGTTCAAGTTCCAAAACAACATCCAGTAGTCCATCACTTATAAAAAAAATGAAATAATATCGCAGAACAACCAACTCGACTTCATACAGCCATCCTTGATTACAATCAGATGCTCCGTAGTTATGATATCCGGGCCGGATTTATGCACCGGGTGGTCTCAAAAAATTGCTTAGCTCAAGACAAATTTAATACTTAACCTAAAAAAAACCATACCCTTCCATCGAAAGTTTTCGAGCTACGGCGTTCTGAAAATTTCAACCCCTATTTTGAACCCCTTAGAGATGACTGATAGTAACGTAGAGCTTCGAGGACCAACTAAACCCCGAACGGAACCTATAACCCGGATTTCATCAATTTTTTTCATGTTAATTAAGAAAAGTGGCCCGTACGGCGTACGGCGGACAGACAGAAATATTTTTATTGCAGTTTTGGATTCTACCTACCTTGAAACGTAAAACATCAAATTTTGAGGGGGGTAAGAATTTCTTGTTCATGCTCGATTCCAATGGTTCATTATTAAAATAATAAACCAAAATGTATGTTTTGCTAACTATAAGCAACATCATAATGTAACACTAGGGATTTAAATGGAAGAAGAAAAAAATCTAAAGCCCACTTATACAAGCAAGAAAGATACCATAAATATCTTCATGCCTAAAGAGTTTGTACAAATCTACCAGTTAAACTCCGCTATCAGTTCTGTCCTGTGTTGCACCTCCATCGTCCAGGACGTCAAGTGTTTGTCATCTTCAGGGATTCCTTTATTACGCAATGAACATGTGAGCGCGAATCATCAGGTTAACAGCAGTGAACCCCAAAATCCACCTAAGGACCCTATTGGGTATCGCTACTTCACGGTCAAACTGTGTGAAGTGCAAATTCCTGAGGGAATTTGAGAATTGGGGTGAGTCTGGGATGAGTAGACATCCATACAAATCGCTGATAAAATTGGCAAGTTTTTGGCTTGTGGATTCTTCAACCAATGCGCTCTGAAAGTGATACTGCATTACTAAGATGGTTTTGCCAGGATTAGCCAGGATTATGCAGGCAGTTTTGCTTTTCCTCTCTATCTGATAAACCCAAGGCAAGAAGCTACAAGATTTTGGTACATACAACTTACTTTTAAAAATTCTAATCAGAAAGAAGGGAGACAAACGATCTGCACATAAATCCATGGGAATGAAAGAGTCTCTGGAAAGGGAACTATTATATGGAGTAGCTGAATGTACTTTGCGTGGAGAGCGATCGGTCATGAAAGGAGGAAAACTGGCCAGTTGCCAACCTTGGAAATAACAAACGATCGACCCCCCCCCCCCCCCCCAAAAGACCCCCTGTAGACCATTCGTCTTCTATCTGGACATCAAATCTTCAGTTTCTCGGAGAAATCGCCGGCCAAACGGTTCGTTCCAATCTGATTTATTGTATCGAGTTACGATAAGGGGCCCAAGTGGTCAAGGATCTTCTCGTTTAAGGACCGCCGAATGTGTTTCGATCCGTAGAATTGCACCTGTTCAACGGGAATGCATCAGTCGAATTGCTTCCTCTCGTACTGCGGACGGGCTTATTCGGTGAGGCTTCCCGAACTCACGGGAAGGCGGAAAAACTGAACTAAATGAGATACCATTATGCACTGGCGACCCAGAACTACTACGAACTAAATCACTCGCGAAGAAATCGTGGAAACCCAGTTCAAAGAAAAACGGAGTTATTGAAATAATAGTACCTATACCTATTTCCACTAATACACGAAAAACGCGAAAAAAACGCGTTTCGATGATCAAACCATCGTCAGTAACACACAATAACGTTACTGGCGATGGTTATTGTGTGTAACTGACGATGGTTTGATCACCGAAACGGTTTTTTTCGCGTTTTTCATGTACCTATTAGTGGAAATAGACAATTTTTTCAATAACTCCGTTTTTCCCAGAACTACTAGGTACATGGACATTCTTTCGGAACATTAGGAGCTGAATGATTGAATACTTAGGCATCTAACTTCTTTAAACCACATACATATACTCGATTCCACAACGAGTTTTACGCAGTTTCGCAGAGAGGTTCACTAGCAGCAGAGGGACAATGGGATATGCGCATTTAATTTATGCATTTAATTTATTTTATTTTTTTAATGTAAGTAAATTCCATCTCTTGAATTTTGACACCAACCGCACTGTCCTACGATAAATAGTTCTTTTTCAATGCTCTTTCAAAGATTTTAGAAGTTCTGACTTCATTGCACCCCTCTCGTCCGGGCGGGACCCCCTGCCAACTGTGACTTCAGAACTTCTGGAAACTTAGAAAAAAATCATAGAAACGCAACTGCTAATCGTAGGACACTGCGGTTGGTGTCAAAGTTATCCGAAAAGAATCTAGTTTGATTAAAAACCGATATAAACCGTTTTGAGACCCATGCGCATACCCCATTAACCCTTCAGCACTCGCGTCGTTTTACACACATGAGCACTCGCGACGAGCAATGTTTGTTGGTAAAAAGGTAATAAAACGAACAAACAGACACATTTCCTGAAAGAGTGACTAATTCTCTTTAATAAAGAAAACTAAAAATAGTACAAAGCTCTGTCTTGGTATTTTTAAGATTCACGGGGAGGGCAAACAAGAAAATATTATGGTTCTATAATTTTTGACTAGCAATATTCAACACACTTTGAAAAAAATTAAATTATTTCGCCTACGAAACGAGGTTTTTAGACCAAGAAACATAACAGTTACACAATAAGGTGCTCAGTTGACTAAACCACGAGTCATTTCAAGCATTTCCTTGCTTAGAATATGAGGAGTAACAACAGATCTCAAATTGGCTGATTTCGTTGCTGATGAGGAAATTTTAATTGATCGGGAGAAATGACGTAACAGGTACTTACTTTGTTTCCAACATTACCGACTGACTTGCAGTGACGAAACAGTAAAGTTCTTCCTCCACGTCAAAGTTTGGATGTTGCTCGAAACATGACTTTCATCAAGTTCCAACGACTTTTTCGTCACTCGACCTTTTTAAAACAATTTTAAATTTATATTCTACTTTGTTAAAAGATGTCAAAACTGATTATTTTCGATAATTTACTTGAACCAATATGAATAATCCTGCTTCAGCCGATTCATGAATTATGTCTATCGAGTGTCCAGTCCACCAATCATCAGTGAGATCATCAAATCTGTATGAACGTCAGGTACCGAAACAGTACTAACTTATCGCTCATTACCACGTGCACTTTCAAACTAAACATTGGGTACCCACGGTGGTGCTCGTCATTGAGCCGTTCTGCTATCTGATTCATGTTCATGTTGACGATCTCTACCGGTCAAACTTCAAAGAATGTTGAGCGGACGGACCGATTCTATATGGAATGCCACCACTTCTTGTGTCAGGATGGCTGTTTATTGAACAGTTGCTGTATCGCTTTCAGACTGATATTTTCTTTGAAAAGGATAGAGAAGATACCTAAATGATATGGGAGGATTCATGGTGGTGTATTGTGTAGCACCTAGCGGTTAGTAAGTTGGAAAACATTAAAACTATTGTTGTCCACAACTAGAAATTCATCTAAAACTAGCGTGTCCATTTTGGAGGGAAAATTTGTAAGAGGGTGTTATAAAAATTGTTTACTGAGCGAATACATAACACCCCATTAAAATATTTTCTTTTACGTTTCAAGGTGCGTAGATTCCAAAAATGCAATCAATATCCGTCCGCCGTACGCCTTATCTACTTTATTTTCGGTCTAAAAATTCGTTCTTTCGCACACATGTTCCATTGGGGCCCTAGTTGTGTCCCTAAACTTTGCAGCCCGATCGGAATATACCCAAGGGTGTTATGGGTGACAATTTTTGCAAAAATAGGGTTTTTGGGGTTTTTAGTACGTGAGGTATAGTTTTCCATGGTTTTGTTAGGGCGAGGAGATGGAATGTGATGTCGATTTTTGCCAATGAGCGAAGAATTGAGGTTCTAACAAAATTTTAGCCTTAAATTTACCTTATCTTAAATTTTGGTCTAAAATAGCCATTTTCCCGCACCCATGCTCTATTTCGGTATTAGTTGTGCTCTGAAGCTCGGCAGCCCGATCGGAACACACCCAGGGGTGTTGTGGGGGGGGGGGGAATGGGTGTAAAAAGAGGGGTTTTCGAGGTTTTTTTTGACGTTTTAGTGAACGTGAGCTTGTGCTGTACCGTTTTCCATTTTGTTTAGGGCGAGAAGACCGAATATGAAGTTCATTTTGACTAAGAGTGATGAACTGAGGTTGTAACGAAGGTTCAGCTCCCAAAATTCATTTTTTATGAGTCAAAAACCTGGGAAATTCTCTAAAATCACCATAAGTTTTTATATTAACACTAGAAGTAGTATTAGCGGGTGAATAGACAATTAAACGGCACTTACCAGTGATCAAACATAATCTGTTTTAAAAAAGAAGAAAAAATAAAAAAAGGAGCTGAATTAGTATTTTTGGGGGTCAAAATTGGTGGAAACCATCAAAAATAACTATTCAATTATTGCACATGAAAGAAACAATAAATGCACAGCCAAAATTTATGTCCAATAGGATAATAAACCTATGTGAAAAGGACTTTGCAGCCTTTTTGGTTTATTATTTTCAATAATGAACCATTGGAATCGAGCATGAAAAAAAAAATTCTTACCCCCCCTCAAAATTTGATGGTTTACGTTTCAAGATATGTAGAATCCAAAACTGCAATAAAAATATTTCTGTCTGTCCGCCGTACGCCGTACGCCGTACGCCGTACGCCGTACGCCGTACGCCGTACGGGCCACTTTTCTTAGTTACCATGAAAAAAAATTGATGAAATTCGGGTTATAGGTTCCGTTCGGCGTCTAGTTGGTCCTCGAAGCTCGACGTTACTGTGAGTCATCTCTAAGGGGTTCAAAATAGGGGTTGAAATTTTCAAAACGCCTATACCATTTTTTTACGTAAATATTTTTACGGTTTTAAATAGTTCTTGAACTTGCGAGTTTTTTAAGACCATCCGGAGCACCGTACGTCCAGCCGTTCGTTCACAGTAAGGCCCCGAAGTTTGCACCGACAGGCATTTTCGACTCCAGTGTGAATGAAATTGTATACAATCCAAACCAAATCTCGTAACCAGAGACGCGCCCACAATAGGAATTTGTGAATACGGCCAATCATTGGTAGGGATCACCTGATTATATTGGCGGAGTATGAAGTCGAGTTGGTTGTTCTGTGATATTATTTAATTTGAAAAATGATGGCTCTATTGGAGTTTGTTGGTAGGTAGTGAAACTTGAACAAACGTTGAAGTATTATTGATGGGTAAATTATTACTACGGTAAATCATTACTCAACGGTAAATTATTACAGAACGGTAAATTATACCATCTACGTAGAAGGGGCTGGAGTTTGTTGGTAGGTACTTTTGCAACTTTTTTCACTCCTCATCAACAATTTCTTTTCAGAACTTCATTATGTGTGTTTCTTTTTGTTAGGTACTGTTTGTCATCGGCAGAATTATTTTAGCAACATTTAACTCGTGATTTAGGTAGGTACCTAGTAACGAGTACGGGGTTAGGTACTAACCTACGGAGTGTCTGCGATCTACATAATATGCATATAATAGAATAGTACATATCATATTATATAGACGGGTTATCTATACATAGAGCTGTGATCTGTAACAGAAGGGTATTCTATACAAAATAATAAACCGTTGTGCAGGGATTTGCAGCGTTTTTTATATTATTATTCCGTTCTTCACTATCTCCACACTAACACTGCACAAGATCCAAAACTGATTTGTAAGATCTTCCCAGCACAAATAATTTGACAGCAAAATTCGTTGACGTGTTTCAGATGTGTGCCGCGAGCCGCTCGGTCCGATCACGGTGACGGTCGCCGGCTCCGAAGACAAGAGTCAGGACGGTCAGAACGGCACCGGACTCCTTACAACGGCGCCAAGCGACCACCACAGGCCGTCGTCGTCGTCCGGTGGCTCCGGCGGGACGTCGCCCGACCCCCGGCCCCCGACGCCACCGCCTCCGACACTCGGTCTCCATCACCCGGCCTTCTTCAGCCTCCTCCTCCAGGCTCCCCTTCTGCCTCCGTCCCACTGGCTCTACCCGCATCTCTATCCGCCGCTCGTCCGCCCTGTCGACCCTCCGCCTCCGAGTCCGCCGCCCAAGACGTCCCCGAAGACATCGGGGAACAAACGGTCGAACGAAGTTTGGCGGCCCTACTAACTGGTTTGCAGTTACCTACCTCGAGTTCTTGGGACTCTAAGTTTAACCGAGAATCCTCATTTCTAGTCCAAACTGACTTATCGAGTTTTATTTTGTGTTACCTACTTATATATTCAACAAATATCACCTTGCCACCACTCATTTGCCACTACCAAGTGCAATCCCACGATATATAGATTTTCCAAATTTAATTCAACATTTTCCATCAATTGAATTCAACATTTTCCATCAATTGAATTCAACATTTTCCATCAAATGAATTCAACATTTTCCATCAATTGAATTCAACATTTTCCAAATAGAATTCAACATTAAGCAAGATTCTAAAAATAATACCCAAAATAAGTGTACATACCTAGTCGTAATTGTAATAATTCTGAAAAAAATAGTTAGCTATTCTTCCAAATTATGAAAGCTCACAAATATCGCAGTTTGAGTCATTATAAGAACACTATAACACCATCAAAACACGCGAAAAGCAACAACAAAAATTCAGTCTTGTGGCATAGGCCCAATTCTGCCATCCAACGCAAGAAAGCCGTAGAACAAGGAAATCTAGTTTTGAGAAAAACGAGGTACCTAACGTTTTTAAGCTGTAAAATGGGCATTCTTCAATATTTTCTAATGATTTTTTTTGTTGCTGATCCAAATTTAGTTTCTACGTCTGTAGCAGCAAGGCGCCATTTTGGAAGAATACATACGAATTTATGTAAGCAACTGTTTTTCTCCATTGTAGAAGATGAGGTAAATGTTGCTTCAAACAACGGTAGAGGGTCCGCTATTGCTTTTCTTCGTTGGACGCTCATGCTACGGTTGTTTCCCACACTAATTGCTGGAGATTTTCTCCCCTTTCCCAAAGAGAAAAACAGTACCTTTATTTTTCCTTGTAAAATGCGACTTACCGCGATGTGGAAGCACCACCTACGGTCGTTCGCTCGAAGCTTTTGGCGCTCATCACAATCGAAAAACGGTACCGCCTGACGAATTCAGACAATTATGAGAGGGACAACCATTAAATTAAATTCACTGTTCCAATGAATTAACATCGTAGGTCTGGGATCTACTGTTTTTATTTGTTGGAAGAACTACTACTGCGTTTCATCGTTGGAAAACCATCAAAACCTCGAAAAACCGTAGACGTTTTCCTTCAGTAACTTTTTAGGGACCAAAATCTCTAAATTGGAAAAAAATCGAGTCTACGGCTTTTTTACTTTGGAGGGCAGAATTGCCTTTTCTTGTTATCGCGCGGGAGGATCGGAAACAACCATTCAGCAGAGATTATCAAACACAATCCGTAAAAAAAACCTCCGTTCGGAGTATTGAAATGTTGAATTCAATTTGAAAAATGTTAGAGTCAATTTGGAAAAGCTGTAACACATACTCACAAAAACGCCAACCAATATGAGACAGTACCTTCCTCTGGGATTGTATACCTCCGTGGAACGAATGAATGATGCAATGGATGGATGGAGTACCAGCATCCGAAGAAGTTTCAAGGCTCACTGCATCCCCATATATGAGCGACATTAGGAAGTAACGGACCTACTTACTTAATCTCCCTCTGTAGTACCTACCTCTTCATTATCAAACATTTTCTACAGTTTTAAACTATAAAACATGCAGATGTTAAAATTTGTTGCACTCCAAAGGTTTCTGTTTTTCAAATAATCGTAAAGTGTACACAATGGGGAATACCAACAATACCAACATACTTATATACATTTTTTTATAGTTTTCTAATTTGACAGCAGACATTGAGATGAGATGGTACATGTTTCTCATTTGGACGATACATAAGTAGTTAATTTTTAATTAATTGTGGACGTTTTTATGACGTCATTGCTGCCTCTATGTATACAGCTCGTTTAATGTAATTCACGACAGAGGTGAGCATATATCCATGTTGGCCCAGGCAGAGTACTGCCCGAGAAGTCTGTTTTACTATGCTGTATCATAGAGGGAGAAGTAGTGGCAAAGACGTCAATCCCGCTTTCACAGTAATTTTGGAAAATCAACAAACAATAATTATATGTTATTCCGGCGAACCGATTCGATTTTTCCAATCAACAAACAACAAAAACAGCAAACCTGGGAAAAATAAGCAGTTCAGAACGATGCAGAACAATGGGTAGGTATTCCCTATTATGTCCTCCCCACATTTTTGTTAATTTTAGATGATTATTCACATTTTAAGCAATTATTATCTATCGAGTAAAAAAAACTCAATTTTTTACCTTTTTGTCTGCACTGAAATATTACTGGGTAGGTATTGAAATAGTCTTTGTCTATCTCGTGTCATCGTCTCATAACATTTTCGGTGATTTTTCGACGATTTTCGACCCTCAAAAACTCAAGTTTGATTAACTTTCTATTTTTGAATCCCACCTACCTTTTTGTTGCCAGTTTGACGGAATGTCCAAATATTCGCTGCTCCTAATCGATATGATATAAGACGTAACACGGATGTTGTTTGCTGGAGTGATCGCATAGTGGCGGAAGCTCCTACGTGAGTGTGAGGTTATGCCTTTCGAAGGCAAATGTCAAATTCGTGAGTTAACCGAACAAAGTATATAATTATGTACCTAGTTGGTATTAGAATCTTAACCAATCCCAACAGCGTTGCTGCACGGTAGAAGCCATTGTTAGATACCAATGAAATGTGATAATAATAAACTATGCATTGTATAACAAAGACAGTTGGACTGACGTTGGGAGAAGAAGTCTCAAGACACAGAGGCACTTTGTACTACGAGGCTCTTATATTACATTCATCGTGTTTATGATTACAGTCTCCAGTAAGTCAGGTCATACGTTGGAATGCTCCATATTAATTTAAGTTCGGAGACCTCTTGTTCATAATCAGTGTTAAAACACGTGGGTGTTGAAGTTCGTCCCATTATGGGGGTCATTTTTAGGTGTCTTCATTGTACATAGCCTCATCGTAAATCTAACATTTAAGTATTGTAAATATTGTTCTTATCGTTATTGCAAATTGTTTCTCGTCCCTCCCCCTCACGATTAATAAAGATTTGAATCAGCAACAATTTTTTAACTGAATGTGATTACTAATGATGTACCTACTTTTTAGAAATTCACTACACAAATTATGATCCTGATATCGGGACATTTCGTGTACCTACCTAATTTTAAAAAGAGTATCGAAACAAAAGGATCCTCCATTTGTTAAATTCTTGTCAATATGTATATATAAATATAATGGTTTATGTGCATCACATTTATGCAAGAACGATTGTGTCAAAATAAAATTAAGTCAAGAGAGCGTCAAAATATTTCATTTCCCTTCTTCACATCAGTCTGAACGGAAAGCTGAAGGAAGATTTTCAAGTTCAACGCCACGATCCAGTTGGGCTAGTACATCAGGTACATATATTATATAATATTTTAAAAGCTAAATGGTAGTAGAAATACTGAACACTGTGAGCTCAGACACTCCCACAATATAACACAACTTGAAAACGAACTGCAATGGACAAGATATCGATTTATAGTTGAAGTTGAATAGATACCACAGTTGTTCTTATCATGACATAATTTGTGTGATGTCCGTCTGTCGGGGTACAGCGAGTCTGTTCAATCGATAATAGACTAATACTAATAATTAATCGAGCTCAACGGCCTTATCAGGTGGAATAAACCGGTTCCCGTGAGATCACTGAAGTTAAGATAACTTGAGCGTATAACTTAAATCACTTGCGGCGGAGTAGTGGAAATCCATAGCAAAAAACTACAGGATAAAAATAAAAAACGCTGCAAATCCCTGCACAACGGTTTATTATTTTGTATAGAATACCCTTCCGTTACAGATCACAGCTCTATGTATAGATAACCCGTCTATATAATATGATATGTACTATTCTATACATATTATGTAGATCGCAGACCCTCCGTAGGTTAGTACCTAACCCCGTACTCGTTACTAGGTACCTACCTAAATCACGAGTTAAATGTTGCTAAAATAATTCTGCCGATGACAAACAGTACCTAACAAAAAGAAACACACATAATGAAGTTCTGAAAAGAAATTGTTGATGAGGAGTGAAAAAAGTTGCGAAAGTACCTACCAACAAACTCCAGCCCCTTCTACGTAGATGGTATAATGAACCGTTGTGTAATAATTTACCGTTGAGTAATGATTTACCGTAGTAATAATTTACCCATCAATAATACTTCAACGTTTGTTCAAGTTTCACTACCTACCAACAAACTCCAACAGAGCCATCATTTTTCAAATGAAATAATATCACAGAACAACCAACTCGACTTCATACTCCGCCAATATAATCAGGTGATCCCTAGCAATGATTTCATCTCCGCCAAATTTCCTATTGTGGGCGCGTCTCTGGTTACGAGATTTGGTTTGAATTGTATACAATTTCATTCACACTGGAGTCGAAAATGCCTGTCGGTGCAAACTTCGGGGCCTTACTGTGAACGAACGGCTGGACGTACGATGCTCCGGATGGTCTTAAAAAACTCGCAAGTTCAAGAACTATTTAAAACCGTAAAAATATTTACGTAAAAAAATAGTATAGGCGTTTTGAAAATTTCAACCCCTATTTTGAACCCCTTAGAGATGACTCACAGTAACGTCGAGCTTCGAGGACCAACTAGACGCCGAACGGAACCTATAACCCGAATTTCATCAATTTTTTTTCATGGTAACTAAGAAAAGTGGCCCGTACGGCGTACGGCGTATGGCGGACAGACAGAAATATTTTTATTGCAGTTTTGGATTCTACATACCTTGAAACGTAAACCATCAAATTTTGAGGGGGGGTAAGAATTTTGGTTTATTATTTTCAATAATGAACCATTGGAATCGAGCATGAAAAAAAAAATTCTTACCCCCCCTCAAAATTTGATGGTTTATGTTTCAAGGTATGTAGAATCCAAAACTGCAATAAAAATATTTCTGTCTGTCCGCCGTACGCCGTACGGGCCACTTTTCTTAGTTACCATGAAAAAAAATTGATGAAATTCAGGTTATAGGTTCCGTTCGGCGTCTAGTTGGTCCTCGAAGCTCGACGTTACTGTGAGTCATCTCTAAGGGGTTCAAAATAGGGGTTGAAATTTTCAAAACGCCTATACCATTTTTTTACGTAAATATTTTTACGGTTTTAAATAGTTCTTGAACTTGCGAGTTTTTTAAGACCATCCGGAGCATCGTACGTCCAGCCGTTCGTTCACAGTAAGGCCCCGAAGTTTGCACCGACAGGCATTTTCGACTCCAGTGTGAATGAAATTGTATACAATTCAAACCAAATCTCGTAACCAGAGACGCACCCACAGTAGGAATTTGTGAATACGGCCAATCATTGGTAGGGATCACCTGATTATATTGGCGGAGTATGAAGTCGAGTTGGATGTTCTGTGATATAATTTAATTTGAAAAATGATGGCTCTTTTGGAGTTTGTTGGTAGGTAGTGAAACTTGAACAAACGTTGAAGTATTATTGATGGGTAAATTATTACTACGGTAAATCATTACTCAACGGTAAATTATTACACAACGGTTCATTATACCATCTACGTAGAAGGGGCTGGAGTTTGTTGGTAGGTACTTTTGCAACTTTTTTCACTCCTCATCAACAATTTCTTTTCAGAACTTCATTATGTGTGTTTCTTTTTGTTAGGTACTGTTTGTCATCGGCAGAATTATTTTAGCAACATTTAACTCGTGATTTAGGTAGGTACCTAGTAACGAGTACGGGGTTAGGTACTAACCTACGGAGGGTCTGCGATCTAAATAATTATGCACAGAATAGTACATATCATATTATATAGACGGGTTATCTATACATAGAGCTGTGATCTGTAACAGAAGGGTATTCTATACAAAATAATAAACCGTTGTGCAGGGATTTGCAGCGTTTTTTTTTCATGCTCGATTCCAATGGTTCATTATTGAAAATAATAAACCAATAGTCTATTTCCACGTAAAATAGCAAACTGTAGACCGGTTTCGGTTGTTACACCATCGTCAGTATCATATTGTGTACTGACGATGGTGTAACAACCGAAACCGGTCTACAGTTTGCTATTTTACGTGGAAATAGACTATTTTTATTTTTATCCTGTAGCTTTTTTTTTCTTTTGACTTGAGTGTGGTTAGTACTTGAATGGCTGACCACTGTGACACGTGGAGACACGTCCAAGTATGACTCATGTAGCTGTTGGGCGAACCCATCTTCATTCAAGGGGGCGAGGCGGCGAGTAGCCAAGTAAGAGCGAAATAATCAGACCGAATTCTGATCCTCTCATTGGAGGACAGCTGATCACGTCGCAGAGGGACGTCCATTCACGGATGAAGTAAAAATGAGTAAAAATTCTCTTCATTATCTCCATGTCTGCGATCCACACCTGGCCAGAGCCCGTGTGGACTGACATTCGCCACCATCCAGCACTGAGCCAACCGTGGCTCTATGTTTCTTGTGCAGGTTTCCGTGGGTGAAGTTGTGAGTCTCTGGTGCTGTGTTCTGATGCAGTGTTGTCCTCAGTTTGTCTGACACCGGTAGTGTTCGGTGCCGTTGGTTTTTACCTTGTGTGTTTAACTTCGGGGGCTCTATTTTCTTCTGGTTCTTGCGCTAAAAGGAGAAACCTTCTGGAGAAACTCAGGGAATCGATTCTACTCTTCATTTGGAACAAAAAATGCTCAGTAGAAATTTTTCGAAAAGTTCTTCGTTTTAAAGCTATCCGACAATTTGTGTTTTCCAACTTTTCATTACCTTACAACATAAAAACGCCAACGAATTCGAAAATATTGAGAGTACAACAAATCCAATTACACCGTTTGAAAGAACGTCAAGTTTACTGTAAGATTCTTCTGTTTTCAATGGTCAGAGTTACTTAAAATTTTGGCCAATATCAGTTCGAACATTTGAAAAATTGAAAATTGAAAATTTTGAAGAAGATTGTACGTTCTACTGAGGTTACAAAAAATACCTACAACTTTTCAAATTTCACAAAAACTACTTCATCTAATAGGCTTTACATTGTTATACTTGGTTTTGAAAATAACGTTGTAGTAGAGTTAAAAAATGATAATTGAACGTTTGAAAACATGAGCAGAGTGAATTTGGTGGGGAGGGGAATTTAATTAAAGACTTAATAAACTAAATAAAGTCAATAATAAACTAAAATAGATTTAATTAATTAATGGACCTCGTAAAATAAAACTAACGCTTCCTTGACTGGCTGAATAAAAATAATGCTGGAATATGAAGGGAACATATCGAAGTTCAAACAGCAACGAATAATTAGTTCCAACATCCAACGAGAATGGACAGGTAGGTGTCACTAGAACGTGATTTTGTTTGCACAAGTATTTCTTAATAATAAATTACGAACCTCGGTTAACCATCTCATCAAACTGCAACATACCGCTTTTCTTTCATCAGTTCAATTTAATGTGTCTCGTGGAAAGGTAGCTGTTATTCCGCTTTATTTTTCAAATCAGGTGTACCGAGATATGCTACTCGTGTATGGATACTGTAACTGCAGCAGTACCTACTGGAATATGCTCGACGTTTTCCTGGTCGTCGTGTTCCTAATAAAAGTACATTCGTGACGACTTGCCGAATTCTAGAGAGACAGGAAATTTATCAAGTTATAGGTATTTTTTTGTAACCCCAGTAAAATCTTTTTCTAAATTTTAAATTATGTTCAAATCAAATCAAATGTTCCAACTGGTATTGGCCAACATTTTAAGTGGTAACTCTGACCATTGAAAACAGAAGAATCTTACAGGAAATTTAACGTTCTTTCAAACGGTGTAACTGGATTTGTTGTACTCTCAATATTTTCGAATGTATTAGCGTTTTTATGTGGTAAGATAATGAAAAGTTGGAAAAACAAAAATTGTCGGATATTTTTAAAACGAAGAACTTTTCGAAAAATTTCTACTGAGCATTTTTTGTTCCAAATGAAGAGTAGAATCGATTCCCTGAGTTTCTCCAGAAGAAACTGGGACACCCTGTATAAGACCCATCCCAAAATCCTGGGGAACGCTCCACGACTGCGCACTCAGCGGGGGTTGGTGCTGCTGACATCACGTTGAGGATTTGACCCTGTTCGTATGTCCCGCGCTATTTCTCCAACCTCCGCGCAGTGCGCTAGTGTCACCATTGATAACACATCATAATAATTTATATGACAGGTACCCACCTGAGATAATCTCGGGTGCCTATCAGATAAGTCCTGCCGTCTCTACCCGTATATTCCTTGTTCCGTATTTTTAATTTCAAACAAAATCACGATGATGAAATGCGACCTGTGCAAAAAAAAGAAAACGTTTGAGAAGGCCGAAACTTTTCGCAAACATAAGTAGGTATCGCAACCATCGAACTCAACCTCCTGCCATTTTTGCGTATACCTCAGCAAAGAGTTAGTTAGTTGTTATTCATAATGTATCAATGTTTGTGGTTCATGCAACACGTTCCAAAACGTGTAATGTTCTATTTATTAAATACACTTTTCTTGCCAATATTCTACCAAATTCAAACCATTTCAGTTTTTATCCACTTCTTTTTCTCGAGAGAACCAATTTCATCTCGTTTGCAAGGTCCGATATCGTCTGGAAAAATATTACTAAGCTCCCACTTCTTGCAAAGGCCTTCTTGAAAAGGCCGCGGGATGAGTAAAAAAATGAACAAAAAACTCAAATTATTTATAATGAAAGAAGGAAGAAACAGAAGAGACCGCGGGGACAGAAACAAGGAAAGTAGAAGTAGTTTTGTCATTTAAGCCCTAGGAAGAGTTAGTACCTATGACGGGACATTCCGGACAAGGTCTAGATCCTACATCAGGTTGGGTCACCATTTCTGGAAAGCGATAGTTGAGCGTTGTAGGGTTGTTTGGACCCCGAGCTCTGCTAGATCCTTGGTGCTCTTAGCTTCTACAGAAAGATAATCAATGAATTAGACGGGTAGAAGTCAATAATCCGTCTCAGTGAAGCTGAAACGGGTTGAAGTGTAAATAAATTGAAGTTGAATTCACTGCTAACTAATTCGTATCGCTTTTTCTCGAATCAACCACCGTAAAATGTCCGATTTTACTGAGACTGCAGTAGGAGTCAGTGCAACAATAATAATCAACAGAAGAACTCGCTGAGTGATTCCAGGGGTCAGAAGTGGACGAGGTGCTGAGTCATGTGGGGTCCGTGAGAGAAGGGCTTCAGTTTCCCTTTTTCCTTATTGACAAGGTGTCGCCATGATCTGTGACTCTCCCCACGTTCTCTAACATCGTTTTTTGCTTCCTTTACCGCCCTCTTATCGATTCTGTCATGTTCAGCCTAAATATTTTTTATACCCACACGACGGCAAAGTTTCACACACCGCCCCCTTCAATAAAGGCCATAATTCACTTCGATGCTGCGCGTTTCTTTTTCCGCAGTCTCTTCTCGTTTCGGATGGGGAATGAAGTTGAGCAGCAGATGGATGAGCACGGATACTTATTGCTGTGTTATTGGATACTTATTGCTGTGGTTGTATTTTGTATTATATGACACATGAATATAGGCATCTACTGAAAATACATAGGACGAATGAGGGAATGAAGCATAATTCATTCATTATACATGATGGGAGTATTTATACTATTTTTAATTTATAGTATTTATCATAAGCAGTATTCGTATTTCAGTTCATCGCATCATCTACCATGAGGACGATCAAGTGTGACGATCTGATTACTCCTACAGGCGTCTTAACCTGAAGGGATTTACCGGCAGCGTTGAGGTTTAGGTTCGTTGAGGTACCTAGATGAGGTGGCAGTATCAAATTCAACAGTCTTGTCAGTGTCGATGAACAGGGCGGAAGTGCAAAGTTGATAAGTGGTAAGTAGAAAGCAGGTATGTTGAAGGACGAGAAACTTGGTTCATGACAATTTGAATTGGAGGACGGGGTAAGAAAGAATCAAAATGGCAGTAAGGAATAAGGATTTTAGTTTTAGACGGTCAGCTAGGAAAAACATGGGTGTGATTTATCGGCCCGGCAAAATAGAGGTTACTCCCTACATAAAAGGCGGGCATAACAGCTTTTAATTCAAACACACGTCCAAAAAATACTTCGCACATCAAAAAAGGGAATCGCACGCCTAATTTGGGAGTCGCACGGCTAATTTGGGAGACGCCCGTCTAATAAGGTGATTCAACGTTTAAATTTGTTATTGCCCTTCCAGAAATTGATTATAACGGCAGAAGAAGGATTCTCACAGTAGAAATGTCCAACTCCACATCAAATAGCTGTGCAAAACCCCTTTTTTGCTGTGCAAACCCCTTTTTTGCTGTGCCAACCCCTTTTCTGATGTGTGATTGAATAATACGCTGGTATTGATCACCTATTTAGCCGTGATTGGAGTCAATATTGACGTTTACTTTATGCTGGGAGTTTAACTTTTTCTGAAGTGAAGATAATCTTTTTAGATGGAGATTCGCAGAAGGGAAAATAGGTACCTTTTTTTGCCGTGCAGTGAAATATATGCAAAAAAAAAAAAAAATCAGAACTCGTTTTTGGATAAGTGCCTTCTTCTCTCCAGTTGTCTGTGTTAGCCGCAGTTACGACGGACATGGGTTGAAGGATCATTCCCTTGTTTTAAGGTTCACTGTTGTCACGCGAGGCACTGGAGACTTCACTGAGTTCGTTCTCATCATCTCTACGCACCTAATCGACATCATCCCACAACCGTGTGAGGTTGTCACAAAAGTTGTAATCGAATTTGAAAAAATACCAGCTCCAGGAGTGCGCTGCGTCTCTGCATTGAGCACCTCATAATTTGATATTAAAGGGTTATTTCCGCGAGAATCGGAACTAAAATTACCACACCTTCCGGAGGAATCCATCGTCAGTTCACGAATAACAGGAAAATATATTGGAGCTGGATATGTTGTAGATTTGAAGAGATGTACCTCATAATAATGTGCTGTCATGTACCTACTACAGTGGTGTGTTGAACAAATAAAGTGTAGGTAATAAGGAGTGTCAGAGAAAAGGAAGTGCGGCCTGTTGGAAACTGGGAGAGAAGAAAGATCAAAAGCGTGTAACGAGAATCTTAATGGTCAAGCACACGTTGGGGGAGGAAGATAAAACAGTTCCTGACCTCCACAGCCCCCCCTTCGCTCTCCACAAAGGCCCTTTATGACCCCTCGTAAATAGTAACCTCTTGAACGGGGTCTCAGTTTCCCAAAAAACAAGCCCCACGGGAGAACTTGGAAGTGAATTGGCTGCCGGGGACGAACCCTAGAAACTACTTAGACGGTAGGCCCTCCATCTCCCCCAAAGGGAAACCGAAGATGCTCAACTGGTCTGCAAGTGATGGAGAAGAATCACGTACAGTGATAAGGGATATCACTTCAACCGTTTTGGACATCACAAATGGAACCACGATAATTGATTACTTTGATTAGTAATTTAATTTACATCAACCGATTTGTCCACTGCATCCTCCCCATATCCTTAACTAGGTAAAACTATATCTAAACTAACTATTAATTTGTCGAGAAGAGGGATTTTTCCACACTTGAAATAATAATAATAATTAAATAAATTGTTGGATCTTAATCATTTTCTCAAATTCACCAACTCAAAATCAAAGTGTTCACTCATATTTTGCATTCCAGACATTAAAAGCCACAATTCCTGAATTTCATTGGCCAACGCAAACAATACGCAACCCATGGTTACTATAACGTTTTCATGGTTACTGCAAAACCTTTTCTCCGAAATCTGTCCGCCGCGTTGAAATTCTACTCGATTCCTCGGTCGACATTTGAGCTATGAGCCGATCGTTTCTAAGAGGAAATTCCAATGGTTCATTATTGACAATAAACCAAAAATCCGCAAAGCAGGATTTTTACTGAAAGGCGCCAAGCCACCGTGGGTAATGAGCTCAATCCTGGGTCAGTTCAGTGTAATCGTTGGCCCTCTAAATACTACTTATCGTGTTGTTTATTGTTACATTTCACGACTCAAAACGAGCAAAAAAGTTGAAAAAGTCCCAGTCGCAACATGACCTTATGATCGAATTTAGCGAGACAACGATTTTTTATGACTTCTAACTCATTTTTAACTTCTAACACTATTTTTGGAATGAATTTCTAACGTTAAAATTCATCATAGTATAAACTTTTTGTGCACAAAGGATTTGAACTAATCCTTTCTTATGTGATTAGATTAACCTTTGGGCAGGCGCAATGCTAAATCGAACACCATCGGGCGCAACTCATCTGACAGATCAAAAATGCAATTCTTGTGAGATTTTATGGGAAAACATAATAAATTGGAATTCCTTCATAATATACTATTTATTTCACTTTCAAATTCAATTTCTTTCAAAAGCTGATCAGAATTACACAAAAATCCAATGACATGATCTGGCGCAATAATCTGACAGTTTTGTTCCTCTAGAACACAGTCAGGCGCAATACATCTCACAGATTATGTAGTAAATAAAGACTAGACCACTAAATTAGGGGCTGGAATATTCCTGTACATAATACTATAGGTAAATATAAGAAGAATATTGAACAAAAATTTGATTTCGGAAGAAAAAAAAATACTTAAAATTTAAGTTAAAATTTTTTCATTTAATGATCAGGCGCAATAGGTACATCTGCCAGATGTATTTCTCATGCATGCCACAGGTGTACTGAAGAAAAAGTGATGACACTGTTGAATGAGTGGTGGGGAGACAGGAAGCTACCGAGACCCTTGCTCCTTGAACCCAAAGTCTCAATCATTTGAACGCCAAACACGCTTGACTTCATCTCACAGATTAATTGCGCCCGCCCAAAGGTTAATGATAGGCGCGCCTACAATTTTCAAGCAAGTTAAACCCGCAACACTCTCCAGCAGTTCAGATTGCTGTGGCTCTATTATCGTGTTCGCTACCACTGAGTTGATTTTTGCAACTCTGTAGGAGCTGATACGTGTGGTAGATAATACACAATGATTCACAGTTAGTGGTTTTATACGTGGATTATGCTCCATTATACAAATGACATTTTCGGAGTTGATGTAGAGGGTGATAGTCTCCTTCGCGGACGACACTGCAATCATTATCAGCGGGGATAACTGGGATGAAGTCATGCACAGAGTGACAGGTGGTTTGCGGAACATGCAGTTTTGGTTCGCTAGGATGGGCCTAAAGCTGAATTTTCAGAAATCCAATTTCATTTCATTTGCATCGCGAACTGGTATGGTACCATCAATAGGCACTATCAAGTATCAAGACCGTGAAAACTGTGATGGTCGTGATTTTTCATGCCCAGCCATTGCTCAAACCACGCACACTAAATACTTGGGGGTTATAATCGACCAATGTTTACTATGGGATCACCACATAAAGTCACTCGCTACAAAATTGCGTAGGCTGATACCAATCTGCTTCGAGGTACGTGGGTTTGTATCTCTAAAGGTAAAAAGAATTTTATACTTCCCTTTGATTCAGTCAGTGCTAGTCTTCGGTATAGTGGCCTGGGGAGCAGCACATGGAATAAGAACTCAGCCACTTTAAATCACTCAAAAATGTCTAGTTAAGATCGTTTTGAGAAAGCCAGTTGGTTTTCCATCTGTGGAAGTGTTTCATGAAATGGTGGTATTGCCGCTAAATTATACGAACAAACTATGCTAATATATTTGTATTCAAAATGTATTCATCAGACCGTTTTTCGGTATTGGAAAATAAAACAAGGGCATCCAACACACTCACATTAGTATTGCCTCGTCGTTATACGTCTCTTGGGCAGCGATTTTTCACTTATTTTGGAGTTAACCTATTCAATGCACTATCTCCAACAGCGTTTTCATTTCCAGTGTCATTCGCTCTTTTCAAATATAAGTTGAAATGTGTATATAAAGCCAGTTTGAGCGATATGTAACTGTTTATTTTGATTTTTTGTATTGATTATGCAACTCATATCAACAATATTATTTTTCTCTAGATTTTACGTTTGTGAGGAATAAGTTATACATTCTAATTTTAATTATTTGTTCAATTTATCGAGGCTCCAACTCCCAGCACAAGTTTTACTTAATGGGAGTTGTAGTGTTTAGTTATAATTAAATGTATGAATACTGTAATTTTAATATTCAGAGATAAACGCAATATTTATTTGAAAAAAAAACTCTGTACGAACGTTAGGATGTGGCAGTGTTCATTCCGGATACTTAAAACTCATGAATTGTAGACAATTTAAATTTGATAATATTCCGAATGTACCTCACGATCAGAATCATAGCGATACAGCAAACAGATAGAAATATCAGAATGCGGACTCTTGGCAATGGGTGTCACGAAAAGCTCAGCTCCCAGAATGAAAAAGTGAAAAATAACCGAGAGTGGTAGGGTAAGCCGCAAAAAAGACTCCTCGTTGCTCCCCAGTGGTAATTAATAAACTTGAAAGGAGGCGAATGTGGTGACGTAGTGGCGCACGGGAAAGAGGGGGCAACTCATATATCAAAAACTCCACAGTGAAGGGCCCTTGACATTGTGTTAAATGTATCGTGAAAAGTCTACCAGGAGTTTCTCTCTCTGTTTTCCTCCGTCTTCCCTCGGTATCTCATTCGCAGTTTTTCTCTCTCGTCGCTTTTTCCATCCCCCAACCGAGAGTTTTTCTCCTCATTTGCCACCATGTGACATCCCTGTAGGGATAGCCCTTCCTACTTTTTTGTTCTCGAGTTGTCTCTTGGCAAAAGCCATAACAATCTACTACATTGAGCGTCTAATGTAGCCGCACGAGGGACCCGCGGAGATAGCGAGCTAACCAACATTCTCCCCAACATTCTTACCATCTATTTCGTTTCCCTTCTTTCCGTTGTTCATGCCCCCCTACTCGCTGGTATTTATAAGTTTCCCCCTTCCCATACCTCTCTCCCCTCCCCTCGCCGACTCCTTATTGTTTTTACCGGAAATGCGATGAAAATACGACTTCACACACCAAACAATATCTTTTGTCTAAGAGATTTATGGAAGTATAAGGGAACCAGCTTAATGGCGCTTAATACAGCAGCGCGTTTATTCAACATGAATCACCTAGTGCACAGTGTTCTAAAAACAAAAGAATTTTTTGAGATGAGCGAAAATTAATGCCAGGGTAGTGGAGGTGGCTCAACAGATGACTCGTTAAAGAAATTGATCACGACTGCATCATGGTGATATAGAAATGACAATTTGTACACATAGGCACTCGCTCATTTTGAACTATAACATCGCCAATCACGATAGTAAGATATTGATCTCAATATTGATATTGACATCAATCTGCTTTTGAGTGTAACACAAGCACACCCTCAGTAAGTGTGGACTCTGGATAATATAGGATCTGGATAAATACATAACTTGAGGTTTATCATCTGTCTTGCTAGATCGCATTGGGTGCCCAGCCCTCTCATTTAGTTACGGACACTGAAAACTTTATCACCACTTGATGGAGCTTGAAGCAGATAATTTGATCACCGAACTGTTTGAATTCAAGAAACTTATGAGTTCGATCACGTTTCCGTCAGTTTTCAAATCAATCAGAGCAATAAAAATATTCAGCGATAAAGATGGTCGAATAAGTAAGTACATTCGATGTTAACTATTAAGAAAAGAAAGACAGAAAATGAGTCTAAGTCCACACTCTTCGCTTGGTCACAAATTACGGTAGGGATACATCAATGAGGATTACCCATGACTCTCGTTATATTTTTGAATACAAGTAAGTTCCATTATAAGAATTTTGAGGTCAACCGCACTCTCCTACGATGAATAGTTCTGATTCTATGAGCTTTCAAAGTTTCGGATACGAATGACGTCACTTGGTGAGGGGGGGGGTGCAATGACGTCACTTGTTGCCGAAAAGTTGAAAGCTCATAGAATCAGAACTATTCACCGTAGAAGAGTGCGGTTGGTCTTGAAATACTTAGAATGGAACCTACGTTCATTTAAAAATGAGAAAGTAATATAAACAGAAGTCATGGGTACTCCCCACTATGCACTCACCCCTGACAGGGGAAAAGAACGCTGCAAAGTCTTTGTCACATGGGTTTATTATTCTACTGGACATACCTACAGAGATGTTGGCTGTTCATTTATTGTTTCTTTCATGTGAAATAATTGAAATAGCTATTTCTGTTTCCACCAATTTTGGCCCCAAAACACAAATTAGGTATACGTTATTTATTTTTTATTTTTCAAATCATCTTTGATCATTGGAAGTGCCATTCAATCGTCTTGATCCACGTGTTGACACTTTTTCTAGTGTTATCATACAAATTGATCGTGATTTCAGACGATTTTCCAGATTCTTGCCTCATAAAAAATCAATTTTGGCAGCTGAATCTTTGGTAGAACCTCAATTTTCCACTCGTTGGTCAAAATCGACTTCATATTCGGTCTTCTCGTCCCCAAAAACATGGAAATCGATACCTCAAAAGCTCATGTTACTAACATGTTACTAAAACACAAAAAGTACCTATTTTTATACACATTTCACTCATAACACCCCTGGGTATATTCCGATCGAGCTGAAAAGTTTGGGGACACAACTAGGGCCCAAATGGAGCATGTGTGCGAAATAAGGACTTTTTTAGACCGAAAATGAAGCCGGTACATGTGATACGGCGTACGGCGGACGGACATTGCATTTTTTGAAACTAGGCACCTTGAAACGGAAAAGAAAAATTTTTGAGGGGGTGTTATAAAAAATTTTTGCTGACCGAATACATAGGTGTATTATTCGCAGAATAATAAACCAAAAAAGAATTGAATATGTCAAACCGATTTAGATTCAGAAATAAAGAAAACCTTTGCAGATGAACTGCACACTACAATTATGTGAGTTGCTACACAGACCTACTTGATAGCTTTGCTAAACTGATGTTTCCGTCATTTTGTAAATATCAAGAGAACGCCCTCGAAGGGTGATGGAAGGTGGGAGTGAATGTTGTGAAACACCATTTTAAAATAGGATTCGCAGAGCTTCTTAACAAGATAACTTGAAGTATCGCAATTGCTGTCCAACTGATGGTCGGATGAACAGAGAACGATGTTCGATTCGATGTGAAGGAGAGTTGTTGGATAAACTTTTCGAGAAAAAAAACCCAGTTTGCTAAATAGCTTCAGTGAAAAAAAAGAGGGGACAGCAATTCAGATCTGAAAGTTGAAAAAAAGAGTCGGGATTGACAAATGAAGTGTGGAGGGGGGGGGGGGGGGAGAGAAATCATGTTGACTCAGGGAGAGGGGGAAGCGCGTGATTTCAAGAGTCAATGGTAAAAGATGGGGTAAACGCAATAGAAAATTGGTGTCAGGTTCTGGCTGGAGACTTTGAAGGAGAAAATCCGAGGGTCAGGGTGGGAATGATCGTCGAGGGGTTGCGGGAAATGGAGAAATGATAGGGAGTCAGGCGGGGCAGAGACGGAAAAAGAAAATAATGGCGAGAAACAAGAAAAAAGGCAATGAGAACTCGGGTTTGTCGGAGGAGGGGAAATTTCATTAAATTAAATCCGAGACGCGTCTTCTGTACAGCGGGGGTTGATGTCGAGATGGGAGGCTCTCAGCCACCTTTGTGATAATGGCAGAAAGCGGAGCTTGGGTTTTCAAACATCAGGTTGGCGGAAGGTGTGAGATTAACAGGGAACTCTTGACGTTTTGCTCGAGTTTAGAGGCGGGTGAAATCTTGAACGCGATTTCCTCCCTTCATGTTAGTCCTATTTCCCCCCCCGGTGTTTAGCGGTTGAGGTTCATGACAGGAGCCATCCCCAACGACGGCTCCTCGAGTATGAATAATGTGATACTCCATGACTTTTAAAGCGGGGAAGTAAAGCATTCCTGAGGTGCCGCTTATGATTCTGGTTCGTTCTTCACCTCTGGGACCATTTACAGTGCGTACCGTCGTGCGGCTCCTATTTGTTTACACAATTACACAATGGCACAACATCTATTCCTGCTGAGTGTCCTACCTAACACTTCTGAATTTCATGAATAAAACTGTAATAATTCTATCTGCCTGTACATCGAGTAAAATATCCAAATTTCATGTTTTTAGTTTGTTGTGTAAAAAGAATTATGTGAAAAAATTAACAACCCCTCAAAATTTGATGGTTTCCGTTTCAAGGTAAGTTGAATTCGAAAATGGAATTTAAAAAACTTCTTTCCGTCCACCGTACTTCGCACTTTCCTTAGTTACCATGAATAAAAATTAATGAAATTTCGTTTGTGGGTCCCATGTGGGGTCTAGTTGGACCGCAAGCTGCACTGTCAGTAATCTCCAAGGGGTGAGAAATAGAGGTTGAAATTTCCAGGACGTAGTTATCTCGATTTTTTTTGACGTTTTTAAATTATAATTCACGAAATATTTTTGAGTTCTCGGATTTTTCTAAACCACTCGGGCCATTGCAAGTCCACCCGTTCGTTTGCAGTAAGGCCCTGAAGTTGCACCGAAAGCTTCGCCAACTTGATCGCAAATGAAATGGTATACATCCGGCCTAGATATCATTGCTAGGGAAACCTGATTATACGTATGACTGCATGATATCGAGTTGGTTATTCCATAGTAATTATTTCATCTGAAGAATGATTGTTATTGTGGATATTTTTGATAGGAACTTTCGTAACTTGAGCAAACGTTATTCTTCATGTAATGAATAACAACAAATAATCATGACAGAATTCTAGTATGACTAGAACTGTAATTGCCCGGTCGGATCCATTACTTGATTTAGGGCTTTCCAGGGGGGGGGGGGGGGAGCGGGAGGAGTACGAGGATAGGTATTGACCCCAGAACACATAGAACCGTTGTGTAATAATTTGCAGTTTTTATTTCCATTGCACGCTATTTAAAGACAATCGGCTTTTATTCCATATTATGTCTATCTGTATGCTCACTCACCATGTCTACCAACACAACTGACTTAGAACAGTCAGAACAGCACGAACTACTGGTGCATTAAACTCGAAAATAAAGTGTCAGTAGAAATGAAATCTTAGCCCTTTAAAACAGACAATTCTATGGCATTATTTTGATTTTAGTTATTATTTGAAAAGGCATTCTTTCTTCTCAGTCAGTGAATATTCCTCGATGCGCGAGATGTATGCTAGCCTATACTATTTAATGAATTAAAACTCGGTATATGTATGACGAGCAGTTGAAAAAACTATTTTTCAAAAACACTGCAAATTATTACTCAACGGTTTATTATTTTCCTTAGCAGATCCCCCTTCTGCGTAGCTCACTGAATTCCTATTAGTGTGACCCTGATTGTGGTGGATACCTACCTGCCCACGCCATGCGTGATGGTAATCAGCTGCCTACAGATATCTGATATCTGGGCTGGATGCATACCGTATGATTCATACTCATGCTGACGAAACATTTCCGTTCAAAATTCAGGGCCTTACTGGACACACATAAATATTTTTCGTTTATTAATTTCAATAATAAACCTTTTGAATCGAGCATGAAGAAAATTTTTTTCAAGATAGGTAGGTAGAATCCGAACACCAGCAGTCGAGTCCAGATATCTCTCCAGTTGATAATAATTACTCATGGCCTCATGAAATCGAGACTGCTGTCATTTGAAGAAATACTTCAGGTTATTTAGGATTTTTTTGATAGGTACTTACTTTACCTAGTTGTTGATATGGAGATACAAGTTTGTTGTTCACGGCCAAACACGATCATCATCCTAATTAGGTGACAATCCTAATTAGGTTTGGATCTATGTTGAAAGTCCTACTTAACTTCAACGACCATCACAGTTTCAAAAACGCTGCAAAGTCCTTGTCACATGAGTTTATTATTCTATTGGACATACCTACAGAAATGCTGGCTGTTCATTTATTGTTGCTTTCATGTAAAATAATTGAAATAGCTATTTCTGGTGGTTTCCACCAATTTTGGCCCCCAAAACTTGATATAGATACGTTCTTTTGGTTTATTATTCTGTGAATAATACAAAGACCTATGTATTCGCTCAGCAAAAAATTTTTATAACACCCCCTCAAAATTTTTTCTTTTCCGTTTCAAGGTGCGTAGATTCAAAAAATGCAATGTCCGTCCGCCGTCCGCCGTATCACGTGTACAGGCTTCATTTTTGGTCTAAAAAATTCGTTCTTTCGCACACATGCTCCATTTGGGCCCTAGTTCTGTCCCGAAACTTTTCAGCCCGATCGGAATATACCCAGGGGTGTTATGAGTGAAAATGTGTGTAAAAATAGGTACTTTTTGCGTTTTAGCAACATGTTAGTAAAATGAGCTTTTGAGGTATCGTTTTTCATGTTTTTGGGGACGAGAAGACCGAATATGAAGTCGATTTTGACCAAAGAGTGGAAAATTGAGGTTGTACCAGATGTTCAGCTCCCAACATTGATTTTTTATAAGTCAAAAACCTGGAAAATCGTCTGAAATCACCATCAATTTGTAGAAAAACACTGGAAAAAGTATCAAGAGGTGGATCAAGACGATTAAATGGTACTATCAATGATCAAAGATAAATAAAGATAATCAAAGATAAGAGCCTACCTACCTAATTCCTGTTTTGGGGGCCAAAATTGGTGGAAACCACCAGAAATAGCTATTTAAATTATTTTATATGAAAGAAACAATAAATAAACAGCCAACTGTCCAATAGACTAATAAACCCATGTGACAAGGACTTTGCAGCGTTTTCTTTTTTTTTCCAACTATCTTTGATCATTGGTAGTGCCATTTAATCGTCTTGATCCACGTGTTGACACTTTTCCTAGTGTTATTATACAAATTGATGGTGATTTCAGGCGATTTCGCAGGTTTTTGACTCATAAAAAATCAATTTTGGGAGCTGAACATCTGGTAGAACTTCAATTTTCCACTCCTTGGACAAAATCGACTTCATATTCGGTCTTCTCGTCCCCAAAAACATGGAAAACGATACCTCAAAAGCTCATTTTACTAACATGTTACTAAAACACAAAAAGTACCTATTTTATACACATTTTCACTCATAACACCCCTGGGTATATTCCGATCGGGCTGAAAAGTTTCGGGACACAACTAGGGCCCAAATGGAGCATGTGTGCGAAAGAAAGACTTTTTTAGACCGAAAATGAAGCCTGTACACGTGATACGGCGGACGGGGTACGGCGTACGGCGGACGGACATTGCATTTTTGGAATCTACGCACTTTGAAATGGAATTAACGAAATTTTGAGGGGGTGTTATAAAAAATTTTTGCTGAGCGAATACATACCTAGGTGTATTATTCACAGAATAATAAACCAAAATGACCGGGTTGAGGGTTCGTGGGGCCCGAATGAAGCGTTACGGGAGATGGGGGCATGGAAAAATATATATTTACGTCATATACTTGCCCGGCCGGCTCCAGTTTTCGATTTAGGGCTTTCCTGAGGAAGCTCAAGGGTAGGTATTCACCATAGGAAACAGTGATCTGATCTACGCAGAAGGGCTGTCTATACAGGAAAATAATGAACATTTGTGCGATAAATTGCATTTTTTCACTGTAACACTTACTATGAGAGGACTTGATTATTGGAAATATTCTGCTAATTTCAGCGTGAAACGAGGAAGCGCTGATCGTACGAAAGCACTCAACTGTAATTACATCGCTTGAAAAAAGAGGGGACTGTGGGCGACAAGTTCTGAATAGGGGGTAGCTAGACAATGCGATATTTTGCCCCCAGAAAAGATTTATTTACTTTTCCAATTGTCGCAAAAAGATCCACTTTTGATGAAACTTCTTGGGGCTCGTCAACCCATGAAAAAGGGACAGAGTGAAAAAGACAATTCGGAAAAACGGAACGAAACGATTTTGATGGTCTTTAAAAGTTTCATTTTGTTTCTTGAACAAGGGTCTGTGGGGGAGGGGGAAAAGTGATTGTGTGCCTTAACCTTTAGCCGGAGTCAATACCCCCTCCGTCCACAGATTCGTAATAGGCTTACGAAGTAGACAACTTCCTTTCCCCCAGTTAACAGTTATGTTGAGTCCACGGAGGATATCTTTTTTCTTCCCTCTGCTCCCCTCAAGATCGGTAAGAACTGTTCATTAATTACAAAAAGCCGAGGGAAATGAAATGGCGGGAAGGGGGAATAAGGAGGGGTAAAACTGGGTATGGGTGGTGGCGAGGGGGTTACTAAGCGAAGAAGCTGACTTATGTTCTATTTAATATCCGCTATCTCCTTTTTCACTTCCTTCTTTCCACGTCAACCCCTCAGATGCAACCCACGGGAGAACCCCTCATCTTGGGGGGAAAAAAGTTAAACTCAACCCTCCTTGATTGAGTAAGCATAAAAATGGCTATTTTTCTGTGTGAGCAAAAACACTTATTGGGATGGAACTAGTCCTTAGCACATAATTCTATTCAGCAAAGCGCGCGACCACTTTGAAAACCGTATACTGGGACACGGGTCTGTTACATTACCGTACAGGCATAATCGCGCGCAAAAAATACATTGCACAAAGGGGAAATGAGGGTCGGAATCAGGGCCCATCTAGCTCACAGTGGAGCGAAATAGAAAATTTTCAACAAAACAGCCACACACTCCATACTTGATACATTCATGTAACATAACCTAAGGCAGGTTACATACTACCAGCAATTTTGTCAAGGAACTCAAATAATTCTCATTTTGTCTATTGATAGCAATCAAACTCGTTTTGCTATGAAAACAGTTGACCATCAAATTCTGCGTCAAATGAGATCAAATTGTGCTCCCCTGCTATTTAGTCGTGAGTTTTGCAAAGTTTCCTGTTGTAAAACTTGGTACCTACTTAACAAACCCCACCTTAGTCCAATGGCTCTTCATAGGCAAAATGATGCATCAAGTCGAATTTTTCACGGGTTACGCCGTAATTCCTCTCTCTCTGTTTCCTAAACATCCAACTCCCGTGTGAATTGTACGGAAGGCTCCTTGTAAATATTGGTCACGCTGAAATTTTGTAAAAAGGTTGGACGACGAACAAACATTGAAGGGACGTGATCGGTAAGAAATCAAACGAACAATTAAACATGTGTCCGGTAGGTCAATTGATTTCCAAATAATATGTAAATTTGTTCAAATCTGCGTCTATTTATTCATATTTATTCATATAAAAACTCAACTGAGAAGAATACCAACTAGTTAAACATTAAATCAGTATCTAGCGCTTCCAGCTAAAATTGTTTACGTGCATTAGGAATTACAAATTAAGTATTGCATATAGGAATTGCTATTAGTGAAGAAACCGAATTATGAATCCTAATTAATGAATCCGAACTATGAATTATGAATCCGAATTATGATACTTAATTTGAGAGAAAGATCATTAATCGTAGAATGATATTAGATGTATGTGTTCAAGGATTTCGTTATAATCTTCTGACTCTGGCGGAGTTAGAGAAACATTGCATGGCGGCGTACATGTGAGAATGGTGGAACAAACTGTACATTATGAAAGGCGGAGCTGAATGACCTTATTTGGCCTAAATGCCGCACGTTCTCAGTTTACCGGCGTTGTGGTTGACACGGCCTTTATATAATGTGTAGGTATGTTGTATTATTGCTCTCTTCCATATATCATATATTCCATATTATATTCTCTTTCTCAATCATGTGACGAGCTATCAATATTGATTCTTTCGAATCGAGGTCTTGAGATCCCTCACCCCTTATTTACATCATCTCGCCTCCTCTTCCTTCGAGTATCCCTTATCCTTTCAATCCATCCTTTTCCTGAACCTCCCTCCGCCTCCGTTTACGCCTCCACTCCGCCCCCGCCCGTCATCAGGATCCCCTTAACGCCTCTAAAGGGTTACACAACCCGGCAGAGTGCACTATGAATATTTATACCTTATTTGGCGCCGATAAAAGCCTTAGCCGTATCTTTCTTGCTAAGAGATTACGTATTGTCTTTTCCCCAGCTCCTCAAGGTGTTTAAATGCTAATCCCTCCGTACTGCCTACATTAGGAGCGCTACCGACTGGAAGACACACTCGTGACTCTCTTCGTTCGTTTAGACGAAATTCTGCTTAGCTTCGTCATCGTATTACCAACCTTCTCCAACAAACAAACTCGGATACCTACTGTTCCAGATCGCATATCCAATTCACGAGTGTTCAGTTTCCTGTTTGTTGCAAACCTCCGTGGAAATCCAGTTCATCTCTGGGAAATGCCAATTTCAAGATCTTTAGCAATCGAAACCTGAGTTCTTACATAGACATTTTGAAATGGATATTCTTTACAGCTCAAACATCAGTAGTAGTGTGACAGAGTGTAACAGCGGGGGTGGACCCTCGAGAGTCCCCCTCCTAGGCCAGCGAGATTATCACCGGTTAAGAAGAGATATCGATTAGGCTTCCCCAAACCGATCTCATCTCCACCGGAAGAAAAAATGTATCGAGAACAGCCCACACTATTACAAGTAGTACTGTGAGTCAACTTTAGTATACGAAGTTGGGGTCAACATTCCTAGTAATACTGGAGTCGCGGGTTAAACGAAACAAGTTTGTATATTTTCTTGGTAGTTTGTGCATCGCCTTTGAAGTTGAACCTTTCATGAAGAAATGACACACTGTGGCGCTTTATAACGAATGAGGAACTTGCATTCATCTGAAATTCTGTATGAAACCTTTTTTTACCCTACACTAGACCACTTATGGTTCACGAAATTGTGATCAAATATGGATAAAAGTTTGTTGTAATAATCAAAATCGAATTTGAAAATCGGGAGAAAGGAAAGCAGCGCGAAACGCTCTGTGATTGGTTGAGGAGCCTCTGACGTCAGGGTTCTCTAATCCCCGGGGGACAAGGCGATTTCCATGCTTCCCATCAACTAACAACTACATTCATCATGTAACAAGTTTTTCGTTATTTTCCGCGATGATTCAACATCTTCTAAACATCAGAAGTGACAACAACGCATTACCATCCTGTATAACAAAAATAAAATACCTTGAAGAAGAATAAGAAGAAGAATAGAACCAGAACCAAACAAAAACAAAGCTGGACGCATTGTAGATGTATATGCAGATTTCAGAAATTTCGCGGTGCCATGAAATGGCTATACTATCACTCGCTCGTAGATCTATGGAAGTTCGCGGAGATCATCTTAGTGTAAGCAGGTATCAATGAACTTTACTAAGTAGGTACCTACTTACCTGACGGTGATAATTTATTTGATCACCGTCATACCTTTGCTATTCATCGATGGATGTATTTCGGGGAGGATTAAATTAATCGTCAGTTTTGTTTCATTCCCAGTACCTACCGAAGGTAGAAAAGCTGTGTATCCAAAAAGTCGAACAAAATTGTATCCTCCAAAATCACTAACAACCTTTAGGTTTACTATACGTATTTAATTTTGTAAATACAGCTTTTCCCACCTATAAGCATACAGCATTTCACAGCACTTGACGTTTGCGAATGAGCAAAAGGTACCTTATATTTGATCGTCATAAAAATTTTGTGAGACCATCCACCCCCAACTACTCTGAACCGCATGTAGTAGAGAGAGAGAGAGAGAGAGAGAGAGAGAGAGAGAAATGATTTATTCATTCAGAATTACAATGCTACACAAATTAAAATTGAAATACACTTGAATAAAGTAGCCCGTCGGTAGGCATTGCCTGTATTGACGGACTAGAGTTTCGTATTAAAAAAATAATAATGATTTAAAAAAATACGTAAAGCAACACTCTTCTCCAAGTGAAATGAACAAATTAAATCACTCTATAAATTGCACTTTGGCTGAAATTTAAAAGAAAAAAAAAATTACATAAATACAATTCTTCATTGGTTAGAATTTAATTGTAAATACTACTTAACATGTTTTCAGCATTCTCTGAACCTAAGTCTAATATCCAGGTAAATAAAAGTCTCTTGTAGTAAGCACGAGTTATAACAATACATGGATCCCTAAGATGATCCGGCAGTCTATTATAGAGTAAGTAAATTAAATAATGCGGGCTTCTTGTGGTGAGGGTCAGATTTATTCTAGGGTTAACAACGTTTTGAAGGAACTGGAATCTTGTTGAATGGGGATGAGAGGATGTTTTATTGATAATGGAGGGATTTCGCTGATAAAAAAGAACTAAATTTTTCACAAAAAGTTGCCTGATGGTGAATACCTTTGCCTCCTGGAAGACAAGCTCACTAGGAAATCTCCGAGGCTTTCCTAGCATCACCTTTAAAATTCCCTTCTGTAGAATGACTAATTTCCGTATGTAGGTGGGGTATGTTCCGCCCCACACTAATACACCGTACTGAAGCAGCGACTGCACCAAAGACAAATACACAAGTTTCAGCCGTTCTCGAGATAAATAGGGTTTTACATGATAGAATAAGTACAAAAATTTACGAAGTTTAGAGTATAAGTGGGAAACGTGATGATCCCACACGAGTGCAGAATCCACCATAACTCCAAGGTACTTGTACTGGGAGACCCTCTCAAGTTCAATGCAGCAACACTGTCCCCCTAGAGCACATGAATGGATCCTAAAGTTGCCCGAGAGTGGCACGCTACCTCCCCCAATGAGCATGTATTTTGATTTGGTTACATTCAGGGTAAGAAAGCTCCCAAGCAACCACCCATTGATTAAGTCCAAAAGCCTCTGCAGCTCAGCAAGCACTACCTCCCACGTGGGACCAGACACGAGCACGGCCGTATCGTCAGCAAAGAGAAGAATATCAGCGTCAGGGGACAGTGAAGCTAGGCGATCAATATAAATCAAAAAGAGGACCGGTCCCAGGGTGCTACCCTGAATTACCCCATAGTCTATATGTCTCACCTCGCTAGCAGAATCCCCAATGGCGACGTACTGGGTTCGATCCATCAAATAGCTAGCGAACCACGCAAGGAACCACGTAAGTAGAATGAATGGTAGACTTCGAAGCAATATAATTAATTTTGTAGAAAATACATTGTGATGAATTTAAATTCTCATCACGGTGGCGTGAAGGAGAAAAGTCGCAGGCGGCGGTAGTCCACCGAACATCTACGACTTTGGGAGGAGATAGAGGTGAGTGAGGGAATTTACCTAGGCGGCGGTAATCCACCGATCATCTAGGTGAGGAGAGGTGCTTGTCTAGGCGGCGGTAGTCCACCGATCATCTAGACAAGAGGTAGAGGTAGAAGGTAAATTCCCAGGCGGCGGTAATCCACCGATCATCTGAGAGGAGGAAGGTAGGAGAGAGAGAAGAGAGAGCTGGTTAGAGGAAGTGTCGAATGAAGCTAAAGCTCCAGGATCCAGGGTTATATAGGACTTGGAGGCCTCTCCCTCCAACTCCCTGTGGGGAGTTGGTAGTGGGGCTCCAGGTTGTGTTCCCTGGATTCTGTTGCCTGTCTCCCCACTCAGATGTTTATTAGCGGAAAGTAAGTTTTACATGAGGATATTGGTGAGAGCTTAAAGTTGCTGGTGGAGTGTTCCCGGGAGGGACTCACGACAGAGGTCCCCCCAGTTCGAACCAATGTTTGAGGAGCTGAAGGCGCAAGGTGACAGAGGCTGAGGGCTGCGGCAAACAAAAGTGGAGCTGAAGGCGCAAGGAGACAGAGGCTGAGGGCAACGGCAAACAAAAGTGGAGCTGAAGGCGCAAGGTGACAGAGGCTGAGGGCTGACGCAAACAATCGGTGGTGCTGAAGGCAAAAACGTGACAGGGCTGACTTAATTCTAGGAGGCAGTAACATAGGTGGTAGTAAGATAGTAAGCATAGGGAGCAGTAACATAGGTAGCAGTAGCATAGTAAGTAGTAATATAGGTAGCAGTAAAGTAAGTAGTATGAGTAGGATAAGTAATACAAGATATAAGTAACATAAGTACAGTAGTGGTGTAGAAACAAGTACAGTAGTGGTGTAGTTGAATGATATTCACAATGATTATAGTAGTGGTGTAGGTGAACTGATATGATTACAATGATTACAATGGCATAGTAGACTAATATTTACAAGGTTGGTATGTACAAGGTTGGTATTTACAAGGTTGGTATTTACAAGGTTGGTATTTACAAGGTTGGTATTTACAAGGTTGGTATTTACAAGGTTGGTATGTACAAATTTGGACAGGGTTTACAGATTGGAACGGGGTTGGGTACAAATATGTGGTGTTGAAGTTCGCCGTTCCCTGGGTGTGGATAGTGTATGGTGAAATGTAGGGAGTGTGGTGTAATGATGTAGGTGTAATGTAGCGAAGTGTGTGGGTGGGTTGGTGTGTTGGCTGCTGCGGTGAGGCGGCCACGGCGGGGCTGTGAGATTCGGTACAGTGCGTGTGGGTTAATAAGACACAAGCACTGTCCCGAGATCTCAAGGCCCCGCCGTGATTGCTCAGAGCGGGGCGGAGGACTTGGCCGCCGGGACGCGGGGAATGTGGGGACGCTCCCTCCGTCCGTTTCGCCGCCCGGGCCGTTTCGTCCCGGCGGAAACTATAGCGGATATCCCCGGCGGTGTTGGGGGGGGAGGGGGTGTTGTGGGTTTGGTGGGTTGGGGTGTTGGTGGGGGAGAATTTGAAATTGGGGGGTCGAAAATTGAAAATGGGGGGGTAGCAAGAGGGGGTTGAAATTCGGGGGGCGGGGGTTCGTTTAAGACGGGGGGTTTGTTGCTTGGAAGGGGCGGTGGGGGTGGCATGAGCTGGGTGAGGCGAAATTCGCGGAGAAGGGGGGCCATGAGAGGGTCGATGGGGGTGTAGGGAGGGTGTACCCCGGTGGCTTGTGCTGCGCGAAATTCGCGCAGTATACGCCACTGGGGGTACTTCCACCGCCGGGGCCGGGGAGGTAATCCGGAGATCCTTCGCGGGAAAAACTGAAGCGATGAGGTCGGCCCGGGCGAAGGGGGTAGGGGTGATAGCGGGTCCGGGACGAAAACGTCCCGGAGTATGGCCGCCATTTCCGGATCCGAATCGAAATCCGGAAACGGCGACGGGGGTGACAGGTGAGGTTGGGAGCAGTGTTGCATGGCAAACGGACGGCGGGAGACTGATGGCTGATGTTGGTTGAGGGAGGACAGGGGCGGGCTTGCAGCGGGCTAAAGGTACGGTGTGGGGTTTCCCGTCCATTAGCAGGGTCGCGGTGGTCGGTGTTGTGCGGATGACTTGAAAGGGCCCGGCATAAAGGGGCTGAAAGGTTTTATGCATGCCGGGCTCTTTCAAGTACATGTGAGTGGCAGTGTAAAAGCGTTTGGGGTATGTTGTGTCGTTTGTCGGTGTTGAGGTGTGGAGCGGTTCCCTGTTAATGGACGGGGTGTTGTGTGGAGGGAAAATGTCGGCCGGTAAACGTAGAGGGTCTCGAAAAGCGTGTTGTGCGGGACTTGTGTTGTCTGAAGGACGGGCGGAAGTGCGAAGGCTGAGTAATACGTAGGGGAGGGTTTTGGTCCATGAGGGGGATGTGGCTGATGTGGAGATGGCTTGTTTAAGGACCGAGTGCCACCGCTCTATTTTCCTGTTGGATTGGGGGTGATAAGGAGTGGTGCGGTTTTTCTGGATCCCGAGGGAACGGAGGAGATCTGAGAAGTGGGCGGACTCGAACTGCCTCCCTTGATCGACCGTGATTGTTCGCGGACAACCGTAGCGGCTAACCCATTGGTTGAGGAAAGCCGTCGCGACGGTGTCCGCGGTGATGTGGGTGAGGGGAATGCACTCCACCCAGTTGGTGGCACGGTCGATCATCGTGAGGCAGTATTTCTTCCCCTCAGAGGGGGGAAGAGGTCCGACCAGATCGAGGTGAACGTGTTCCCACGGGAGGGAGTCGGGAATGGGTTGAGGAGGTACATGGGGGTGAGCCGAGACCTTAAATTGCTGGCACCTCTGGCACCCTAGAACCCAGGTACGAATATCTGTATTCATGTGGGGCCAGAAGTACCGTGTTTTGATAAGGTCTCGGCTTGCCCGGATGCCGGGATGGTGGAGGGAGTGGTAGTGGAGGAAGAGTTGCCGCCTGAGGTCGGGTGGGACGTAAGGGCGCGGTGAGTCGGCCGTTACGTCACACCAGAGCTCGAGGGGCGGCAGCTGTTGGAGTTTGGAGGCGGAGATGAGGTTGGAGAGGGCTGGGTCGGATTCGGGTTGTTGATGGGATTTTAGGGTTTGTGGGGAAGGGAAAGGCAGTAACTCCGCCACCGGCGCGGGGGTGGGGCGGGAGAGTGCGTCTGCTACGCAGTTGTCGGCCCCCGGCAAATAACGAATATCGGACGTAAATTGTCCGATAAATTCGAGTTGCCGGAGGCGACGAGGGGTGGCGGATTTACGATTTTGGAGGAGGGCATGTGTGAGGGGTTTATGGTCAGTGATGACAGAGAACTGCCTGCCCTCCACGAAGTCACGGAAGTGCTTAATGGCTTCGTGGATGGCGAGGAGTTCTCTGTCAAAAGTGGAGTAATTCTTTTGAGTCGGGGACAGAGTTTTTGAGAAGAAGCCGAGGGGTTGGGGGGTGGCGCCGGTGTGTTGGTGGAGTACTGCCCCGATGGCCCAGTCGGACGCATCGGTCGTGATGGAGAGGGGAGCATGGGGACCGGGATGGGCTAATAGAGCGGCGTCTACTAGGTCCTTTTTGCAAGTTTGAAAGGCGGTTGTAAGGGCGGGGGTCCAGGATATGGGGCGGTTATCGTTCTTTTTGGCCGGTTGTGGGATAGCGTGTATGAGTGGCTGTTGGTGTTGTGCTGCGTGTTTGATGTGTCTACGATAAAAGTGTAACATACCCAGGAAACGGCGAAGTTCTGAGACGGTGCGGGGTTGGGGGAAATCCGTGAGAGCGTGTACTTTGTCTGGGAGAGGCTTGATCCCGTCGGATGAGACTTGGTGGCCGAGGCAGCGGACGGAGGGCTGGGCGAGGACGCACTTTTGAGTGTTTATGTTGAGCCCCTCGGTGGAGAAGATGTCGAGGACTTGCTTGAGGTGTGTCAGATGTTCTTGTGGGTTCCGGGAGGCGATCAAGATGTCGTCCAAGAAGCAAAATACGAACGGTAGTCCCCGCAGGATATTATCCATATAACGCTGCCATGTCTGGGCCGCGTTCCGGAGGCCGAAACCCATTTTTATGAACTCGAAAAGGCCGAAAGGCGTTATGATGGCGGTTTTAGGGACGTCGGGCGGGTTGATATTTATGTGGTGGAAGGCTCTGGAGATGTCGAGGGTTGAGAAAATGGTAGTGTTGTGGAGGTGGGAGGAGAAGTCTCGGAGGTGGGGGACGTTATATAGGTCTGGTGTGGTCTTGGCGTTAAGGCGGCGGTAATCGCCGCAGGGGCGGATATCCCCGTTGGGCTTCTGTACAATATGTAGCGGTGAAGCCCACGGGGAGTTGGAGGGGCGGATAATGCCATCCGCAATGAGTTTATCAAAATGCCGCCGGGCTTGGGACAGTTGGAGGGGGTGGAGGCGGCGGGCTTTGGCTGAAATTGGGGGACCAGAGGTTTCAATGAAGTGTTGAATTTGGGAGATATGTGCTGAGGGGCGGCGCTGGGGTTTGTATTGGAGGAGGAGGTTTTCGAATTGGGTTGGGGGGCGATCGACCGTGTGGATAAAACCGGGGATTGGCTTCTGGGTGGAGGGGGTCGAGCAGGCGCGCGTTACGGACGTCAACCTGGAGGCCGAAATAAGCGAGGAAGTCGGCCCCCAGGATTGCTTTCTCTACGTCCGCCACGGTAAATTCCCACTCGTACGCGAGCCCGCTCATGTGGATGGATGAGCGGTACGTCCCGTACGAGGGGATGGTGGTACCGTTGGCGGCGTAGAGGAGTTGCCGGTAACAACGCGCCTGTCGCCTGAGAATGTTGTTTGGAAAAATGGAGAGCGCCGCCCCTGTGTCGACGAGGAACGGGACATTTGTCTTCGTGCACTTCAAGAAGAGGCGCTGGTGAGCTGGGGTGGAGTGCGGTAAAATGGCGGAGGCGGTGGGGTCTGGCGGGTGGTAGGGGCTTGGGCTGTCCGAGGTGATGGGCGGTTGCGTCGGTGGCGGTTGGTCCCCTGCGAAGGAGACGCGGGGTGGTCCTTTGCCGTTCCGGAGGGGGGGAACGGTAGTGTCGGCCGGGGGGCTGGTCCTCTTGGTGGTGGGTGGGGAGGTGCCGTTCCGGGGAGGAGAAACGGTAGCGGCGGCGTGAGTGGCGGCCGGTAGGGTGGCTGCCCTGGAGGCGGGCTTGGAGGGGCCGTTCCGGGGTGGGGGAACGGTAGCGGCGGCGTGAGTGGCGGCCGGAAGGGTGGCTGCCCTGGAGGCGGGCTTGGAGGGGCCGTCCCGGGGTGGGGGAACAGTTGATGGCAAGGTGAGGGGTCCGGCGGCGCTGGCTGGCGCGGCTGGGAGGTTGGCAGCCGTGGCGGCGGCGTAGGAGGGGTAGCGAGGCTTCGTGGTGGTGGTGTGAATGCGGGCGGGGAGGGGTTGGTTGTGGTCCCCCCCGTGTTGGCGAGGAGGGGGGCCCGCCGGATTTACCGGCGGGCGTCCGCGTTTCCCTGCTTGGCGGTGAAGGAGCAGGGGGGCTGGCATTTTCGGGCCTCCCCACCGAAGTTAACATGATAGAAACATCGGTGGGGGGGGGTCCGCTGGGAGGTAGGCGGTCCTGGTGGGGCGAACGGAGGTGGAGGGGGCCGCTGCGGCTGGAGACTTTCCCCTGCGTTGCTGAGGGGGGGAAGTGTTGCGGCGTTCGGGCGAGCGTTGGCGTCGGTGGTTGATGGAGGGGGCCGGCCGGCGCTCGGTGGAGAGGGAGCGGCGCCGGTGGAGGGAGGAGGGCCGGCGGTGCTCTCGTGACGGCGTCCGGTCCCGGCGTGGGGTGGGGGTGTGGGGCGTGGTGACTTCCGTGACGCCGGCGGCTGCGGTGAGGTCGTGGACCGTATCGGCGAGACGTAGGAGTGGTTCGTCTGGGCCGTCGAGGTGGCTGGCGAGTGCCATTTGCATGGGGTGGGGTAGGGCCCGCAGCCAGAAGGTCCGCGCGATGTCGGCCGTCATCACGTCTTGCAGCTGATGACGCAGACGGCGGTAGAGGTGGGAGGGCTTTAGGTCGCCGAGGTGCTGTGGTTGGGAGAGCGCTGCGACCCGTGCGATCTTTAATGGTTGGTATAGCGTGACGAGGCGGTTGCGGAGGTCGTCGTATGCGGCCGTGGCGTCGGGAGAGATGTCCGACGTCTATAGGAGGATCTCGTATGGTAGCAGGGATATGATGCGGGAGTAACGGGTTCGCTGGCTGCGGATGTTGGCGGCAGAAAACGCAGCGTCGACCTGGAAGAACCACAGCGCGGGGTCGTGCGTGTAGAAGGGGTGCAGCGACAGCGGGAATGACGCCAAGGCCGTCGTGACGTCAGCGGCGGCGTGTGCAGCGGTCGCAGCGGCGGTGGCAGCGGCGGCGGCGGATGCGGAGGAGCCGGGCGGCGAGAGGCTGGTGAAGGGGTTGTCGGCTGCGTCAGTTGTCGCAGCGGTCGGCGGCTGCAGGAGGGATGGCCGGAGGAGCGGCGGCGTCGGTGAGTTCGGGTCCATGGCTGTAATTAAAATTCAAAATGTGTTAGTTCTGAATTTCAAATTCGCAATCGGCGGGAGCGGAGGTGCGTGTGGCTGGTAGTTGAGAGCTGGAGTTGAGCGGTGAGGGTGGGCCAAAAAATTGCGAATTTACACTGACTGTTTGAGCTGAGTTTGAATTTATAATTGGGGACACCGAACTGAATTAGACTGGGGGCGACACATGAGGTGGTAAGAGGGTAGAAGGTTGGATGAACGTCGGGTTCACCACTGTGATGAATTTAAATTCTCATCACGGTGGCGTGAAGGAGAAAAGTCGCAGGCGGCGGTAGTCCACCGAACATCTACGACTTTGGGAGGAGATAGAGGTGAGTGAGGGAATTTACCTAGGCGGCGGTAATCCACCGATCATCTAGGTGAGGAGAGGTGCTTGTCTAGGCGGCGGTAGTCCACCGATCATCTAGACAAGAGGTAGAGATAGAAGGTAAATTCCCAGGCGGCGGTAATCCACCGATCATCTGAGAGGAGGAAGGTAGGAGAGAGAGAAGAGAGAGCTGGTTAGAGGAAGTGTCGAATGAAGCTAAAGCTCCAGGATCCAGGGTTATATAGGACTTGGAGGCCTCTCCCTCCAACTCCCTGTGGGGAGTTGGTAGTGGGGCTCCAGGTTGTGTTCCCTGGATTCTGTTGCCTGTCTCCCCACTCAGATGTTTATTAGCGGAAAGTAAGTTTTACATGAGGATATTGGTGAGAGCTTAAAGTTGCTGGTGGAGTGTTCCCGGGAGGGACTCACGACATACATGTAGGTAGGTACGCAGGGGAAGCAGACCTTCCTATTGTTCGAAGATAGAAAGAATGCGTCGAGGTTAGTCTCAGCGGTCCTTACACGATCACTATTATTGAAAACATCAGCATTGTCAATACAGTACCTAGTTTACTCCTCGAGGGTGCCACCGTCAGTATCGCCATACCCTACACGGTCAATATTATTGTATCAATAAACGTGCTCAGTAAGTTTGTTTCCACAACTTTCGGACAAATGATATATTGTATCTTTCCAAGTAGTGAATTTTCGTGGCGGTGTGTGTTTTGAAAACATGGACAATCGAAAAAAAGTTGTGTAGCCATAATTATGGCTAGCGGAAGTATTCGTAGAGTTCAGCGAAATCGATGGATGAAAGAGTGGTTGAAAAAACGTGAAGAATATCCTGACTAAAAATGGGATTTGGCGGTCAATCGCTGCAATCCCTGCTATTTTGTTACTGTATATTTGCAGTTTGCACAATTCCACAGTTCTGGAGACAGTCCACATTGCTCAATAAAATTCTCCGGGCGTTCAGTCCCCTCGTCACGTACATCACTTCTTCTACCTGAATCGTTTACCGCTTCAAAGTCTTCATCGTCTCAAGGTCACTCATATAGGTAATCCACGATACTCCGCATAAAGATAACTTCTGTTCCCAAGGAAAGCGCGGCATCAACTGAGTATTGGCAATATTGTTCACGTCCACCCCTAGACGATCAATAATACTGACAATACCCCCTCCACTTTTAAATACCGACGCCTCGGGATCAGAAAATCTGAATTTCATCAATATCGACCACCAGTACTCTTTTTTTCACCTTGCATGGTCAATATATACATATTATTGTCAGTATCATACTGTACTGTCAATAATATTGATCGTGAAAGGGCCGCTTTATGACGATTTGTAACAGCAGTGTTGAGAAGTCCCTCACCTTTCCTTATTTTGCTAACTTAGGTCAGGTAATAGGTAACCAGTAAAATTAGGCTAGCCTAGGTACTGTGCTGAACTGATAGGCTAGGATAGAATAAGCGTGTGGTAGAATAATATAGGTGAATGATACCTGCGAATATGGTAATCACTGGGAAAAAAGATCAACAAGAACTCAGTGCATTTTGCACCCACCTACGAAAAAATTCCTCTTGCTGGCAAGCTAGTTAGGTACATAATTTTATAGGCAACTACATTAGCTACTTGTAGTAGTCAATTCACATAATACGGCTTACCTCGTCTTCTTCACCCCATTAAATTCGAAATTCCCAATTTTTATTTTGGACATGAACTCGCACAGGCCAAAAAAACTGAGAGGCTGTATGTTGAAAGACGACGCCTCATACCTATCCTTCACATTATTCATGTATTTATTCCATTATTGCGAATTGTTTTTGCAGCAATATTGAGTACAGCAAGAAAAGTTGAATGAACAGCACCAAAAAATGACGAAAACACAACTAACGATTCAGTAACGTGAAGTCCACAGGGGAACTGGCTGGTCGCTGGTGGCTCGAAACATAAAGCACCAGAAATGTGACGTCACGCTCGGGGAGTGGGCGGAGTCAGCTGAAGGCGTTTTGGCGGGCTCTCAGAAATTCAAATTTCACTGATCTTTATAAAATCATTGGCGCCTCTGAAACAAATTTTTCTTTCGCCATTTGTCTTCAAATTCAATCCACTATTGATTTCTGCAATAAAAAAAAAGGGGTGAAAGTTCCTCACTGATTACCAACGTCTGGAAGGCGGATTGAGGGAGACTGACTTCACAAATATTACCAACTCTTTTGAGCTGATAAAACTCATTCAAAAAAAGTTGAAGTAGCAACTGAGCTTAAGAAGTCCAGCAGTTCGTACGCAGTAAGGCCTAGAAGTTTGCACCGATAAGCTTCATCAACATGAGTGTGAATGAAACGGTAGGTATACATCCAGCCCGGAAAGCAGTGCTAGGGAACAACTGATTATAATCACGCATGGCTGTATAAAATCGAGCTGGTTGTTCCTTGTTATTTCATTTGAATAATGCGCAGTACCCATGACTTCTGTTTATATTACTTTCCCATTTTTGAATGAAAGCAGGTTCCATTTTACGAATTTTGAGGCCAACCACACTCTCCTATGATGAACAGTTCTTGTTCTATGAGCCTTCAGAGTTTTGAAAAAAAGTGGCGTCATTGCACCCCTCCCGCCTTTGCCCATTGTGACACCATTTGTTGCCGAAATGTTGAAAGCTCATAGAATGCACGAGAGTGCGGTTGATCTTAAATTTCTTAGAACACAACCTACTTTCATTGAAAAATATAAACAGAAGTCATGGATACTCTGCATTATGATTAATATGGTTAATTTGGATTTTGTTGACAGGTACTTTTGTAACTTGTACAAACGTTATGATTCATCAGTAACACCAAATAATTAATGATAGAATTCATGAATCCACCGCAGATTTATGAAACTGTAATTGCTCGGCTGGCTCCAGTACTCGATTTAGGGCTTTCCTGGGGGTGACCTCAGAAAACAATCATCTACGCAGAAGGGGCATTTCTAAACGCAAATAATAACGTAATAATAAACGTAAACTTAATAATTTGCAGCGTTTTTATCATAAAAATCCAACCATTATGTGCTAAGTCCTTCGTAATTATGTGCTATACGTCATAATCCACTGAAATCTAAACCTTATCATGAAATCTCCTATGAACTATACGAGAACAAACTACGAAACTGAAATTTTGTCATGATGATTTTGGCAGTATCGATGATAATTATGATCACTACTATCATTAGCATTTACCTCAATTAAGCAATAAGGAAAATTAGTGCCTACTTTGTTCGGAAATTGTATGAAAATTGGCGTGTGAGTTGTTTACGTATAAACAATCATAATAATGTAGTGCATAAAAGTGTCTGATGCGGCTCGGAATCATATTTTTATGTAATTTGACAATGACTGCTTAAAAACACGGGTCAAGCCTATTGTTAGGCAGCATTAATGTAGCGACTTGCACAACAAAGTTGTTAACCATGCATTATATATATACTCAAGTATTTGTTGGATTGTAATTGAATTATTTGTGAATGAACTTATTCTGCTCTATTATATTCGTAACAGAGAACATGTATCAAAAATATGTTCAAGGCTCACACGCGCCTACACAGAAGTTTCTCCATTCGAAGGATCGTGTTTTAGGTGCTCGCATGAACGTGTCATCCGAGCTTGGGAACCAGCGGTTCCAACTCGTTAAGGGCCCGCGACAACGCGGAGTGAAAGGCGGGGGTTTTCCCAGAGTTATGAAGAAGCTTGTACCTACCATCTACCTTTACACAGTAGCGACGCCGTTGGTGGGAAAGGTGGGAGCGAGGTGAGGCGAAGGGAGGTTGTCACCAAGGCAACGCTACGGCACATCAACCTCTTCTAGGGCTTCTAATTAAAAGACCGCCCTTCCCACCTCGACAGCCACCTGGCGATGATCTCAACGAAACCCGCCCTTTATAACGTGCGGCCTGGAAAACGACAGCAGAACGTCCTCCTCCGGTTCGAGCTCTGGAGTCGATAACTCCTCAAAAGCTGTATCACCGGCTTATCACTGGTAATTTGCAAACAGTCCAAAATGCTATAATTAAATTAATTATAAGTCAACCTACGCGGCATCCCACGGTTCTTCTCTACAAAAACTTTAATTTTCTAAAAACCAAACAGTGTTTGTTGCTTTCGTCTTCTATAAAAGTTTTTGACTTAGGTGCATTTAATGCTTGCATTTCTAATGCGCCATATACCAGAACTGGTAACAATAGCAACTTAAGAATTCCTTCAACCAGAAAAAACTACAGGATAAAAATAAAATAGTGTACTGACGATGGTGTAACAACCGAAACCGGTCTACAGTTTGCTAGTTTACGTGGAAATATACTATTTTATTTTTAACCTGTAGTTTTTTGCTATGGATTTCCACTATTCCGCCGCGAGTGATTTAAGTTACCTTCAACCAGAACTGATTTCTACAACCGAGGTTCTTTTGTGCAGGCTATTAAATTACTTAATCCCTAAGGACATCATAAGTATGAGTAATTTAAAGAAGTATTTAATATCTCAAATTCTTTTACGTTCATAAATGTTGAACTGTAAATTTAATTTTCCTTTTTGTTGATTGTATGAAGATGTGGTACAGACATATTTGCACAGACCAGATAACGTGGCTCTGTCAGTTTACACAAGTTCTTGCGAACTTTTAAAGTGGCAGGCATTGGTAAATTTTGGAGTGTTTATTTAATTTGTCTCAATATTGTTCTCTTCTTAAATGCCAATAAATACTTCTTCTTCTTATTCTCCTTCTTCTTGTCTTCCACAGAGGAGGGAAAGATAAGGAGGGGATGGGTCATTGAAAATCTTTGCCCACCGACTACTTTCTACCAACTTACCAACATGTTACTTTTCACCACATCCACGACTGACTGTTCACGTTATGATGAAACTCTTTACCCCGAACTTCCGACCCTCCAAGCCAGCTATGGGTTTTTTTCATCAGCGAATGTTCAGCGAATTAAATAAATAAGCTATTTCAACGGGTCCAAATATTTTTGGTGTATGCATTTTGGGAGTACACACGAATCCGTTTTAGAGAGTCCCCCCCCCCCCCCCCCCCAGTTACCTACATCGGTATCCATCGGATCGGTACAGTTGTTTTGCGGTTTGTCTGCACTTATAGACGGCGCGCAACTATGCAAACCACGCCAGACTGCTCAGTCTTCAAGGATGGGTACCTCGCTCTTGTGCGCCGTCGAAAAGTCCTTCGTACAACCAAAGATATTCAATAAAAAACGTAAATTGTTACACAGCGCTTTATTATTTACCTGTATACATGCCCCTTCTGCGCAGATCACTGTTTTCTGTGGTGAACACCTATCCTCGTGCTCCCCCCAGGAAAGCCCTTAATCGAGTACTGGAGCCAGCCGGGCAATTACAGTTTCATGTTGGATTCAAGAACTGTATAATTAATTTTACTTGTTGTTGATCATGAAGCATAATGTTTATTCAAGTTAAAAAATTAACTATCAACCAAATCTAAAATTACCACCATTCTTCAAATGAAATAATATCATGGGACAACCAACTCGATTTCATACAGCCATGCGTCATTATAATCAGCTGTTCCCCAGAAATGATTTCTTGGGCTGGATGTACTGGTACCGTTTCATTCACACTCATGTTGACGAATCTTTTCGAGGCATACTTCTGGGCATTAGGTACTGCGAACGAATGGCTAGAGGTACAATGCTCCGGGTGGTCTCAAAAAGTTCCGAAGTTCGAGATCAATTTAAAAACGTAAAAAAATTCGAGTTAACGGCGGCCTGGAAATTTCACCCTCTATTTTTCACCCCTTTTAAGATGACTGACAGTAACGCAGAGCTTCGCGGACCAACTAGAAACCAAAAATGGGACATACAGACCGAATTTCATCAATTCTGGTTCACGGTAACTAGAAAAAAAAAAAACGAAGTACGGCGTACGGTGGGTGGACAGAAATTTTGTTATTCCATTTTCGGATTCTTCCTACCTTGAAACGGTAACCACCAAATTTTGGTTGAGGGAGCGGGGGAATAAAAAAATGCCATGCTCGATTCCAAAGCTTCATTATTGAAAATAATATACCAAAATATAATTCAGCTGATTAAGCATTTTTCATTCACTAAACTACCAGTCGAAGCTGTTTGGTGGTGGGGCTGGTTAGCTTGGGATGAAGGAGACCTGCAAATCGAGGATTGAGTTTAATCAAGAGACGAATGATAAAACCCGATGCAGCTGTGGGTCGCATACTAATCACTACCCGAGTCTCTTTAACTTTCTTATTTATATTTCTTTCTGCAATTCGGTCTCCCCCAGACCTCCTCAGTCCCCACATTATTAACCCCGGTCGGAGAGCGGGAATGGAATACTAATGTGATCTTAACCATGACCTGGAAGAATGCAGGGATCATGATATGCAGATGGATTTACGCTTTACGTTGTAGCAGAGTGCCTTGTGGGAAGACAATAAACCGCTCGTTGACGCTAAGTTATAATCCGTCAACCCTGCATACTTTAACAGTGCATGTTCATCAATACATTCAAAAACACACAACCGCGCATATTAATAAGACTGAGTGACGTAAAGGCATCCCAAGAATTAAGCAAAGTTCAGTTTGTTCACATAAAATATATTTTCAATTAAACAGTTTAAACTTTAGCGTCTACCTCATTATAGGTGTCAGAAATCTGTAGTTAGGTACCTTTAATGAGATCATAGTACCTACCTACTGGAGGCCGAAATCTAGCACACGGGTTATATAAATGTTACGGATAAAGCAAGAATGAAACGTAAATCTTAAACCATACACCGCTTGTTGGCGCTAAGTTATAATCCGTCAACCCTACATATTTTAACAGTGCACGTTCATCAATACATTAAAAAACACACAAGCCCATATTATATTAATAAGATTGAGTGACATTAAGGTATCCCAAGAATCAAGTGACGTTCATTTTGTTCACCTAAAATTTAATTTAAAAATTTAAACTTCAGATTCTACCTCATTAAAGGTGTCAGAAATCTGTAGTTAGGTACCTTTAATGAGACCATAGTACCTACCTACTGGAGGCCGAAATCTAGCACACGGGTTATATAAATGTTACGGATAAAGCAAGAGTGAAAGATTTAACCGGTCAAAGAGACGGAGCTGCTCCACTCAATCAGGTTTACCTTTCATTCTTGTTTTATCCGTAACATAATTATACAAGCACAAATATACCTACACACACACGTATACATCGGTCTAAATCATATGGTTATGTATCAGGTAGCCTATAATTGCTGTATCTGTATTTGAGTATGAAGAGATTTGATACGTACTGTAAGTATGTTATTACATGAAAAACTCAATCAATCAATAAATGGGTAAGGTCCACACTTTTTTTTTAAAGGGTGAATGCAAGGCATTGCTAATATCCTTCGTGTCTGGTAAGGGAAGCAAGAAGTCATTTTAGGTCTATTTTCGGCTTCCCTTCTAAGATGCTCAAACATTTTGATTCATTAAGTGGCTGTAATAATGGTAGCAACTCATGAGAAATTCATCGAAAATTTGAATGTTCTAGAAGAGAACGTTGGTAGATGCTGAAATTATGAACACGGGTTACATGAATAAATACACCCTCACGCACACGCACACAGACACAAAATTGTCTAAAACATGTAGCTATTGTATCAGGTGGTACCTACTATTTTAATACAAAGAGATTAGGTACGTACGAACCTAAGAGATTAGGTACTTACTTACAAAACTCCAACTAATCAATCAATCAATCAATGTTTTTTCATGGTAATTGCCACTTTCTTATTATCCTTCTGGACGGGTAAGAAGGCGTCACTCCATGACTGTAATGCCTTTATTTTCAGTGTCCTATTAGGCCACTGGTTTGGAGCACTGGCACATCAGAAGCGTCGGAAGCCCCTAACGTAATGTGAACGTATTTGTCTGACGTCACACTTCGAGGGCGTCGTTTGGCGCACGGAACGCACGGTGCGAGGAGATCGAACGAATTTGAGGTATTTTGAAGGGGAAAGAGACAAAAGGAAGAAAAAAAAGAGAAGTTGATGGAAAGTCGGTCTTCCCCGATGAAAAGATCGGTTTTTCGCTGTGTGCGGGGGGGGCTGCCGAGGAAGGCGAAAACCGAATGAAATATTATTAGGAATTTCCGGGGTTAGAGCGTTGGGAGAATCCTCGTGACAAATAGGGGTTTTTAGGAGGACGAAGGGTTGGCGGGGCGAGGTAAGTTGCGGGCAAACTGAGGGCCCTCGGACTGAGTAAGTGGAGGAGGTTTGTCTTGTGTCAGTAGCGCCGGGGTTGCTCCTGCAGCCTGACTCTTTACTAATGTCTTTGCTCCGCACAGCCACACGCCTCTTATTGCTCTTCGCTTCCCTGACCTGTTTTCCACGAGGGGATTTTCAGGAGGTTTGTTTTTCCCTCCCAAACTACCGTGGAGTTCCCCATGATCGACAGATCACTACTCGTCAGAGTCAGTACATATTTTCCAGGTTCGTTCGGATAAGCAGTTCGGAACTTCGGTAAGGTTAGTTCGGACTAACGTAGTTGATGAGATGCCACGGTTGATGGAAGGGGGGGGGGGGGGGGGGGGGGGGAGAAAATCGGGAAATTTAAAGTAGATCCCCAAACTTCGAATTTATCAAATTCAATCAATCAAATTTATCAATTACTTACCTAGAAATATAAGTACCTGGATATATAATTTATTGCGGGTTTCATTACGATTATGAATATATGTCAGCCAAGGAGGACTTATTGGAAATTTCACCTGACAATTTCGCCGGAATTTTTTTTAAATCAAATTAATCAATCAAATTTATCAATTACCTAGAAATATAAGTACCTGGATATATAATTTATTGCGGGTTTCATTACGATTATGAATATAATTATGTCAGCCAAGGAGGACTTCTTGGAAATTTCACCTGAAAATTTCGCCGGAAGAGATCAAAATATAAACTAAAATTCAACACATCTGAGACACGCGCTACGCTCGTTAAGTCGCTCACGACATGGCGGGTGAGTTGGATGAGGATGAAGTTGAGAGGTTGGATGAAGGCAGATGAGGAAGGACGTGCTCCGTAGGAGTCATTTTACTAACGCCCCACAGCTTTCACCACCGCAGGCGTTAGTTGGAGGGAAGGTTAACTCCCCGCGGTTTTCACCAAAGCAGGCGCTTGAGATAGTGGCTCGCCGCGGTTTTCCCCACAGCAGACGCCTGAGATGTGGGAGCTAGTACCCAGTAGTTTTCACCACAGCAGACACTAGATGAGAGGAAGGTGTCCCACAGTTTTCACCACAGCAGGTGTCAGAGGAGAAGGATATATCCCGCGGTTTTCACCACTGCAGATACCAGGAAAGAGGGAGCACCCCACGGTTTTCACCACAGCAAGTGCAAGAGAAGGTAGGGGAGAGAGGTCAAGGGAAAGGGTCGAGAGAGAGGGTCACGAGAGAAGTCGTAAGTCCAGGTTGGTCGGTCGAATGACGAGCTGGGCCAAAAGGTCTGCTTATTTAGGCCCGTTTCCACCCATCCCTCGAACACAATCGGCCGTTATGACTAGAGTTCGGATTTTGCATATTTTGCATATCAGGTTTTTGACATTATTTATGTCTTTACTTTGCTACATAAACTCGAAAATGAAACGCGGGACATGCAACGGAGACATGCAACGGAAACAACGTCACGAAAATATTTCTGATGATTTTCGCTTACAACCGATTCGTTGCTACGGAACTTTATCTTCGCCAGTTATCATCGTACAAAAATCGTTCACCACTCGTTGGATAGCTCTCGATTTACCTAACCATACTACGTTAACCACTGCGGACTGCGTGGCCAACAAGCTGCGGTATGAGCGTGATTGTTAGTGGAGTCCGGCTAATCCGAACTAATTGGGACTGAAGGCTGTTCGGACTAGGTACCATTCGTTGGAAATCTTGACCAAAACAATTAAGTACGAAGTACTTGGTGTGGGTGCGGGAGGGGGCGCTAAGACATAAAATGTCCCTCGTGGTTGCGTACCTGTACGGAAGCTGTACCCACCGTTTGTGTTACTCAATAGCGCGAATATTTCTTTGAAAATTGGCTCTTATAGCCATGCTGCTTGACTCGCACTTTCACGTTTGCGCTTGCGGAGTGTCTACTGTTACGTGAATCTTTACGGTTTTAAATAGTTCTTGAAATTACGAGTTTTTCAATAGAAAGTGTCATACTTATCCGAATTAAGGTATTTGGAGATGTTTTGGACATTTAAAATTGAATTTAAAATTGCATATTCGTGCATATTTTGCTGTTTTTTGCCTATTATATGCATCTGCATATGTTACAGAGTTTTGCATATAAATGGCATATTTCTAAGAAATATCTGCGTACCTACACTGAAATTTCCGACCTCCGGTCATGTGAAAGGTCTTATACCGTGTCTTTGTATGACTGCCCTTTCGATCTCTCCGGGATATCTCACTCCTGGAGAAATTGCCATGTTAAAATTCCTTCCTGTTGTCAGCTGCGACGTTGAAAAATCCTTTTCCGCGCTGAAAATGACTCTGTCAGACTGACGGAGGAATTTCACAGTCGAAAACCTCGAAAAAGTGTTGATAGTCCAGGGAAATTAATCTGTACCTACACCTACACATTGAAATTTTAATCATTGTAAATTTTATTTAATATTGTACAGTTTTATTTGCTGTCATTTTATAAAATATAGATGAATGATTAAGAGTTTGGGGTTATATTGCTCATTCCCGTATTAGACTTCTCAATAAAAACTTGAAAACCGAAAAAATTGGACCAAAATTTCAACTTGCATATTATTTTGAATTTTTTGCATGTTTTTGCATATTTCAGCTCCGAACTCTAGTTATGACCGTTGAGGAGCGATGGCGGTTCAAGGAAGAAACCCTTCTCCCTTGGCGCTACCCGGCTCGTCGTTCCCTTCGTTTATTTGGTGAAATCATTCTATATTACATAGGAGTGGTTAGCGTAGAGATTCGAGGGGAACCACGACAAGTTATAAACCTCACAAATCGAGCAAAATCATTTAGTTCAAAACGCTGTCATGAATAGTGCGAAAATACTAGTTGACATTATTCTTAGAAATGGTTACCCCATTCTAAGAATTACAATATTATGGAAGGAAGTGAATCATATCGAACAAAGAAGGGAAAGTATTAAATCTAAAGGGTTAATTCCGCTAGTAAGTAGTATATTACGTGAATGTAAGAATTACCTGTACTTTTCAAGCTTGAAGTCATACTTTCGAGTATTTATTATTTTGGTTACAATGAATATATATTATTATTCAGATCAATGAATACCTAATATACTAAATAAAGAATATCTCTTTTCAAATCAATAATGGTATGTGTGTTAACACAAGTAGTTGGTACACCACTAGTAGTAGGTGTACCGCCAGAGAGGAAACGGCCATGTAAATCTAAATAGATCCACCGAGCAAGCATAGACTGAACAGAGTAGCATCCGGGTCGCTTGATGGGTAAGCCCTATTGAATAGCCTGGGAGTGTGTTATATGGACAGTTTGATATAGTGATAGCAATGTCAGAGAAGGAAAGGGGGGTTTGCGAGGGCCTCCGTTCCTGCCTGCACTCAGAACGATATACGGCGGATCCAATAGATGGCGAAGGTGGTAATAGTTGAGATATTACGTTGTTTGGGCGATGAGCGGGGGGCGGTGTGCGGACGAGAGCGGCGGTGGCGGAGGGAGATTGTGGTCAGAGGGGCCTGTGGTGATGCAATGCGGGTTTCCTTCTTAACCGCTTCGCCCTCCCCATCGCCCCAACACCATTTCCTATCAACCTCGAAACCATCGTGACCATAACCAACCTTACAAAACCGTATCTACCGCATGCAGTGCCCACAATAACTTTACAACCCAACCATTAAATTTCATCAAAATCGTTTTTGTTACGTTAGAACCCCGACTTTATAAGTATTGTCGCAGCATACCACTTCCTCGTTTCAGATAACAGTGCGTAACAATACCTGATCATATGAATAAGTATTAACGGTTCCTGTTCATAAAAAAAAAATACAAACTGATTTACAAACATTTATTCAAATACTGATTTTGGTTTATTATTTTCAATAATGAACCCTTGGGAATCGAGCATGGAAAAAAAAATTTAACCCCCTCAAAATTTAATGGTTTCCATTTCAAGGTATGTAGAATCCGAAAATACAGTAAAAATATTTCTGTCCGTCTACCGTACTGAGCACTTTTCTTAGTTACCATGAACCATAATTGACGAAATTCGGTTTATAGGTCCCATTTGGGGTCTAGTTGGTCCTCAAAGCTCGGCGTTAATGTCAGTCATCCCTAAGGGGTGAAAAATAGGGGTTGAGTCTCCAGGACGCCGTTTTCTCGCATTTTTTTACGGTTTTAAATAGTTCTCGAACTTTAAGCTCGAGCTTTTTAAGACCAATCGGAGCATTGTACGTTCAGCCGTTCGTTCAGTAATGCCCAGAAGTTTGCACCGACAGGTATTTTCAACAGGATGGTGAATGAAATTGTATAGATTCAGCCCAAATATCATCACTAGGGACGCGCTAACAATCGGGAATTGGCCCGAGATAAAATCATTGCTAGGGATAACCTGATTATATTCACGGAGTATGAAGTCGATTTGGTTGTTGTGTGATATTATTTCATTTGAAAAATGATGGCTCTTTTGGAGTTTGTTGATCGGCAGTGAAACTTGAACAACCGTTGAAGTATTATTGATAGGCAAGTTATTACACAACGGATCATTATACTTGACCACGAGGATAGGTATTGACCACAGAAAACAGTGATCTGCGCAGAAGGGGCATCTATTGCACTCCACATCAACAATTTTCACTCCATATCAACAACTTCCCTTCAGAACTTCATTATTTGCGTTTCTTTTAGCCGTTTCAGTTATTGTTTGTCATCGACAGAATTATTTTAGCAACATTTAACTCGTGATTTAGGTAGGTACCTAGTAACGAGTACGGGGTTAGGTACAACCTACGGAGGATCTGCGATCTACATAATATGTATAGAATAGTACATATTATATTATACAGACGGGTTATCTATACAGAGAGCTTTGATATTTAACAGAAGGGTATTTTGTACAAAATAATAAACCGCTGTGCAGGGATTTGCAGCGTTTTATTATAAGTGTCTCTCTATCTTTTGTAACAAAACAGGTGGTCTACTCTTCTTTATCGTCTATCCTCTTCTAACTTGCGGTGTAGAGGTTAGAAAACCTACCCACTAAGCAAGAGATATCTGTTTTCGGACCAGCTCTCTCTTTTGGCGAAAGAGTTTTTAATAGTATCCACGGTAGTAACTTAGATAGCTGGCGGCTACCTTGGCATTTTGGATCTCTTTCAGAAGAGACACCTGATTAGGTGCCTTTTCTTGAAAGAGGTAGTCTTTCTCATTTCTCGTTTGTTTGATAGTGATATCGTGGATCATCCTTCGTTCATCCGCTACCACATCGGTCGTTTTGATCATTCATTGTTCATTTTGAACGATTCTGTTTTTCGTCTAATAAAGGTCAGTCGATTCTATATGAAAACGCTGCAAATTATTGCAGAAGGGTTTACTATTTACCCGTATTTCTGCGTAGATCACTGTTTTCTGTGGTCAATACCTACCATCCTGCTCCCCCCCAGGAAAGCCCTGAAATTGAGTAACCACTTAGACCCCCGTGCAGTGGAATGGCGGATGAGCGTGAGAATTGGATAGAAGAAACGTCCAGCTGAAAAACAAAAGCCGAGCAACTGTGTTGTAGGTGCCAAATGGTACCTACAAACCAAATTTCATCAATTTTGGTTCATGGTAACTAAGAAAAGTGCTAAGTACAGCGTCTGGCGGACGGACAGAAACTTTTTATTCAATTTTCGGATTCCATGTGCCATGAAACGGAAACCATCAAATTTTGGTTGGAGGGGGGGAGGGGTAAACATTTGTTTTATGCTCGATTCATTACTGAATGCAAAGATTCCTTATTGAAAATAATAAACCAAAATAGTAATTTTTCCAAACTACAATTTATTACGTATCTCATTATGGCCGCTAAATCTCATATCTAGTTTTGATTTACCTACTTATTTATCTTAATTTGGTGTGAAATTTCATGTTTTACAATTTAATTGTATTCGTTTTGGTGTGGAATTGTGAAGGGTTATGCATGAATGCATGTGCATGAAATAATGATAAACCGTTGTGTAATAATATTTCCAGCGTTTTTGTCTTAATGCAATGCATAGGGCACCGAATTTCGACTATTTTCATTATCACTGTTTCTCAAGTACACTGACGCTCGACGGAGTTGATGCCGTTTTCGGCGGAGTTCATTTACACCCGTCACTATGACGGAGCAGGGCGGAAAAAGGATAACGGAGAACGTCCCACCTTTGACCCACTTTTTGGTTTATTATTTTAATTAACAAACCTTCAAAATCGAGAATGAAAAAATAAGGGGAAAAAACCTCTCCCACCTTAAATGGTTTGCGTTTCAAGGTACCCAGAATCCGAAAATAGAATACAAAAATTTCTGTCCGTCCACCGTACTTTTTTTGCTACCATGAACCAAAATTGATGAAACTTGTTTCGTTGCATTTGGGCTCCAGTTGATCCGTACCTCGGAGTTACTGTCAGTCTTCTCTAAAGGGCGTAAATTAGGGGGGAAAATTTCTTAACGCAGTAGCTCAAAAACTTTCAACAGAAGGGTATATTTTTTTAACGTTTTTATATAGATATCGTACGATTTTTTGAGACCACCCGGTGCACTGTACGTGCAGCCGTTCGTTTGCACCGAAAAGCTTCGTCAACACGATCGTGAGTGAAACGGTATGCATCCGGCCTAGATATCATTGCTAGGGAACACTTCATTATAATCACGCACGGCTGCATGAAATCGAATTGGTTGTTCTGTGATTTCGTTTGAAGAATGATGGCTATTTCGGACTTTGTTGATAGGTACTTTCGTACTATGAACAAAATAACATGCATTATAAATTATTATTTCACATAGAATTCTCAAATCTGTCGCATTTAATTTATTATGAAATTGTAATTTCCTGGCTGGTTCCATTACTTGATTTAGGACTTTCCTGGTGGAAGGTGAAGGGTAGGTATCGACTTGAAAAAAGGCATACGGAGAAGGGGCATATATGCTAAAAATAATAAACCCTTATGTAATAATTTGCAAACCTCCCCCCCCCCCCCCTCATCACCATCAGGCCTTTAACACTCTCTTCGAACTCATCCTTTCTTCTGCCATTACAAATTTTGGCTAAATTCTGGATTTTCTGCGGATGCCTCGGATTGTTTGTGCGGGGAAAGAAAAGATTGGGCCGCGGCAGACTGAGTCGGAGAATGATGGGTTTCCAACGCACAGGTATTTATTTCGGTTTGGCGCCGATTGATTGTGGCCAGGGGGGGGGGGGGGGGTGTCTTAGGGTATCGCAAGGGGGTTGAAGGTTGAACAGGAGGGTTTGTGAGGTACTGGAGGACTCCGATTGAAGTAACTCCCAGAAGACGAGCCCCCAAAATAATTCAAACAAAATTGTAGATCCCCTCAACCCAAGGGTGGAAAGGGTGTAGAAAAGACGGGAAGGCGATAAGGGAAAGTAGGGAAGAGGTGGAGCGGGTAATAGCATGGGTCTTCCTAATTCGAACAAATGACGGGTTCTGAGTCTGAAATTAGATTCTCGGCCTTAGCCCCAACTGGGGCCTCCCTCCACCGATCGGCCCCTCTCCTTCGGTGCCACCTAATTCAATAACTGGCACACATTTTACTATGGTAACACATGTGTGGCCAACAACTGAGGATCGCGAGGGGGGGTCTGAGAAGGAACGATCGGTGGCGGTGGGGGGGGGGGGGGGTTGTGGAGGGGTAGTTCGGGGTATTGATCACTAAGACAGGGACCCGGGGAAGGCTGCGGGAGGTCTGGAACCTCTCTACGGAGGGTCGAAGGAGAGCTGAGGGAACGAAGGAGGGGAAGTGGCGGGGAGGTAGCGGCGTGTGGCGGGGGCAGTGGTGGGGCGGCTGGTAAAAAGCCCGCCGTTCCCTTTTCTCCGCTTTCCCCGTCTCACTCGCCCCCGCACGAGGGTTTCTCACTGGCTCTCCCTCCCTCCCTCTCACTCTCCTTTTAGGAGTCTTCTCCGACTCCTGACCCCCTCCCCGCTCGTCCGAGACCTAATTTGCATACCGCTTTGACCACCTCCTCCCTCCACCACTACCTATCACTCCCTTCTGACCATTCAACCCTCCTATGATCGATTCCCTCCTCCTAATCATTCCCATCATCAAACCACCGCACTGACATCTTAGTATTCTTCTAATTAATCATGTGGTATCAGTTGTAATAATGTGTTGTAATAATCTCGCAACTCTCCGACCGACGGACTGAGTCCATTGTCGAGTCCAATGTTCCGGTGAAACTGAATTATGTTGTTGTTATATATTGACATATTGTGTAGCTTTTCCAAATTGAAGTCAACATTTTCCAAATAGAATTCAACATTTTCCAAACAAAATTCAACATTTGCCAAATCAAGTTCAACATGGTCCAAATTGAAGTCAACATTTGCCAAATAAATAGAATTTAACATTTTCCAAATTGAATTCACCCTTTCCAAACAGAATTCACAATTTTCCAAATTTAGTTCACAATTTTCCAAATTGAAGTCAACATTTTCCAAGCAGAATTCAACATTTTAATCAAATTTAACATTTTCCTAATTGAAGTTAACATTCTCCAAATCGAATTTAACATTTTCCAAATTGAAGTCAACATTTTCCAAACCAAATTCAACATTTTCCAAATAGAATTCAACATTTTCCAAACCAAATTCAACATTTTCCAAATCAATTCAACATGATCCAAATTGATGTCAACGTTTTCCCATATAAATAGAATTCAACAGTCTCCAAACTGAATTCACCATTTTCCAAACTGAATTCACCATTTTCCATATTGGAGTCAACATTTTCCAAACAGAATTCAACATTTTCCAAATCAAATTCAACATTTTCCAAATTGAAGTTAACATTCTCCAAATCGAATTATTAAAATTTTCCAAATTGAAGTCAACATTTTCCAAATCAAATTCAAATTGTTTCAAATTAGAGTCCAAATTTTCAAAATAAATAGAATTCAACATTATCTAAATTGAATGCACCATTTTCCGAACTTAATTCACCTTTTCCAAATTTAATTCACCATTTTCCAAATTGAAATCAACATTTTCCAAACAGAATTCAACATTTTCCAAATCAAATTCAACATTTTCCGAATAATTGATGTCATGTCACATTTTGGTTTATTATTTTCAATAATGAACCATTGGAATCGAGCAAGAAAAAAAAATTCTTACTCCCCCTCAAAATTTGATGGTTTACGTTTCAAGGTATGTGGAATCCGAAAATGCAATAAAAATATTTCTGTCTGTCCGCCGTACGACGTACGCCGTACGGGCCACTTTTCTTAGTTACCATGAAACAAAATTGATGAAATTCGGGTTATAGGTTCCGTTCGGGGTCTAGTTGGTCCTCGAAGCTCGGCGTTACTGTCAGTCATCTCTAAGGGGTTCAAAATAGGGGTTGAAATTTTCAGAACGCCGTATCTCGAAAACTTCCGATTGAAGGGCATTGTTTTTTTTATGTTACTAAATTTGTCTTGAGCTAAACAATTTTTTGAGACCACCCGGAGCATTGCACTTCCAGCCGTTCGTGTGCACCAAAAAGCTTCGTCAACACGATCGTGAATCAAACGGTATAAATCAGGCCGGGATATCATCAATACGGAGCACCTGATTATAATCAAGGATGGCTGTATGAAGTCGAGTTGGTTATTCTGCGATATTATTTCATTTGGTAAGTGATGGACTATTGGATTTTGTTGGTAGGTACTTGTGAACCTTGAACAAACGTTGAAGTATTATTGATGGGTAAATTATTACACAATGGTAAATTATTACACAACGGAAAATTATTACACAACGGCTAATTATTACACAACGGTAAATTATTACATAACGGTAAATTATCACACAACGGCAAATTATTAACAACGGTTCATCTACCGAAAAGAGGCTGGATTTTGTCGATCGTTACTTTCGCAACTTGAACAACCGTTGAAGTATTATTGATGGGCAAGTTATTACACAACGGTTCACTATAGGTATTGACCACATAAAACAGTGATCTACGGAGAAGGGGTATCTATTTCACTCCACATCAAAAATTTTCCTTTAGAACTTCATTATTTGCGTTTCTTTTTGGCGTTTTAGTTACTGTTTGTCATCGGCTGCATTAGTTTAGCAACATTTAACTCGTGATTTAAGTAGGTACCTAGTAACGAGTACGGGGTTAGGTACTATCCTACGGAGGGGCTGCGATCTACATAATATGTATAGAATAGTAAATATTATATTACTAGCATGACCGCTCGCTTCGCTCGCTATCCGAGATTCGCTGTACGCAGTATCGTACTTAATTCCGACGTTGCACAACTTGGGAGCCCACTGGATATTGGTGCCAAATATGGTCGATATCCGTCGAGCCATTCAGGAGTTGACCATGGTCGACCATATTTCCGCTATGGTGTAGGGGACCGAAAAATTCCGACGTTGCCCAACTTGGGAGCCTACTGGATATTCGTGCCAAATTTGGTCGATATCCGTCGAGCCATTCAGGAGTTGACCATGGTCGACCATATTTCCGCTATGATCAGGGAATTAAAAATGCGCCTACGTTCAACTTAGGAGGCTACCGGATATTGGTGCCAAATTTGGTCGATATCCGTTGAGCAATTCGGGATTCGACCATGGAGGGGCCCATGGATGCGCTATGGTCGACCGCGGGGGTAGTCCGAAGGGTCGATCGTAGATAGAATTTCACGTAGATTACGAATACGCGATAAAAAATAGGGGTTACCATTTCAATTAACTAAGTTGACCATGGTTGAACATAGTTCCGCTATGGTAAGGGAATTAAAAATGCGACGTTGCACAACTTGGGAGCCTACTGGATATTCGTGCCAAATTTGGTCGATATCCGTCCAGCCATTCAGGAGTTGACCATGGTCGACCATAGTTCCGCTATGGTGAAGGGGACCGAAAAATTCCGACGTTGCCCAACTTGGGAGCCTACTGGATATTCGTGCCAAATTTGGTCGATATCCGTCGAGCCATTCAGGAGTTGACCATGGTCGACCATAGTTCCGCTATGGTGAGGGAATTAAAAATGCGACGTTGCACAACTTGGGAGCCTACTGGATATTCGCGCCAAATTTTGTCGATATCCGTCCAGCCATTCAGGAGTTGGCCATGGTCGACCATAGTTCCGCTATGGTGAAGGGGACCGAAAAATTCCGACGTTGCCCAACTTGGGAGCCTACTGGATATTCGTGCCGAATTTGGTCGATATCCGTTGAGCAATTCGGGATTCGACCATGGAGGGGCCCATGGATGCGCTATGGTCGACCGCGGGGGTAGTCCGAAGGGTCGATCGTAGATAGAATTTCACGTAGATTACGAATACGCGATAAAAAATAGGGGTTACCATTTTAATTAACGAAGTTGACCATGGTCGACCATAGTTCCGCTATGGTCAGGGAATTAAAAATGCGACGTTGCACAACTTGGGAGCCTACTGGATATTCGTGCCAAATTTGGTCGATATCCGTCAAGCCATTCAGGAGTTGACCATGGTCGACCATAGTTCCGCTATGGTCAGGGAATTAAAAATGCGACGTTGCACAACTTGGGAGCCTACTGGATATTCGTGCCAAATTTGGTCGATATCCGTCAAGCCATTCAGGAGTTGACCATGGTCGACCATAGTTCCGCTATGGTCAGGGAATTAAAAATGCGACGTTGCACAACTTGGGAGCCTACCGGATATTCGTGCCAAATTTGGTCGATATCCGTCGAGCCGTTTGGCCGTGCATAGAAAGACAGACACACAGACAGACAGACAGACGGACAGAGATCCGTTTTTATAATATAGTAGGGATATAGACGGGTTACCTATACAGAGAGCTGTGATCTGTAACCGAAGGGTATTCGGTACAAAATAATAAACCGTTGTGCAGGGATTTGCAGCGTTTACCAAACAGAATTCAACATTTTCTAAGTTGAATTGACCATTTTCCAAATTTATTCACCATTTTCCAAATTTAATTCACCATTTTCCAAATTTTATTCACCATTTTCTTAATTTAATGCAACAAGTTCCAAATTAAATTCAACATTTTCCAAATCGAACTCCACCTACCCCACGTGCTAATATTACTACAAGAAATTTTGTGGACAATTTGCTAGTAAATTGACTCAAATTTGTTTATTTCCAAATTAATTACCCACAGTAAACGTAATATTGTGGTTATTTGGGAATTATCTTATTGATCCCAACATACTAGTATCTGAAGAGCGTATGTTGTACGGTTTTGTGTTCTAAACGTAACAGTAATACCTGTACGGTTTTGTGTGGGTACGTAACACTAATACCTACCCCCTACACTGAGTCTCAAAATCATCCAAGGTAGTAAGTAATCGCAGGAGGTTGCTGGCTGCCGGATGATTCGTACAAATTGTCGGAACTGAGCCGTTGTCGTCTTATTATTTGTTCTGTTTTCGTTACAAAATCAAGTGTTCAATTAATTTAGTATAATATCAAACTGTTTGAAAAAAATGAATATAAAAACAGTTACATGAATTGAAGACTCGCTGTTTATCAGCTCTGGCCGCGTCCGGACAAGAATAGAGCATAAAGAAAAGGTCCTTAGGGTTAATGCTTGATTCGCTTGGTAGAGGATATAAGAAACTATTGTCACACAAAAACAACAGAAAACACAACGTTAGAGTGACTTTTCAATACGTAATACCTAATAATACATATTAATACGTAATATAATACGTGCAACGTAACATAATTATAATACGTAATAATTACCTAGTTGATCCCTCGTCGCTCGAGTTTCCCAACTTGGAGTACGACCATGAGAGTGCGACGGGTAGTTTGATACTTGGGAAGAGAAAATTAATGGATCTTTTTCTCAATAGTGAGTGGGGGGAACAGGCTGTGAGAGAACACATGTTGATTAGACGGCCCCGTTGATGGATGATCTAACGTTGATATCGGGATCCCCCCCCCCCCCCCCCCCCGGCAGGCCGTCCCTAATCAGTAGCCGTATTTTCTTATATCAACTCCCAGCCTCGAGAAGAGTATTAATCAGAATTAGCTTCGTATTTTATGTAATAAAAGGAGCTTTGTTGTAACGAACGAGCCCTGACACGGTCAGGATATTGGGCTCCTCGTTCCCCACACTATCCGAGCCCTTAACCAACCGCCTGCGAACTTGCGAGCTACCCCTCCTCGTTTACTTGTTGAGAAGATCCCTTCTTGATAACTTCGACGTAAATCACCTTGTTGAAAAGTTCCTACAAACTTTTTTGAGTATAACAACGCCAGTAATCAAATAATCAACTTTACACTGCTGTACGTGGGGCAGGGAAGTACTTAGGGGCACCTTGCACGGTCAATAATACTTTAATATGGCGACAGTGTCGTGGCACCCCTCAAAATTCTACATTTACCACTCGTATGTAATATTGTAAAAGATTTAACCAAATAAACGAAGGGAACGAGCGACGCTGCGGGGAAAGTAGGAAAACGGTCCCCTCCATCAACATCGCCCCTCAATGGTCATAACAGCCTTTGGCAGACAGGGGGACGGGGTGAAAGGGGCCTTTATAAGCAGCCTGGCGAGTCCAGCTCTTCATTCAACCGACCACTCTTGGACTTACGACTTCTCTCTTGACCTCCTTACGCCCTCTCTCTCCTACCCTTATCCTGCACCTGCTGTGGTGGTAACCGCGGGGCGTTAGCGATAGACTCGCTCCGTGTCGTAAACCTATGCCAAGGCGTACGACAGACAGTACTGCTGATTCTGAAAGGAAGATGATGAAGATCGTTTAAAATGCAGAAACGAGCCACCCGCATTATCAGTAGCTCTCGTCCCCGAGACACCTGCAGAGCTCAGTTCAAAACTTCAAAAATCCTCCACCGAGTCTGGACTATCTTGCGCCAACCTTCATAAATAAACGCAAATCGACATACATGAAAAATAGCGACCTGCTCAGCCGCGATACAAGAAGTAGACACCAAATGGTCTATCCACAGCCTCGCCATACCTTCCCTGCACGGTTCATATATTTTCATAGGGATCAAATTATATTGGTTTATTATTCTGTGAATATTACACTATGTAATCGCTCATCAAAAACTATGTATAACACCCCCCTCAATTTTTTTTCTTTTACGTTTCAAGGTGCATAGATTCCAAAAATGCAATGTCCGTCCGCTGTACGCCGTACGCCGCATCATGCATATGCATATCTACTTTATTTTCGGTCTAAAAATTCGTTCTTTGGCACACAAGCTCCATCTGGGCCCTAGTTGTGTCCCGAAACTTTGCAGCCCGATCGGAATATACCCAAGGGTGTTATGGGTGAAAAATGGTGGTAAAAAATTTTTTTGGTGTTCTAGTAACATGAGCTCGTGAGGTATCGCTTTTCGTGTTTTTTTAGGGCGAGAAGACCAAATATGAAGTTGATTTTGACCAAAGAAAGAAGAATTGCGGTTGTAACGAAGGTTCAGCTCGCAAAATTCATTTTTTATTACTCAAAAACCTGGTAAATTGCCTGATTTAACCATAAATATGTATAATAACTACGGTGACTATAATTTTGAATAAAAAAAGGAGGACCTTTTAAGAAATGTAACACAAATTCTATCAACCAATTTTAAGTATTTGGTACTAGTAAATTATAGGGACGATAAACGAGACTATCGAGGTAATCGAATCGAGATAATCCGGCCATTTCTGACTGGAGTAATCGTTATATAATCGCAACATTCGATTATCGATAGTCGCGTTTATCGTCCCTATAATTTACTAGTACCTACCTTATATTTTTTAATCTTATAAAATAAATATTCAAAATAGAAACGTTTCAAACTAAATAATACAATTGAACTCACACAGCAAGGTAGGTGGTAACAAAGATTACTGCGAACACGCTTAATTTTAGACACAAAAATATGCTGTCAGAAAGAAACCGTGGCTTGTAAAAATATCACATCGTTCAAAGAAATTTAGAAAGTAACAAAAAGCCCTCCTTGATTATCACATTGCCGGATGATTAGGTCGTATCACCGTGATAACGAAAGTTCTGCTCCTTCTTCCTCTTCACTCTTCTTCAGTGTTTATAAATATAATGTAGTAGTGGTCACTACACTGCATCATTGTTGTCATCATCTCATTGTTGTTTACAATTAGATTTCAGAAAAGTTAGTTGTTATCTGGACGTGGACAAAAAAGGACTTGTTAAAAATAAAAAATCGGACTTGAGTTATTACATTGGGGGCCCGTCCGGGATCGAAAAACAAACACAGAGGAGTGCTGGGGATATGCCACCCAAACGGCCAGCAACCAGAATTCAACGGACGATGTCGACCGGCAGTCATCCACTTGACGCAGGTGAAGCTTCTGGCTCTTTAGCACCACTTCCTACTTTATCGGCTGACCCAGTTGTAGCTTCCGCCTCTACAGTACCACCACCGAGATCTTCTGAGACTCGGTCAGAAAATCAGCAGTCTACAGAGTTGATGGCTGTAACTGGTGCCATGCAAGAAATGTTGGGTACGATGCAGCAAATGCAGATGCAAATGTTACAACAACTGAGTCAGTTGATAGAACAGAATCGTGGTCTTGACCAGCGGCTTAATGAGACCACCAATCTCCAGCCACAACACAACCAGCAGGGTGTGATTATTCGAAGTCCAACTCAACAGCAAGTTAGACAGAGACACACACGTGACGAACAGAAGGAAGTGGTCTTGATCCCTTACGATGGTAAAGTTATCTGGGAGGAGTATCAAGTACACCTTGAAGTAACTTCTCTTACAAATAGTTGGTCACTGGAAGTAAAAGGGTGTAGGCTCGCACAGAGCTTACGAGGGGCTGCATTAGGTGTGCTAGCTGATTTACCACCCTCAGAGCGGCTCAATTATAAGGCCATATCAGAAGCGCTAAGAGAACAGTTTGGTCAAGCACGATTGACTCCTAATTGCCAATTACAGTTGGAGACACGATCACAGAAGTCCAATGAGTCTCTCTCAGAGTTAGCTACTGATATTGAAAGGCTAGTCAGGGGTGCGTTTCCAGAAGATACTCGTGGTAACAAATCCAGGAAAGCTGTTAAAGCGTTCATCAAAGCATTACTGGATAAAGAACTAGCAAAGCTGATAACATTAACGAAACCCTCAACTATACAAGAGGCCCTTACTACAGCATTGGAATTGCAAGTTGTGATGACATCTTCTACAAAAACACCCAGTGAAACTCGCTGTTGGGGTTGTAAAGGAGTGGGCCATGTGAGGTCTCAATGCCCAAGAGAACAGAACAACCAGGGAAACTAGACAGAGCCAGCGCTGAGGGCCATGCACTGGCTTTAAGAAAAAGGCCCCTTGGTTTTGTGAAGAGTTTTCGAACGGGGGCAGAAGCACTTTTTGTAGAGGTAACCATCAACCACAAACAAGTAGGAATGCTGGTTGATACTGGAGCTTCTGTTTCTATCTTGCGCCCCGATGTAGTTAGGAGCCTTAAGCTAGAAACGAAACCATCTGCATTTACCCACTTGACCACAGCTGGAGAGGACAAATTGAAGGTTCGAGGTGAGTGTTTGACTAACCTTAAAGTAGGTAACACCGGAATCGAACAAAGCTTTTTGATTGCAGATGTGAGAGACAAAGGCGTCATGGGGCTGGATATACTTCAACAACTCCAGGCTACTCTCGATTTATCCCTTGAGGAACTCCAAATGAGGGGAGGGAACATTCCTCTATTTCGACGATTTCAGTGTGTTGCCCGATCTCTTCAAATCAATCTCTTACCTAAGGAAGAAAATTGGGCAGCTGACTTACTGAAAGCATCAAACTTGGGTCCTGCTTCGAAAGATTACTCTGCAGTAAGTGAAGTGCTATATCAATTTAGAGGTGTATTTGCGACTAAAGGGACCATTTAGGCAAAACACATGTGGTTGAACACGCCATTAACACAGGCGACATACAACCCATCAAGCAACCTCCCAGACGGCTACCATTTGCATCAAGGGAACATGTAGACAAGCTCATACGGGAGATGCTAGATGATGGAGTAATAGAGCCATCCACGAGCCCTTGGGCATCCCCAGTGGTTCTGGTTCCCAAGAAAGATGGAACGACTCGGTTCTGTGTGGACTACAGAAAACTTAATAAAGTTACAAAAAAAGACTCCTACGCCCTCCCTACTGTGCAAGCACTCCTGGATGCCTTGGCAGGTTCAGCTTGGTTTTGCACTTTAGACCTAAAAAGTGGATATTGGCAGATTGGGATGAAAGAAGAGGATAAAGAAACGACAGCATTTGCAGTAGACCGCCAAGGACTTTGGCAATTCAAAGTAATGCCGTTTGGATTATCCAATGCACCTGCCACGTTTCAGCGTTTGATGGAGGCAATTGTACCAGCCGATCTTGCACTCGTCTACTTGGATGATGTTATCATCCATGGACCTGACATTCAGACAGTCCTGAGTAAACTGACCAACGTACTTGAAAGATTTAAACAGGCAAATCTACAACTAAACCCTAAGAAGTGCAGTTTCTTTACACAGAAAGTTCAGTACTTGGGTCACATCATTTCTGCAAGAGGGGTACATACAGATCCTAAGAAGACAGAAGCAGTTAAGAACTGGCCACTGCCAAGGAGTAAGCGAGATGTACGCTCATTTCTTGGATTCTGCTCATATTATAGGAGGTTCGTACCTAACTTTGCAGAGATTGCTCGACCATTGCACGCACTGACAGAAAACAGAGCTGTATTTCATTGGGACCAACATTGTGAAGGAAATTTTCTGAAGTTGAAAGCCCTCATGGTAACAGCACCTATATTAGCTTTCCCAGATCTTCAGCAACCCTTCATCTTGGACTGTGATGCCAGTGGGCATGCTGTTGGGGCAGTGTTGTCTCAGATTAATGAAGGAGTTGAGAAAGTAGTTGCTTATTACAGTCAAGCTTTGACCAAACAGGAGCAGAACTATTGCGCCACACGTCGGGAACTATTAGCAGCTGTCAAAAGCATTCAACATTTTCACTACTATTTGTATGGCCAACAGTTTACCCTCAGGACAGATCATTCTGCATTAAAATGGCTTTCTTCATTCCAAAGACCAGAAGGACAAATGGCACGGTGGCTGGAGACTTTGCAAATGTATTCCTTTGAAATCATTCATCGTCCAGGAAAAAGTCACAGCAATGCAGATGGTTTATCACGTCGGATCTGCTACAATAATTGTTCTTATTGTACCTACTCGCCAAGAGAAAAACCAGTTCGTCTCTGCTATCAGACTATTTCCGGCTGATGAGAATTGCCAGTTGGAAGATGCCTCAATTCGAAAAGTTCTTGAGTGGAAAAAGGCCAATGTGCATCCTGACCCAACTGAAGTTGCTGCTGAGGATCCACAAGCGCGCCGCTTGATCTTACGTTGGGATTCTTTGGTGGTCCGTGAAGGAAAACTTTTCCACAAATGGGTTTCAGGGAAGAGTGAGCGTCTACAAATGGTCGTCCCCACATCTAAGGTGCCGCAAGTCCTCCAACAGTACCACGATCAACCAACTGGCGGCCACTTTGGTTACTGGAAAACTCTTTCAAAGGTGAGGCAGTTATATTTTTGGCCGGGAATGGCTGGTGATGTGAAGGCCTGGTGTCATAGTTGCCAATCATGCCAAAAGATCAAAACCCATCGGAGCTCACCTGCACCACTGCAACAATATCCAGTGGGAGGGCCGTTTGACAGGGTTGGGGTCGACATTCTCGGGCGTCTTCCAGAAACAAGGCGTGGGAATAGGTATGTGTTGGTTATCTCCGATTATTTTACCAAATGGCCTGAGGCAGTTGCAATCCCTAATCAAGAGGCTGAAACAGTGGCCAGGGCTCTGGTAGATGTTTTCAGTAGGGTGGGAGTACCTCGTGAAATACATACAGACCAGGGAACCAATTTTGAAGCGGACCTAATACGTGAGATGGCTCAATTGATGGGGTCAACTCGCACAAGGGCTACATCTTTGCACCCGCAATCAGGTGGATTAGTTGAACGATTGAATCGTACCCTCACGAAGTATTTGGCCGCATATATTGGTAAACATCAGGGTGACTGGGATGAGAAGATCCCCTTGTTTCTTCTAGCTTACAGATCAGCTCCGCACAGCACTACAGGATTCTCACCAGCACAGTTGGTGTACGGAAGAGACCTTCATCTACCTGACGACTTGTTCCGACCTAGTGCTGTTACGGAGACACAACACCCTATGCCTTTCAGCTGCGATCCGATTTGGAGAAAATGAGAGAATTTGCCAGAGAAACCATGAAGATAAGCATGCGGAGGCAAAAGGAGTTCTTTGACCGCAACACGAAGCAACGAGTATTTGAGGTCGGGGAGTGGGTATGACATGATCCGAAGCGGGTGCGGGGACGCTGCCCAAAACTTGAACCACAGTGGACTGGACCCTGGGTCATAACGAGAAAAAAAAATGAAGTCGTCGTGGAGGTCAAGATGGGACGAAGAAAACGTTTTCTTCACGTAAACCGCATGGTTCATGCAGATATACGGCCACACATGGAACTGAAGAAGACAAGGGGGTAGTGTAGTAGTGGTCACTACACTGCATCATTGTTGTCATCATCTCATTGTTGTTTACAATTAGATTTCAGAAAAGTTAGTTGTTATCTGGACGTGGACAAAAAAGGACTTGTTAAAAATAAAAAATCGGACTTGAGTTATTACAATAATATCGGTGTAGATGTTACATCAGCGTTGACGAATTCCATCGAAAATACATGGGTTTGGCCTAAAACGTATAAAAGTAGGAACTTGGGAGTACCATTTCAAAAAGTAGGACTTTATGTTCCTTTTGATGAGTTCAAAACAATAGGAGGACACAAGCTCAAAAAGTAGGACCTGTACTCCCAAAAGGAGTACCTATGGTCACCGTAATAATAACACTAGAAGTAGTATCAGCAGGTGAATCAAGACAATTAAATGGCACTATCAATGGTAAAAGAGACTTAAAAAAAAAAAAAAAAATAGGAGCCTAATTCGTGTTTTGGGGGACCGAAAACGGCGGAAACCATCACAAATAACTATTTCAATTATTAGGTTCGTCCGGTAGAATAATAAACCCATGTGACAAGGACTTAGCAGCGTTTTATAAAGTATATAGTATATAGGTAATCACCTACCGTCCCATGCATAAGTGGAAGTGCTTCAATGAGACAGTTTAAGATAAAGCTCAAATCACTTCTGTCTAATAATAAATATATTCTATAGTTTGACGAATTTTTTCGATATTTTAAATAATATACCTATTGTAAAATTTATTTACTACTCTTAATTTAACCTCACATACCAATATTAACGTACCTTATCATAATTCATATTTGTGCTTCTAATTAAGGTAAATAGACAATGTCATATCATTACGTACAGTTAGTTTGTGGCTTATTCACACCTTGTATTCCATCTGTATAATTATCTCTCTTTATTATATTTCCTTTTTAGGAATGGTTTTATCATTGATAATAATTTACAATCCTCACGCGAAAATAATTTTTATAATCCTCTGCATCCCTCTTTATAATTTCCTTGAGGAGGGCAGTATGAAAGTATTCACGCTTTTTTAGCCAATACTTTATCCATTGGTTGCGTTTCACAGTACGGCAAACCAAGCTTTCCGAATATTCACTTCCGTGAACTCACTATGGTCAACTGCTGGGACGGTACTGAAGAAAAATATTGCCGACTGTGTAATGTTGATAAATACTGATGGAAATTTTTTTTAAAAACTGACTTTTGTCAGTAGGTATTTTGTTATTGACCGTTTTCGGTGCACTTATGCATTTTTTGAACTTACGAACTTTGACGGGAGCGTATCAAGGGCGCAAGTTACTGCAAACGAACCTATTATGGAAGACGTACAGTGAGGCAAATAACCTTGTAGTTTGTTTCATGACGGTAGTAAAGGGGACATTCTTCGTGAATCCGAAAACCTCACCCTCCACGGCAATACGTAATAATCACATGTATTGTTCACTAAATAAGTAACATAATTATTTGCAGATTAACCATCACTGAAATGTAACCAACCACCGACATTTTTTATTGGGCAACGCAGGACCTGAAAGCCCGGATAATTTTTCATTCAATTAACGTGTCTTATTGGATCCTGGCGACTAAAGGAAAGGGGCTCCACGTTCCTTTGAGAAATTATCCAAAAATCAAGGAGAACTAGAGAAGAGCCCATACCTCAGCCAATTAACCAACTCCCTTTCGAAAGATTTTCTCTTTGATTGAAATACCCAGCGCTCCCCACGGGGTTTTAATGAACGCGCGCCGGGAAAGATGGAGAAAAGTTGACTCGTTTTGTTCATTCGGGTGGGGATCGCAGGAATTTAAAGCGGGCATTGTGTGCACAACGTGGAATTTTGTTAAGAAAATTCACTGAAAAGAATTTTGGTAATTTTATTACGTCCACTTGTAAGTATCGATCATTTTAGTAGGTGTCGACAGTCCCAAATTTGGCTGAACAAGTTAACTGAAAGCTTAATCAATTGCAAAAAGTTCCAGTCTTGCAGCATGACCATGAATATGAGCGAACATAAGAAGTACCATCCTACAAAAATTTTATGTGATTTTTTGGCAAATTTTTACCAAGCATAAGCCATTAAAGATATATGGTGAACTTTTTTTTGGGATAGCGAAAATTTTTTTTTCTCAGGTTACCAGGCTTTGGTAATATATTACACTTTTGGTGATTTCAGGTATTTTAACGAATTTTAAAGGTTTTTACCCCCCCCCCCCCCCCTCACCCAACATTTAAATATACTTGACCCACTTTTGCTAGAGTAAAAAGTATTTTTGAAGTAGCCTTTATTATCTCGAGTCGCAATTTTTTCGACACTTATGGTCTTATGGTGATTTTTATAAATCTATAGTAATTTTGGCCGTTTTACAATTTTAGCTATTTTTGACCTCCAAAATCTCAAACTTGAACTAACTGCGTGAAAATGGTTTTTAACGATTGAAATGGTATTTTTCAATTTTATGAAGTCACCATTCCACACCAATTTTTGTGGATTGAAATTGTAGGTTTTTTGCCATTTTCACCGATTTATAAATAATATATTTTTGAACAAAGAAAAACTCAAGTTGATCCAATTTTATTTTTGAAAATCGCCCAATTTCTAACTCCCCAACATTCTAATGATACTTTTTGGAATTTTTGGTTTATTATTCTGTGAATAATACACCTATGTATTCGCTCAGGAAAATTGTTTTATATCACCCCCTCAACATTATTTCTTGTACGTTTCAAGGTGCGTAGATTTCAAAAATGCAATGTCCGTCCGTCGTATCATGCATACCGGCTTCATTTTCGGTCTAAAACTTCGTTCTTTCGCACACATGCTCCATTTGGGCCCTAGTTGTGTCCCGAAACTTTGCAGCCCAGTCGGAATATACCCAGGGGTGTTATGAGTGAAAATGGGTGAAAATGAGTGAAAATACTAAACCAAAAAAAATTTTGCGTTATGGACCTCAAAGACTTCCTCACCACCCTACGCAAAAAGGGTGTTATGGGTGAAAAATTGGGGTTTCTTTGTGTTTTAGTAAAAGAGCTTGTGAGTATCGTTTTCCATGTTTCTTAAGACGAGGAGACCGAATATGAAGTCGGTTTTGACCAAAATGGAGGTTCCAACGAAGTTTCAGTCTTAAATTTAGGTACGTTAAATTTTGGTCTAAAATCGTCGTTCTTCCGCACACAGTTTGGGTCCCCATTTGGAAAGACATTTGGGTCCTAGTTGTGCTCCGAAGCTCGGCAAACCAATCGGAATACACCCAGGGGTATATGGGTGGGTGTACAATTGGGGGTTTTCGAGGGATTTTTGATGTTTTTAGTTAACATGAGCTGGTGAGATATCGTTTTCCATGTTTTTTAGGGCGAGAGGACCGAATATGAAGTTGATTTTGACCAAAGAGTGAAGAATTGAGGTTGTAACGAAGGTTAAGGTCCCGAAATTAGCAGGTGAATGAAGACTGTTAAGTGGCACTATCGATGTTCAAAGATAATCTGTGAGGAAAAAAAGCCTAGGTCCTGTTTTTGCCTACCAAAATTGGTGGATACCATCTAACATAACTATTTCAATTATTGCGCACGAAAGAAACAATAAATGAATAGCGAAATTTCTGTAGGTGTGTCCGATAGAATAATAAACCCAAGTGTCAAGGACTTTCAGTTAGAGCTGAAGAAGATCTGTGGGACGCAGGAAAAACTCTTGGCATCGGGATTTGGGCCAGTGGTTCGACTGCTCATCAGTTGAGTTACTTCGGCGAACTGAGATTGCCATCAAGATCGCCAACCTCCGAGCGGAGACGGCTTTGTAAGAAGCGAAGAAAACAGGACTTAGCAGCGTTTATATCTCGTAGCCGAGGTTAGAGCGTAGTCTGGAATAATTCCTTTAGACTGGGGGCTTATTCACTAAAAGAGAGAGTGAAAATAGATTATCTATTTTGAAAATCTCCTGGGAGAGATAGTCTCCCTCGGGAGACAGCTCTCCACCCATACCTACTTTGACGTTTTTACTCATTAATCGATAATATGTATATATTTTTAATGAACAATCGACCTACCTTTAAGAGATGGATAAACGCATCAAAATTACTGAAATGGTAGCAGATGAACGAAGGATGATACACGATCACTATCAAACAAACGAGACATGAGAAAGGGGCTTTCTCTTTCGAGAAAAGGCACCTTTCGAGAAGAGTATCTTTCAGAAAGTGGTCGAAAATGCCAAGATGACCGCTAACTCTCTCTTTTAGAAGTTACTGAATAACCCTGTCATGGATACTATAAAAATCTCTACTGCCAAAATAGAGAGTCGGACCGAAAAGAGATGTCTCTTTGACTTAGTGAATAGGAATAGTATAATACCTGCCTATGGTTTTTGACAAAATCCAGGGATGGATTCGGAATGTTCTGAAACGGATTAAAAAAACCAGTCATGCAGCATGACTTAATGAGCGAATTTTCAAAGAAATATTCGAATTAATGGCTATGGTTTTGAATAAAGGAAAACTTCGGTCTAAAATTTGGTTTTCTATGTATATTCTCTTCGTATTTATTTTAATTTGTACGTTTTGTCCATCCTGATTCTACCGTTTGTTATGAGTAGATTCCTTGTTCCTTCTGAATGGCCTTTCCTCTTGACTACGATTTCAGGCCTGGTATCTAAAACCAGTTCAAGATTTGCTCTACTAGGTAGGTAGATCCTTCCTTCTTCATTGATATTATTTTTATCATGTTAAGTACCTACCTACCTTTGAATATCAAATATTCGTATGATACTGATAATAAATTGATAAGATACCTACCTAACCTTCTTCCTCCTACTGTTAGTACCTAAATTGAATAATTTGAAATAGATTTTTTCTTTCGTCTTCCTTCTAGTAATACGTGGGCCGGTACTTGTCTATCTATGAAGGTATCATAACAATAAATTATATGTCAAATGGGAAATTCAAGGAGTTGTACTAATCGTTTGCCTCCCCCTTTTTTGCTTCGAACTCTCGTCTTCAATTAATACTTCTCACATTTTTCAATCTGACCACTCTAAGGGGGTGGGGGGGGGGGGGGGGTAAGAGTTTAAAGATTATCCTAGTTTTGGGTAATTTTTGCGCACTTTAAATGCTCTAATTTAAGAACGGATTTAGATATCTAAAATCCGATTTCACCATCGTGTTCAGCGTGCAAAAACCTTTAAAATGAGGGGTCACTTGTTAGAAAATAACATTTTGGGGATTTTTGGGTAATTTTTGCGCACTTTAAATGCTCTAATTTGAGAACGGATCAAGATATCTAAAATCCGATTCCACCATCGTGTTCAGCGTGCAAAAACCTTTAAAATGAGGGGTCACTTGTTGGAAAATAACATTTTGGGGATTTTTGGGTAATTTTTGCGCACTTTAAATGCGCCAAAACCCTCCTTAGAGTAGGCCAATTTCGCCCATCTTCGAACTTAGCCTTTCGATTGCCAAGATAGATTTTTTGTGCAAATTTGAGCTGTTTATCTCAATTCTATCGAGAGTTATCGTCTGGAGTGACACATATATATATATATATATATATATATATATATATATATACATATAAAAAAGTGTTAAATTTCAGGAATCGTTTTAGAATGGTCTGAAACGGATTTCTATGAAGAAAATTTCCAAAAATTTATATTATTTAAATTTCGAAGCCATTGCAATAGCTTCATTTTCTTTGAAAATTCGCTAAAACGCTGGAAAGTCCTTGTCACATGAGTTTATTATTCTACTGGACATACCTACAGAACTTTTGGCGGTTCATTTATTGTTTCTTTCATGTGCTATTATTGAAATGGCTATTTTTGATGGTTCCACCAATTTTGGCCCCAAAAAACACGAATTAGGTAGGCTCGTTTTTTTTAAGCAGATTATTTTTGATCATTGACAGTACCATTTAATTGTCTTGATTCACCTGTCGCTACTATTTCTAGTGTTATTATACAAATGTATGGCGATTTCACACAATTTCCCATGTTTTTGACAAATAAAATGAATTTCGGGAGCTTAACCTTCGTTACAACCTCAATTCTTCACTTTCGGTCAAAATCAACCTAATATTCGGTCTTCCCGCTCTAAAAAACATGGAAAACGATACATCACAAGCTCATGTTCACTTGTAGTGGATGGTAGTAACCCCATAGTTGCTACCAAACGTAACCAAGCAGTGTCAATATTGTTGTGAGACTGACGTGGTTCGTGAGTCTGATTCATTGAGTTGTATTCGCTGTATCCTCTTGTGATTATTACAATTCTGGTTCGTGTAGATCATGTTTGTTAGTGTTGTCCTTATATAAGCTAGCATTTCAATGGCGACGAGGATGACGAAAAAAAAGAAGCAGGCAGGTAGGAAGAACGGGCATAACACATCGGATGACGACGATGTCAAAGAATTGGAAAGGTGCGTGCAAAAGTTTAGTTTTCCTGTATATGACAGTGCGGAAAATTGGAGAAGTTATATCAATAGATTCGAAAGAGTATGTCGAGTAAAAGGACTAGGATCGGAGTCGGACAGAAGTCTTCAGATGAAACGGGATTTGCTACTTGCTTATGTGGGAACAGACCCATTGCAAAAAATAACTAACCATTTTCTGCCAGAGGATATAGACGAGGTACCATATGAAGATATAAAAGAGGGGTTTAGTGAAATTTTCCAGCCCACTACAACGGTGTTTGAAGCAAGAATTGAATTCGAACGAGCCAAGCGGCAGTCGTTTGAAACGTTCACTGATTTTGCAGCTAGGCTGAGGGAACTGAGTGCGAAGTGTGATTACGCACCTATATAAGCTAGCATTTCACACTAAAACCTCAAAAAACCCTCGAAAACCCCTATTTATACACCCATTTTTCTCCCATATCACCCCTGGATGTATTCCGATCGGGCTGCCGCGTTTCAGTGCACAACTAGGACCCAAACCCAAATGTGTTCCCAAACGGGGACCAAACTGTGTGCGGAAGAACGAAAATTTTAGACCAAAATTTTACGTACATTTAAGGCTGAAACTTAGAACCTCAATGTTCCAGTCATTGGTCAAAATTGACTTCATAATCGGTCTTCTCGTCCCCAAAAACATGGAAAACGGTGCCTCAAAAGCTCATGTTGACCCTCAAAAAGTACCTATTTTTATACCTATTTTCACTCATAACATCCCTAGGTATATTCCGATCGGGCTGCAAAGTTTCGGGACACAATTAGGGCCCAATAGGAGCATGTGTGCGAAAGAAAGAAATTTTTAGATCAAAAATGAAGCCGGTACATGTGATACGGCGGACGGCGGAACGACATTGCATTTTGGTTTATTATTCTTCGAATAATACAACTATGCTCAGCAAAAAAATTTTATAACACCCCCTCAAAATTTTTGGTTTATTATTTTCAATAATGAACCATTGGAATCGAGCATGAAAAAAAAAATTCTTACCCCCCCTCAAAATTTGATGGTTTACGTTTCAAGGTATGTAGAATCAAAAACTGCAATAAAAATATTTCTGTCTGTCCGCCGTACGCCGTACGGGCCACTTTTCTTAGTTACCATGAAAAAAAATTGATGAAATTCGGGTTATAGGTTCCGTTCGGCGTCTAGTTGGTCCTCGAAGCTCGACGTTACTGTGAGTCATCTCTAAGGGGTTCAAAATAGGGGTTGAAATTTTCAAAACGCCTATACCATTTTTTTACGTAAATATTTTTACGGTTTTAAATAGTTCTTGAACTTGCGAGTTTTTTAAGACCATCCGGAGCATCGTACGTCCAGCCGTTCGTTCACAGTAAGGCCCCGAAGTTTGCACCGACAGGCATTAAATTTTCGACTCCAGTGTGAATGAAATTGTATACAATTCAAACCAAATCTCGTAACCAGAGACGCGCCCACAATAGGAAATTTGGCGGAGATAAAATCATTGGTAGGGATCACCTGATTATATTGGCGGAGTATGAAGTCGAGTTGGTTGTTCTGTGATATTATTTCATTTGAAAAAACGCTGCAAATCCCTGCACAACGGTTTATTATTTTGTATAGAATACTCTCCTGTTACAGATCACAGCTCTATGTATAGATAACCCTTCTATATATGTATGATATGTGATATGTATATTATGTAGATCGCAGACCCTCCGTAGGTTAGTACCTAACCCCGTACTCGTTACTAGGTACCTACCTAAATCACGAGTTAAATGTTGCTAAAATAATTCTGCCGATGACAAACAGTACCTAACAAAAAGAAACACACATAATGAAGTTCTGAAAAGAAATTGTTGATGAGGAGTGAAAAAAGTTGCAAAAGTACCTACCAACAAACTCCAGCCCCTTCTACGTAGATGGTATAATGAACCGTTGTGTAATAATTTACCGTTGAGTAATGATTTACCGTAGTAATAATTTACCCATCAATAATACTTCAACGTTTGTTCAAGTTTCACTACCTACCAACAAACTCCAAAAGAGCCATCATTTTTCAAGCGAAATAATATCACAGAACAACCAACTTGACTTCATACTCCGCCAATATAATCAGGTGATCCCTACCAATGATTGGCAGTATTCACAAATTCCTATTGTGGGCGCGTCTCTGGTTACGAGATTTGGTTTGAATTGTATACAATTTCATTCACACTGGAGTCGAAAATGCCTGTCGGTGCAAACTTCGGGGCCTTACTGTGAACGAACGGCTGGACGTACGATGCTCCGGATGGTCTTAAAAAACTCACAAGTTCAAGAACTATTTAAAACCGTAAAAATATTTACGTAAAAAAATAGTATAGGCGTTTTGAAAATTTCAACCCCTATTTTGAACCCCTTAGAGATGACTCACAGTAACGTCGAGCTTCGAGGACCAACTAGACGCCGAACGGAACCTATAACCCGAATTTCATCAATTTTTTTTCATGGTAACTAAGAAAAGTAGCCCGTACGGCGTACGGCGTACGGCGTACGGCGGACAGACAGAAATATTTTTATTGCAGTTTTGGATTCTACATACCTTGAAACGTAAACCATCAAATTTTGAGGGGGGGTAAGAATTTTTTTTTTCATGCTCGATTCCAATGGTTCATTATTGAAAATAATAAACCAAAAGATGGCTCTTTTGGAGTTTGTTGGTAGGTAGTGAAACTTGAACAAACGTTGAAGTATTATTTATGGGTAAATTATTACTACGGTAAATCATTACTCAACGGTAAATTATTACACTACGGTTCATTATACCATCTACGTAGAAGGGGCTGAAGTTTGTTGGTAGGTACTTTTGCAACTTTTTTCACTCCTCATCAACAATTTCTTTACAGAACTTCATTATGTGTGTTTCTTTTTGTTAGGTACTGTTTGTCATCGGTAGAATTATTTTAGCAACATTGAACTCGTGATTTAGGTAGGTACCTAGTAACGAGTACGGGGTTAGGTACTAACCTACGGAGGGTCTGCAATCTACATAATATGTATAGAATAGTACATATCATATTATATAGACGGGTTATCTATACAGAGCTGTGATCTGTAACAGAAGGGTATTCTACACAAAATAATAAACCGTTGTGCAGGGATTTCTTTTACGTTTCAAGGTGCGTACTATAATAGGTGTAGAAAAAGTTTGAAGGGGTGTTATACAAATTTTTTGCTGAGCGAATACATAGGTGTATTATTCACAGAATAATAAACCAGAATCCACAACTTATCAAAAACGCTGCAAAGTCCTTGTCACATGGGTTTATTATTCTATTGGACATACCTACAGAAAGGTTGGCTGTTCATTAATTGTTTCTTTCATGCGTAATAATCGAAATAGCTACTTCTGATGGTTTCCATTCATTTTGGCCCCCCAAACACAAATTAGGTACGCTCTTTTTTTTTTCTTTTTTTTAAAAACTATCTTTGATCATTGGTAGCGCCATTTAATCGTCCTGAACCACGTCTTGACACTTTTTCCAGTGTTATTATACAAACTGATGGTGATTTCAGACGATTTCCCAGGTTTTTCACTCATAAAAAATCAATTCTGGGAGCTGAACATTTGGTAGAACTCAATTTTCCACTCTTTGGTCAAAATCGACTTCATATTCGGTCTTCTTGTCCCCAAAAACATAGAAAACGATATCTCAGAAGCTCAATTTACCAATATGTTGCTAAAACGTATAAAGTACCTATTTTTACGCACATTTTCACCCATAACACCCCTGGGTATATTCCGATCGGGCTGAAAAGTTTCGGGACACAACTAGGGCCCAAATGGAGCATGTGTGCGAAAGAACGACTTTTTTAGATCTAAAATGAAGCCTGTACACGTGATACGGCGGACGGCGTACGGCGTACGGCGGACGGCGTACGGCGGACGGACATTGCATTTTTGGAATCTATGCACCTTGAAACGTAAAAGAAAAAAGTTTGAGGGTGTTATAAAAATTTTTTGCTGAGCGAATACATAGGTGTATTATTCACAGAATAATAAACCAAAATGCATGCACAAAAAATTTTTGACCCAATGCGATAGCGTATTTTCAACGAAAACTCATTATGGCGTCAGTTAGAGTCGCCGATTACTGTTTAATTGATAAGAGTGATAACCCCGTCGTCATCCTCATCAATCAGTCACACGGCAGATGCGGATGATTAGATCTGACACACAATCGCTCGCCCGTTTAGGGTCGACGGGGGTCGTAATAACCGGTTTCCGCCCTCTTTCCTCCCTTTTTTCGGGGCTTCACCTCCCCAGTTACAATCAGAAGCGCACGGAGAACCGACCGAGTTGAAAGCGGATCGACCCCGCTCGGGGATCTTTTATGGTTTTGATTTCTTTCTCCTCCTCCCCCGCAACTCCCTTATTGTTTCTTTGTATCTCCTTTTCCATTGTCTCTGTCCCTTTATGCATCACTGTTTCCTTCGGCCTCCTTCCTAGTTTTCCACCTTCCCCCATCCTCCGCACTTCGTCCCTTCATTGCTATTCTCTTTTCAGCGGAAAAAGAAGAAAGAAGCTTCTTCTTCCTTTTTCCGCTTTCTCTTTCTTTGTCGTTTACCAACTTGAACAAAAAAAAAAAAAAAGTCAAAAGACGTAAAAAGTGGCGGTGGGAGGGAGTTGGAGGATTTTTTGCAATTTTCATTCCTAGCCTTTCCCTTCCACTCCGCCTTCAGGGTTAACCCCGGGATTAGATGGGCCCGTAGCGGCCAATCATTCCCCTCTCCTCCTAATACTTCCCCTCCCCTTCCTCACACCGATTCTTCCAATACTCCATCCCGCACTAACCCCCCCCCCCCCCCACACCACTATAATACCACCCTTTCGGCCTCCCATCGCCATACCCCCGGTTTTCGCTCTAAATACGCAAATGCTCCAAAGGACGGCGCCCTCCACCGAGGCGTATTTATTTTACCCCCCCCCCCCCCCCCCCCAACACACTTCCATCCGCTCCCTTCAACCATCAACATCATTCTTGTTTCTCTCCGGAATTTCCTTATTAAATGGATTCCTGATAAAAAGGGGCAATTAATTCCGTTTATAGTAAACTGTCCCGAGCCCTGTCTCGCGTTGGGCCTCATCCCCGAAACCTCGTCCCACTCGGGCTAACAGACAGACAGTTTTTCTGGGCGCTACAAGGGCTGAAAAGTAGGAGGTTCAATATTTTCAGAACGCCGCACAGTGGGGAAATGAGGGGAAAAAACCCCCGAAATTGGTGGTCTCCGATTTGTCCAAAATTGGTTGTTTTACATTCTCAAATACCTTCACATTCAAGATCTGAAGCCCTTTTAATTTTAAATACGTTTAGTCAGTGGAAAACTCATTGAAACACGGATTTTTGTGATTTCGGTAGGAAATCTCGCTTTTGGTTTATTATTCTGTGAATAATACACCTATGTATTCGCTCAGCAAAAAATTTGTATAACACCCCCTTAAAATTTTTCTTTTCCGTTTCAAGGTGCGTAGATTCCAAAAATGCAATGTCCGTCCGCCGTATCAAGTGCACCAGCTTCATTTTAGATCTAAAAAAGTCGTTCTTTCGCACACGTGCTCCATTTGGGCCCTAGTTGTGTCCCGAAACTTTGCAGCCCGAACGGAATATACCCAGGGGTGTTATGAGTGAAAATGTGTATAAAAATAGGTACTTTTTGTGCTTTAGTAACATGTTTGTCACATGAGCTTTTGAGATATCGTTTTCCATGTTTTTGGGGACGAGAAGACCGAATATGAAGTCAATATTGACCAAAGAGTGGAAAATTGTGGTTCTACCAAATGTTCAGCTCCCAAAATTGATTTTTTATGAGTCAAAAACCTGGGAAATCGTCTGAAATCACCATCAATTAGTATAATAATACTAGAAAAAGTGTTAGCACGTGGATCAAGACGATCAATTGGCACTATCAATGATCAAAGATAATTCGAAAAAAAGGAGCGTACCTAATTCGTGTTTTACGGGCCAAAATTGGTGGAAAACATCAGAAAATAGCTATTTCAATTATTTTACAAGAAAGAATCAATAAATGAACAGCCAATATTTCTGTAGGTATGTCCATTAGAATAATAAACCCATGTGACAAGGACTTTGCAGCGTTTTCTAATGAAAAGTTTCCGTTTTTTTCCCCCCTCCAAAATAAAGATTTGAAAAATCGGCTGACGCTTTGTACGTTCAAATAATATAACAGACCGAAATTATAAATTGTTTTGAAATAAAAATAAATGTTGCGTGTTTTCTGCAGAATTTTCCTAAAATATAAGCTAATAAATCATGTTTTTCTCAAAAAATTGTACCGGCAAAAAATCTCCACTGAGCGCCGCTCCCGGAGTATTTTTACGTTGTAGTTAACATATTAAAGAAGGTATTCTATAAATTTGGTCGCCGTTTACGGCCGTATGTGTTCACCGTTTACATTCCAACTTGTCGTGCTGAGTGTGGTAGTGGGATCGTTCAGTACAAGGTTCTGTGGGATCTGTTGTAAACACAGCGGTATATGTTGGTTTACCATACACGTACAGGTGCCTACATCGTGAGTTCATTTCAGTTTTCTTTTGACTACTGATAGGTGCATTACGTACCTAGCTCCTTTACAGTGCTATAAAGACAAGTCACCGGATCCTTTTGTTACCCATTTGCGTCTTCCGTAAAAAAAAAAAAGATGATGCGTTGAGTTTGATTAGTTTAGTTTGATAGTCGTTAGCTCTCTCAATTGATTTTCAACAGACCTACACTTAGCTAATTAAGCAATTCAACTGCTAATAACTCAGTTGTAAACGTCTTTTTGATACCTAATCATATTACAATTTTTTTTTTCTAAATGAAAGTTCTGCTATTTTCATCCTTCTTACCTTTTCTGAACAACCACTGAGCCCTACAGCGTGGAAAGAATACCATGGTAATACGAATCTCAACGTAGGTACCCTACTTATTGCGAATAAATATTGGGCACATAAATTCTTTAAAAAAATTGTATTACCATTTTTTATATGATTTGACTCGGAACCAAGAGATCCGGTGGTGCGGCAATGCATAGAATCGGTACAAGGGAAAATATCATGGTTTATTAATGAATAATTAACCAAAAATATTTTATTGCACAGTATATTGAGAACGAATTTGCCTGTAATTTCAGTCAATCCTAATCACCAAATGGGCCAAATATTACGATTCAGCATGAAAAATATATATAGAATCATATCAAACCACCAAAGATTCAAACAATAAGGGTTTTCCCAAAAACGGGGGGGGGGGGGGGGTCCCCACTGTGCGCCGTAGCTCGCCACTTTCAATAGGACGACATGGGTTTTTATGACGTTTTAAAATTTATTCCGTGCTTGAGGATTTTTCGAGACCACCCGGAGCATTCCACGTCCAGCCACTCGTTCACAGTAAGGCCCTGAATTTTGAAATTATAAGCGTCGTCAACATGAGCGTGAATCATACGGCATACATGCATACATCCAGACCACATAAATCATTGCTAGGGAACGGCTGATTTAAATCACGTATGGCTTCATGAAATCGAGTTTATTCTGCATTTTGTTGATAGGTAGGTAATTTTGTAACTTGAACAAACTTTATGATTCATGAATAACAACAAAAATTATTAATTATAGCGTTGTTGAATCCACTGCATATTTACGCAACTTTAATTGCCCGGCCGGCACCAGTACTCGATTTATTAGGGCTTTCGTTGAGGAAGCAAGATAGGTAGGTATTGACCACAGAAAATAGTGATCTACGCCAGCGGTTCCCAACCTTTTTTCACTGCCGTACCCCTTGAGATAAATTTATTTCAAATTGTACCCCCAAGAAAAAAAATTAATCATGGAAAGTAAATATTTACGCAAGAGTTTTATTTTTTATTTTTTATTTGACAATAAAGTTATTGCTCCAAAATTAGGCCTATATGTGTTTCTAGTAAACTTAGTAAATTCTAAATACCAATAACTGTAAAAAAAAAATAACAAATTAAATACAATGTTTCTTATCACGAAAACATAGGTACTAGAATTAGCAAATAAGTTTATCGAAAAAAAAAATCAAAATTATTCTTAAAACAAGTCAAAACCTTTTTAGCCAACCTTTGGGCCTGTTTTGTTAAAAATTTCCGTACAAACAGGCCTTCCGTACAAAAACCTCTACATTTCCGTGCAAAACGGATATATATCCGTACGGGTTGGCAACACTGCTGCGGGGAGCTTCGGAGTGAAGGAAAATGCTGACAGAGCTCCAAGCGGGATAGTGATGAGAGGGGCCAAAGACCGGAACTGACCTTGACGAGCGAGCGTGAGTCAGGCCATCGCAGGGTGAGTGAGACCAGGCGCAAAAACATGAAGTCCGCCATTACCAAATATTTTCGGCGTACCCCAACCAGGTCGTTGCGTACCCCCAAGGGGTACGCGTACCCCAGGTTGGGAACCTATGATCTACGCCTACCCAGAAGAGGCTACAGGTAAATAATAAACCGTTGTGTATTCATTAGAAGCGTAATTAAAATGTGTTCAATTCACTGTAGCTATAACACCGATTTCCCGCTACTTGACCAAGTAGGTATTATTGCAAAGTATAGCGATACTGGTGGAGGAGGAAATTTAGAAATATCATTAGTTTAATTAGGTATTGATAGCAAAAACCCAAATTTCTCCCTTACTGAGAAATACATCTGATCATGGATATGTCTGTTTTTCGCAGTAAGGGAGAAATTAAGTAATTTGCATAGAGTGATAGGTTGTTAAAGTCGTGAAAAAAAGTAAACTACACTATCAAAATATTATTTTTATTTACTCTAATCACATGCACTGCATGTAGGGAGTATTACTGCAGTATTACTGATACATCAGTAATGCTGAGTAAAGGTTTGTGGTATGAAAAATATGAAAAGTTTTTACCAAATTACAGCTTCATAGAGTGAATAGCATAGAAATTAGCTGCAAGAGCAACTCAGCTGATCCGGGGCCTGGGCAGTGTCAAGTTAAAGTCCTAAGGAGGCTACCTATCAAATTACAGCTTCATAGAGTGAATAGCACAGAAATTAGCTTCAGGAGCCACTCAGCTGATCCCGACCCTATGCTGCTTAAAGTGTAAGCCCTAAGGAGGCGACATGCCAAATTTCAAGTCTCTACCACCACGGGAATTGCGCCAAAAAAACTTCAAATTTTTTTATATCACACAAATTTGTATCACGCAACTTTTGGAATGACCCCCTCCCCCCCCCCCCCCAGCCTTAAGACATATCCATGTCAAAATTAAAATCGTTTTAATTTTCTCCAGGGTAAGCACAGTTCCAACTCGTTACTAAGTAGGAGCGGGAAGGTAATAATAAAAATGAAAATGAAAATAATTAAGTGAGGGGGATATCGATATGAGGGAGGAGGAAGGAAGTGAGAAAGAAGACAAGGAGGTGATGGTGATGTGAAGTGGTGGGGGGAGGGATTTGTAAAATAACCTGGAAGGAAGAAGAAAGCGACGATGGCGGCGGCGAGGGGAAGTATTAAGGTGGAGGGGCGGCGCAGCGGGGAAGTGTAAGTCTGCTAATTAATTCACCCCCTCCCCACTGCCCCCTAGAGTACCCCCCCCCCCCCCCATCTCATCCACCGACGGGGTAATTGGTAAGCCCAGTTAATCCTCGGCCCGTTTGTTATAATGTTTGTTCAAGTCAGTAACCCCCTCACCTCCTCTCCGTTCGCCGCTTCCCGCTATTACGTGTTGCCACGGTAATGAGCCTCCCTCCTCCTGTCCAGGTGAAATCGCAACGTGAGCGCAACGTATTTCTGATATCGGATTTCCGAAGGCGAAATTCGAAACGCAGTGATTTTGTTCCCGTTTCTACTCATTACAGAGTTGTTGCAACCGTTTACCGAAAAAAGCAACTCTGCAACGCAACTCTGTTCTCGAGCAACAAACTCGGATGCTAACCATCCAGCGTAAGTTCCGTGAGTAAGTTACGCCTTCACTTGACTCCGGACATACGTTGAAGTGACGTTAATGTATTAATTTGTCATTAACGTACAATTTGTCTGTCAAGTTAACCTCTCTTTTCTCATACTAGCTTGTAACATAATTATGGAGAGAGAACAACCACTTTATTTATAATAAAAATGGCGAGCTGCCCATAGTCTGGGTTGCCATAAGACACAGCATAACCAGTCAAACATAAATACAGTCACTAGTAAAACACGATAAAAATAGGATAACAAGATAAAAAGAGCTACGCGGATTGATAAATAATTAATGGTTATGAATTAAGATGAAATTTGTCATTTATAGTTCCTAAGAATAGAAGTGTCCATGCACAATGTGCAGCGTGTCTCTCAAGACGGTTAGGCACAAGTCCACCAGATCACCCCCACTCAACCCGAATTTAAAAACAAAAATCGCAAAAAGCTGGAGAGGCTGAGCCACGAACGCCGAACCAAAGTCCGAGCACTTCACAGTTAGCGATGCTTTACTTCTCACGGAAGAATGGGATGGTGGGTAACTTGATCTCTTCTCCCCATTAACGGCCTTGTCCTGGTTGGCATCATCGGTTTCCCATCGTAATTATGAATAGTAATTATTCCATTTTGACGGTTTTCTATGAGTTTTCTAGAAGAACAATCGTGCCCTTTTCCTGTACAACCGTACGCGCGGCACGGTGAGACCTTGGGTCCTTCGAATAATTTTCAATACCCACAATACCTGCGAAATATAAGGCAACCCACTGACCGTGCTCATGGCTTTCGGGTGGAAATGCTGAAGGTGACTACTATAGGTACATGAACCACATGAAGTTCAGGCTTCCAAATAAATACCTAAAGAGAACGCAAACGGCGGTACAGTTTGGGTGACGCGATAGCGTAGCCATGGAGATGGAATTTGGTTATCCGCGAAGAAGTTTACTTATCGAGTTACGTAGTACGTAGCACTGAGATGCGCGACACGCATCTTTCCAATAGTTACTACGTGGTGCTGGACAATGGAAGTCTTGAAAACGCTAAAACTTAAGCTGGATTCACATTGACGCATAATCGACGTAAAACACGATAAACTCAAATTGGCTAATCAGGCTTAGGCTCTTTACGCGCGACGAGTTTTGAACCGGAGTGCCCCAGATCAACAAATCTAGATATTTACGCGCTTTACGGATCTGTGTGTGGGGTTCTGCGTGGTCGGAGGCTGAAGCACAGGCTATTTCTCGAAGGTTACGCGCTTTATGATCTCAACTAGCGCAGTGAGAGCTAGGTAGGGTAGGTTTGGGTACGTCGCAGGAGAGAGGAGCATGTGATCCTTGGGAGTCTTTTCGGATAGCTAACACCCCGCCGTTATCACCACAGCGAGTGTTAGAGGAAGAGGCGTCCCGCGGTTACCACCACAGCAGTCGCTGAAGGAAAGGGATGCTAACACCCCACGGTTATCACCACAGCGAGTGTTAGAGGAAGAGGCGTCTCACGGTTACCACCACAGCAGACGCTGAAGGACGGTTATCACCACAGCCAGCGTTAGAGGATGAAGCATCCCGTGGTTACCACCACAGCAGACGCTAAAGGAAAGGGATGCTAACACCCCGCAGTTATCAACACAGCAAGTGTTAGAGGGTGAAGCATCCCGTGGTTACCACCACAACAGACACTAAGGCCTCTTTCACACGAGGCAACTAGTAGATTCAACTAGTAGACCGGGCGGGGTCAAGGAGTGTAACGGTATAAGAAAATATGGGGAACCGCCTGAACCCTTTCATACAAAGTCAACTCGTCCGCCCAGGCGGGTGGCCACTAGGCACATGTGCCGCTCACGTTCTCATCCCCACTAGTTGACTCAACTGCTCGTTACCGGACCTTTGGGACTTGAAGTTGATTCCACTAGTAACGTCGTGTGAACGAGCGCTCTCTTCTAGTTGAATCAACTCTACGACACCGGCCCGGTCTACTAGTTGAATCAACTATCTGCCTCGTGTGAAAGGGGCCTAAGGGATATGGAAGGGTAGGCGAGAGAGGAGGTGCAATGTGAGAGGGAGGGAGAAGTCGCAGGAAGGAGTGAGGTCGGTCGAATGAAGAGCTGGGCAAGCCGGGCGCCTTATAAAGGTGCCTCCACCTCGTCCCCCGTCTGCCAACGGTCGTTAACGGCCATTGAGAGTCGTTGGGAGATGGAGGGGAACCCTTCTGGGCTTCAGCCGAGGCGTCACACAGCTCGTTTTTCTCCTTGTTTATTGATTAAATCTATAAGTTACATGTGAGTGGTATGTGTTACACTTGTGGGGTACCACGACAACGGCCTTTGCGTTTTACGCGCTTTACCTCGATTACGCGTCAATGTGAACCCAACTGATTGCAGAGATGGTGAAGCCTACCTGACCTAACATTATCATTTTCTCTTCAATTTTTTATTCGTCGTCTTGAAATAAACCGAAGGTACGGACTAAAGCTGTCTGATAATTAATACCGAAGAAACGGAGTCTTCAGGAATTTTAAATAAAGACTACTATTAATAATTACTGTTGAAAAAAAAAACCTCGAGCTCTTCGTACTCCTACATTTTCTTCGCTTCACGGGATAAGATTGAAATGCGAGGAATTAGTTGGAATATTCTAACTCGGAATAATCTATTCCGAGAACATGTAGGAGTATTCGATCAATATTTTACAGTAATGCAGCACCATAAACGCCTTAGATAATTTATTTTAATCCTAGATTCTGAGGAGAAACACCTAAAGTCGGTGAAAATCGAGATGAGGCGTTGCACCTTGGAATCATTGGCTTCATTATTAGGTCGAGTCATTTATCGACAGATGAGCGAGGCGTTCTTCCTTTGATTATTATAACAGCTGACTCCACATGAGGTGGTCTTCTCCACATTTTATTGTAAAATTTAAAATACGAATTCTGAAACAGAAACAGCTCCGTCTCCCGTATTTATGGTTTTCTTATTAATTTACTGATAGGTATTCAAGGTTCTTTAGAACATTCTTTCGTTTTACAAGTTTATTTTGCTCTTTCGATAAATTCTCATTTCTATCTTACCAATTCCTGCACGGGATAACATGGGAACTACCGGGAAACTACAGTGTTTATTAACAACTTTTTTCCCTGAAGGAATATTAGAAAAGGAAAAGAAATATTTGAAAGGAACATTGAGGGAAAGAATATTCATTAGTTTCATAGAAAACTTGTTCCAAGAACGCATGTTTTATGTTGCATAAAGCTAAACGCATATTTTAGGGTTAGTTGCACATTTCAATGGTAACTGCATATAACAGCATTATTGCTGTTATACATACATAAGAAATAATATATTATAGTGTGATAATCCTACAGGAAGGGTAGGTTTGGTTAGGTCGTAGGAAAGGAAGGATGTGCTCCTTAGGAGTCTTTTCGGATCGCTAACGCCCAGCGGTTATCACCACAGCAGGCGTTAGTCGGTGAGGAGGCTAGCATTTGAACTCATTTCAACGATAATTAAGGTAGATATGGGCACTCCAAGTATTTCACGTTTGCGCATGCGCAGACTAAACGATTTTCATGATTTTGAAACGGGACCATCTGCGATCCAACCCGCGTGTACCCTCAGAATTTCTGCTCTCTACGACTATTTATCGCGTAGTTAGAAACGTTACAAGGAAATGGTCAACATTTCATGTTCCCGCATGCGTAGATCAATGTCACATTTTCATTCCAATGAAATTGATTTGGAACAACCAAAGTATTATTCCTGACCGACCCTCCAAGTTTGAATTGATTTCAACAATATTTAGGGTAGTTATGGGTGTTACAATTATTCCACGTTTGCGCATGCGCAGACGAAAGTTACGGTACTTTATCAATGATTTTGGTATGGGTCCATCTGTGGCTCAACCCGCACCTACCCTCGAAATTTCAGTCCACTTCGACCATTATTTCGGGTAGCTATGGGTGTTGCAAGGAATTGACCACAGACAGAATGACACGGAACCAAATATGTTCCTCGATGTCTGAAACGGAAAATGGTATTTGGAAATTTTCATTTAGGAGGACATGAACTTTTTTTTACTCAATCACGAATCCAAGGCTTCCCTGCCTTCGGTAGTGAGGAAGCAAAAAAACGTCGTGGGATTTCCAAGCCTCGGACCAGCGACGTAACACAATGTCATGTAATACACGTCCTCAGCTGCTTTTGGCGTTTTTCGGGTAGGTAGAACCCCCTCGGCAGTTTTCGGCTGAGTAGGCCATGCTCTCCTCGGAGTTGGGTGGCAGGAGTGGGGTAGAGGGAGAACTGTGCGGGCGACGGGGAGGGGAGCGGTGTTCCCCAGGACTGGCTGCGGACGTTTTCGAGCCTGGTTTACTCCCGTAAAAACATGTTCCATGTTAAAACAATAGCTACCTACCTGGAGTACCCACACCCACGCTGATTATTACCAATAATTTTCAGGACATGAGGAAAAGATAAAACTTGAAATTCGAATCATTATTGTGCACTATATTTTAAAAACGTACTAACTTCATGTTGGGTTATTAATTTAAAAAAACAAGATATATTATTGATGGATGTCGAAATGGACATAACGTCCATCTGACGTGATTTCTAACGTATTTAACACTACTATCGTTCAGGACTGGAATATCGATGAACAGCAGGCAGTGTTTGGGTCTGAAAAGGAATAATCCCGATGGTAATTCATGTAGGCACTTGGATTATTTCCATGTTCCCTGTATGCATAGAATAGATCTTACTGACATTTCGACGTCAGAATCGGCTTTAGCACCGTCCACGACCTATATGGGCAACTTTCACGTAGGAAATCAAGAGAACGTACCTCTGTATCATGTTTACAAGGGAAACGTGAACAACGCCTGTCAATTAGTCTAGTGCTTAGCTTTCTCGCATGAATCCATTGCATAATTATTATACAAATGTGAATATTATAATAAGTAACACATCATGTAAATGTTGACCACAGTGCTTCCATAACGTCAGGTGACAGAATCAAAATACTAAGGTAAAACTAAGGTAGGGCGAGACGTCATCTGTTTTCTATCTCTGTCCCTCCAGCGGAAGAGTCATATACCTTACGAGTGAAATGGCGATGGTAATCAGACTGATGACACATGACACCGCCCACTCTGTTCTTTCCTTTCTTCAAATGTATAACAATTCATTGACCTGGAGGGTTTCAGTCAACACCTACATTACTTTCTTATACTACCTACCCAACTCACGTAGAAACGCTAAGACAAAACCTACAGTAGAGGACGAGACATGAAATTATAACTGAATAAAAATGCTTACCCTGCTTCATCTACGGGTGGAGAGTGCAGGGAAATGCGCTCTTGAGGTGATTGAAGCCTGCGGCACCATGGAATTGTTCACTTTAGCTTCGTGGTGCTTGCCAGGAAGGCAAGCAACCACAAATAAGTTCAAATCCATGATGAAAGGAACCATATCTACCAGAATGAATAATTAAAATCATAAAAACGAAGTGTCAAAGAGAACGGAGGTGGAGGTAAAGCACTGAGCATGAGCACTAGCTCATGCAATTTCTTTGCTGAGTTGGAGGAAGAGCTAATTCACAAATGGCATACATGGCATGAGATGAAACTTCTAGAACATTTGAGCACGGATGGTAACGATGTCTTGCGGACTTGAGGATAACTAGAGAGTTTTTTGAGGTTGCTACTCAGATAGCGTGGCAGTAGAGGTCTACTCAAAAGCTCAGGCCCACTGGACCTTCCTCTTCTTTTCTTCCATGGGCGAGATCAGTAGAATGAAGAGTTGGGTGCGCAGGTCGTCATTATAAGGACCTCCCTCCTCCCCCTCCCTCGCCCTCCCTCCCCCTCCCACCCCTCCCACACCCTCCCTCCACCACCATCCACCGTCCACCAACAGCTGTTATGGCGGTTGAGGATCGTTGGGGAGCTCGATGGTGGTGACCCTTCTAGTCCCTTTCCCGAGGCGTCATCCCAGCTCGTCCTTCTCCTCGTTTATTTGGTTAAATCTTATATTACATAGGAGGGTAGTGTTTGAGGGGTACCACGACACATAGTTTTTTAAATAAATAAAAGTAAATAGGCACCTACCTATTTCTCGTTTCCTCTTCTTTATTACAAATCCTCTAATCACACAAATAAAAAATGGTACCGATTGTAGATATATAATATATAATATTCATTTGTGATATTTAGAAAGCGCTTTTGTCTACATGTATCTTGTTATTTTTATGAATCGTTCAAAGGAAAAACGCCTCGAGGCGTTTCACCTTGGACTCCAGAGCAGAAAACTCCGTCAAAACCTAACTAAAACGCCTTATAAGAGAATCGACTAGAAATATCGATTATTTAGGCTATAATTATTTGGTATCGATATAATCATTAAACATCGATTTATGTGGTGTGAAGAAATCTTCTTTTTTATGAGAAACTGGAGAGAAGTTAGGATGAGAATAACTGAACAAAACTTTGAAGTGCTCTCCTGAAAAATTTGATTTTCAAGAGGTGAGGCGTTATTCCTTTTGCGGCAGTACAAATCTCTAGGTCATCCGCGAAGATGAGCGAATTCGTCCCATCTGTATAAAGCAGGGCGCTGGCGCTGTTGATCAGCAACGGGAATCAGAAAGGGTCAATGTGGGAACCTTTGGAGCAAAACAGATGTTCAAAGTCCTCATAATTATTAACTCTGTTTGCACTGTTTTTTTCTGATGGTCGGCTGACTCCTGGAAAACTTTAAGAAACCGTAAATGATCCAGTACCGTCTTGATGAGCGTTTGAGAAGGGTCAGTTTCTCGTCCACCCTATCTTCAGTGTACTGGAATGACGATCGGAAAACTGGCGTTGGATAGTTAGGAAAACACTGCGAAAAGCCGGTCGTGGATACTATACAGTCCGAAAAGAGTCCGATAATCATGCAAACCAGTAGCGGTGCGTGGGCTCTGAAAACGGTGGGCCACCAAACACAAATTAACAGCTTTTTATACAAAATACCTGTAAATGTTTTCCAACAGTGGAGTCTTTTTATGAGAAATCGGTGGATTTTAATCAACCGCAGCTCTTAGCAAGTCAGAATGTAAGCACTGTGTTCACAATAGTTCTGACCAGTACCCCGGATTACGAGAAGCTAAAAGTTCTATAGCTTCATACTGACTAATACTCAGCAAAGGCCTATCTCTTCCTAGACTTTTAATCATCACTCTATCTATCCTCGTAGGACAACGTCGAAAATTTCGACTGTAAGTTAGCCACCGAATTCATGTGGTACAAAAATACAGAAGCAAATGAACTAAACAACAACTAAAAACAACGAACTAGACTAAAATACAACGAAGAATGACCCGCCGGCCAGTACCTACTTGGATGGAGAATCAGACTAGAAGCTAGGGTACTTATCTGTGTATTTTGACGTCGATCAATCCACAAGACCACAGACAGGACACAACGCACTTAATTATCGCAAATCCAAATCTGTCCCGGGAACTCGAATGGAAACATACAAAATTCGAAAAGTAAGCAGAAAATTGAAAACTCAACATAGGAACAGAATTGCGAAAGTGATAAGAATTTTTAGGGGAGGACAGATCGAAGGACAAGCATCTCGTATCGAGATGACAAGATGAATTGAAACAATCCAATCGATTGTGAACACAAACGATTTTTGGATGGAAATGTGGGCCCCGGGCCCAAAAGGAGCGTGGCTAACCAAATTTTTACTCGACTGAGCGTGCGCGGACGGGCCACTTTTCTCGGTTACCATGGCGACACCAGGTCCCAGGACCTGTCAGTTTCAGAAGCGTAGGTTTCGATGCTATTGCAGGACATCGATTAGTGTAGTTATATTCCGATAAAATGCTCCATGGAGCTACAGGGGAGCCAACATCACGGAAACACATATTGAATATCTATAGCCAGAGAACTCTGTCGAGTCGCTGTTGAACTTCGTGAAAAATGCTAGGTACAGTATACGGAGGGAAATTCGAATGCCAACTGAACAAATGGTTGGCATTTTTTTGGAGTTTTTTGTGTTTCTGGGTGCCGGGGCAGTGGCAGGTGTCCTTATGGACGCAACGCCGCTGCTGCAAACGGCGAAACGCCTGCCTGACGGTCAGATAACCGTCAGATGGTCACTGCGAACAAACCTTCTGTGGTTCAAACCGGATGACCTATAAAAGGCCTCATCCTCCGGCCTGGCTCGTTTTGCCTGCTGTGCGTTGGTGGAGGGGGAAGATGATATCCCCCCCACCACAATTCCGTGATTCAAGGGTTTGACGTGCCGGGGGGGGGGGGGGGGGGGGGGGGTTGTGATAGATAGACGGTCCCACGGCTCCACAAGGCTCACATGGATAGCAGTGAGAGGATAGCACGAGGATGAGGACGGTGGTGGCGGTGATAGCATCGGTTGTCGAGGAGGAGGAGGAGGAGGAGGGTGACGACCTCCATATATCTCGAGGTACATAATTGATAGAAGGCCCAGGGAGGCCATGAAAGGCGGAATTAACTGCAAGAGCCCCCCCCCCCCCCCAAATCCCTCTCAAACCCCCGCCGACGCCGATACCTCAACACCAGTATCTTATCCTCCTCACGCCCTTTATCCCGCCCCTCCAGCCCTTTATCCATCCCCTCTCAACATCACTTTATCCTATCTCCTCTTCCATGGTTAATTGATTGTTGTAGAATTAGTCCGCCTATGCCCCTCGTTCCTTCTTATCCTCCTAAATCACCAGCCTTCACTGCAACTACGCTACACCACGTTTCTCCACCATAATATTAATGTCCTGACTTGAATTCAATAGCTTTTATATTTTATTAGGTCTTCACAGGATAAATATTGTTCAACCAAATAATATAAAATATCACACCACATAATTTATTATTATTAATTATATTACAATAATAATTATAACAATAAAATATTGCGTCGAGGTATCAGTTTGATTTTTTATCCCAAGTAATTTTTCCTACTTCATTCAGACTGTCCAGGTATCACGCTCCACGGGAACGGTAATCCTTAATGTTAATGCTACTGATAAATATATACATACATTTATATAATCACTTATACATGTTTTGTGCGTTTATTATACACGTTTGTGGTACTTGATAATATTATTGGTAGCTAGGCACCTACAAATAGGTTGCCCATGAATATACTGTATTTATGTTCGTCCACTATTACATCAAATTTTCGTTCAATACAATACTCGCTTGCTTGGTGGGAAGGAGGAGATCCAAAACGAAGATAAAAATGCAAAAACTTACTAATGCGGAAAAATACAATTGATTATTACCTGCAAATATCGTTATCAGGTATCTTTAGACTGGGGTTTGAATAAAATTCGAAAGCTTGTGAGGTACCAAATTCAAGCTTGAATTTTTTAAAACGATACAAATAAATACACAACGGTTTATTGCTTTTCTGCGTCGATCAATGTTTTCTGTGGCCAATACCTAAACTCGTGCTTCCCCCAGGAAAGCCCTTAACCCGGTCATTTTTGAATCGACACATTTCTTATTCACGTAATTTGGATGAGGTTTGTAACAATTGTTGTATTTTACTTTTATGTATGTTAGTATACAATTAATTTGTTACATAAACGCATGTTTGTCTGTATATAAAAATAGGTATATATTTATATATTATATAACATATATATGCTTATGTGTCATTCCGCACAATAACTCACCAAGCTACGAGAAGAAAAATTCGAAATTTCGCCAAAATGTTTTTTAATTGCAAACGATGAGTCTGAAGATGGATGGTTTCTCACGAACGAAAATTCTAATTTGGGTCTAAATTGAGTTTTTTTGAGTAAAAAGTCGCTAAAAAACGGTGGAAATTGCTGGGAATCACCCGGAATCGACGAGGACTAGTGACTCACGGAATTGCGGGTCAGATTTGAGACTTCTGGTGTTTGAAAATTGGAATAAATAGCTGAAATAATTACCTATGAATTGATAAGCCCCTCGTCAATGAGAATAGAAGTCTCAATTTTGACAATTATTGTATTTTTTTTTCATTTCTATTTTCATTTAAGAATCCGATTGAAGGTTTCTTTTCTCACAAAGGGCTTACGGAGTGCCCGAGTGCCGGAATCGTGTTGACGCTACAGCAGGACATTCACATAGGATTTGCTCTGCCATTTCCACTGCCTCACTACAGAGGCGGCAGATATCAGTCCTGGCTTTGCCAATGTTCGGTGGCAATGTTCAGTGGTACCTTCGCAATGTTCTGGTGGTACCTTAGGAGGCAATGAGAAAACGAAAAAAAAACACTGTTATACTGGTTTCGGTGATCAAACCATCGTCAGTAACAAACAATAACTGAAGGCACATTGGAGAGGTGACCTTATAAATAGTCAAAAAGTGAAATGTGGTCAATTGGGATTGGTTGTGTAGAAGAATGGTGAAGGGAACAAATGAAGGGGGGTCGATTCTGATTGGTTGTGAAGAAGAATGGTGAAGGGAACAAAGGAAGGGGGGTTGATTCTGATTGGCCCAGGAAGATAAGGCCAAAAAGTGAAAGGAACAGTGAATAGTGAAAGGAATAGTAGAGGTTCTTGCTCCTTAGATGGAGCCGCTTATCTACCCCATTTATCGGCCCAAAACGATTATTTCGATACCTATCCAAATCGCCAGAACACAACTTATCAAAATTGGGTCATATTTTTGAGTTTTAGTGGGTCAACATCGGCTTATACTTGGTAAAATTACCTAAATATCACCTAAAATTGCTTTCAAATTTATGAATTAGGGTGGTACTTCGAAATATCACTCATAGGGTCATGCTGCATGACTTGTGCTGTCCCAAACGGCTTCTCCCTTCGCCCTGCAGCTTTTTACCGCCCGTTCGGAAGCGAAATCAAAAACCCTCCCTGGGAGCTCCGAATGGGTTAATAATGTTCAAGTGCGACACCGGCCACATCTGCCCCGCTGTTTGCACTTGGGTCTAATTACCTCGGCCTATTGGACCACGTAACATTAATTACGAACCCCCCCCCCCCCCCCCCACGGCATACAGATGCTCTGCCCCTCCACCGACCATTTCAGCCCACAACGTTCGTTTCCCTCCGACAAATTTTGCGCTTCGCTCGCGCGTATTTAACCCCCCCCCCCCCCCCATCATCACCTAGGGGACCCCCTCCCCCCCCCCCTCCAGTGCTCGACAAACATCCTGAAAACGTTTCTCGCTCTTCTCACTATTTCCCATAATTATCGAGAGGGCAGTTTTGCGAGGGGCTTTTCGGCTTCCGCCAACCCCCCCCCCCCCCCCATTCCTGCCAATCCCCCCACAACGCCCCCACCCAATAAACATTGTCGTACCCCCCCCCCCCTCCCTATCAAACCCCTCCAACACAACCAGATCTCACGATCACAGACACACACCCAAACTAGACATTTCACTCGCGACCTCTCAGCTATTATTTTAAATGCGTTTGCCGCGAGTTTTGCGCTTTTCAGTAGCTCAACGCGCCTGAAACTGTCTCCTCGTCATTTCTATCGCATTTTCCCGTCCTCTAACGATAATTTCGCGTGGCGGGTTTCGTTCCCCTCGTACTCGTTCAGAAGTCAAACGAAGTAGGAGGATCCTGTGTCAACACAACCCTCAACAGCAACACGATTTTATTCCCGCATCAAAATCATGGAAACTGTTTCGTCTGCGTGCGCAAATGTGAAATACTTGAAATGCCCGTAACTACCTTAAATATTGTTGAAATGAGTTCAAACTCGGAGGGTCTATCAGGAAGACTACTTTGATAATTCCGCATGAATCTAATTGGAATCGTACTGTAACTTTTGTCTGCGCATGCGCGAACATGAAATGTTGACCATTTCCTTGTAACGCTTCTAACTTCCCGAAAAATAGTCTAGAAAGCTGAAATTCTGAGAGTACACGCGGGTTGGATCGCAGGTGGTCTCGTATCAACATGAATCTACAAGTTCATTCTACACGTCCATTCTACACGTTCATGTGAGTCAAGTAAGGAAGCTACCTGTACTGCCTACTCGAATTCGCAGACGTTTTTGTTCTGGCTAACAAAAATATGAAAGTAGGTCTAACATTTTCAAAAGTAATAAGAGGAAAAATTTAGTTTTGCGAGCCACAAACAAAAATTGGTAAACATTGGCTGAAAAAACAAAAAATGGCTACAAAATCACCAAAAGTGGTATACAGTGGTGAACTGACAGATGATGAGAAAGAAAATGACAGGGTATTCCAATTTATCTAGAAGAAAAATTCTCAAACGAATGACCCTCTTTGTCATCCCTCAAAAAATGATGGCTAAAACGAAAACTGAAATATGTTCACTAAAAACTGTATATAATGGTGATGTGAGACGGAAAAAACACGATTGACACTTTCATTAATCAAAAATGAGGGGGTCAAATTCGAGTTTTTGGATGTCATAAATCGGTATAAGTGGCTGAAAGTCCAAAAATTGATGTAAATTCACCAAAAACGGTACCTATACGTAATTATATAGCTATATATTATGTAATGGTAGGTTGAGACGCCAAACGACTGTTTCAGTAGTCGAAAATATTTTTTCAGAAAATGTTTAAAGTTAGAAGTGGGTTAAATTTGGTTTTGGGGGGTCGAAAGGAGTTGCTGTATATAAAAAGCTATAAGCGCTGGACCTTTGAAAATTTGCTCATATGGTTAGGCCGCATGACCGGAATTTTTTTCGTTCATTCACCAGCCGTTGTTACAACCCAGCAAGTGCTAT